>CM042845.1:7821060-7856256 GCA_023653725.1 Bungarus multicinctus | reverse complement strand
GAGAGGAGAGAAAGAGAAAGAGAGAGAAGGGAGGGAGGGAGAAGGAGAAAGAGAGAAAGAGACAGAAGGAGAGAGAATGAGAGGGAGAGAAAACCTAGAAACGGAGGAGGGATGTCCTGACGATTCGAGGAATCGACCTATGGCACAGAAGTTCCGGGTGCCTCCCATCACTGGAGGTTTTTAAGAAGGGATTGGGTAGCCGTTTGTCCGAGAATTTCTGCTTGAAAAGGGGGTTGGATTAGATGACCTCCAAGGTCCCTCCTGACCCTGTGATTGCATGATTAGGGGATTAAAAAGTATTAAACAGGGAGGGGAAACAGGAAGGTGGCAACTGCTTGTTGGAAAGAGGGGCAGAAGTCATAATTATATATTTTTGCTCCTTCGTCTCTTCCCTTCCCTTCCTCTCTCTCCTCTCCTCCTTTTCTCCTTCCTTCCTTCCTCTCTCCTTTCCTTCCTTCCTTTTTTCTTTCTTTCTCTTTCTTTTTCTTTCTCTCTTTTCTTTTTCTTCTTTCCTCTGTCCTTTCCTTCCTTCCTTCCCTCCCTTCTTCCCTTCATTCTTTTTCTTTCTTCTCTTTCTTTTCTTTTCCTTCTTTTCCCTTCCTTCCTCTCCTTTCCTTCCTTCCTTTCTTCTTTCTTTCTCTTTCTCTTTCCTTTTCCTTCTTTTCCCTTCCTTCCTTCCTTTTCCCTTTCTCCTCTTTCTTTCTCTTCCTTCTTTTTCTTTGTCTTTCTTTTCTTTTCCTTCTTTTCCTTTCTCCTTCTCCTTTCTCCTTTCTGTCATCCTTCCTTCCTTCCTTCCTTTCTCCCAGTCCCTTTCTTCCTCAGCCCAACCCAACCTCCCAAGATCATCATTATGGGCCAGGTAGGAGGAGAAAACAGGATCTGGCCTTGGCTTAATTATAAAAATAATAAAGGTGGGATTTTAATTTAAAAAAAAAAAAAATAAACCAACATCTAGCAGGTACATAGAAGTTCCAGGCTAGTCCAACAGAGAGAGGGCTGCCGCAGCCCAAGCTGGCTTTTGGGTCTTTTTTCCGATCGCAGCCTAAACGCCGCCGGCTCTGCGCTCCAGGCGGCATCCATCCTGGCTAATATTGATTAAGATTTGCTGGTATCTCCCTTGGCATCTGGCAAGAAGGGTTCCTGGCAGCCACCCAAAGGCTGGAAGCCGATGCCAGCAGGTGCATTTCAGGCTGGCAGAGAAGAGACGCGGATTCTGGCTTGGCATTCCTCCCCCCTTTGAGGGCAAATTCTCACAGCTTGGGGGTTGAATTGAGAGGAAGGGTTTTTTTGTTTTTTTTTCCAACCGTGCCCAGCTTGAAGAGAGGAGGACTTCAACTCCCAGAATGCCCCAGCCAGACTGCTCTCCCGTCTCCCCTGGTCCTTCTCTTCCCTAGACTAGCCAGCTTGACCTGGGGAGAGGGGGGGGGGTTGGACTAGAAGACCCCCGAGGTCTCTTCCAGCTCTATTCTGATTGATTGAAACGGTCCAGGGTCTCCTGCTTGAGCAGGGGGTTAGACTAGAAGACCTCCGAGGTCCCTTCCAACCTTATGAGCCTAGGTTCTACGATTGGTCTTGTGTTGCGTTTTCTGCCTGGTCTCTGCTTTTCTCTTTTGGCATGCAAGGAGGCAGCGAGCGCTCGAATTCTTTGCAGCTGGGAGAAAAACCTCTCCTTAAATTGCATTCAATTTTCGCAAACGCCCTGCGCAAGATTGGAAAAAGGGTTTTGTGTTTTCTTTTTGGCTGAGAGGGTGTTTTTTTGTTTTTTTTTCCTGATGGTTGTCGGTTTTCGGAGAATGTTCCAATCTACCACTCCTTTCCCAGATCTAATTTTGCTCTCTGGGATCCTTCCCTTCCCCACCATCCCCCCACCCCACCCCACCCCCCAAAAAAGCCATAAAAAAATCAAATAAGACTCAAGGAGAAATCAGAAGCTCGCCATTTCCGACCTTGTCGGGTTTGACTTGGGAGCCTCCACAACGAAGCAAAATTTCCAAAAATGAAAATAGAAAACTCGGCTTGGGACCATAATTGAGCCTCAGATCTCTGCGGATCAAGCGAGGCCGTCGTCAATTGAATTTTGCTTTGTTTTCGAGGCCTTTCTTGCCAGCGTCGTTAAGCGAATCACCGCTTTAGTTGGTCATTGAGCGAATCTGGATTCCCCCGTTCGTCAGAAGGTGGCCAAAGGGGATCGCGAGACTCCCGGGATGCGGCCACCGTCATAAATACAAGTCGGTTTTGCCAAGCGTGGGAATTTTGATCGCGTGGATCGCATGTGAAAAGTGTGAAAAACGATCACAAGTCACTTTCTTGCAGTGCCGTTGTAACTTCAAACCGTCGCTAAGTGATTGCGATGATGATTTATTGCGATTGGGGCTGTTTTTTTGAATGTGATGGTGGTTATGAATGCGATTGTGATTGTGACTGTGATTATGAATATGATTCTGATTCTGATTTATTATGATTGTGATTTATTATGAATGTGATTGTGATTATGATTGTGATAAGATTATGAATGTGATTGTAGTTATGATTGTGATTGTGACTGACTGTGACTGTGAATATGATTTATTATGATTGTGAGTGTGAGTGATTGTGAATGATTGTGGTTATGATTGATTGTGATTATGATTGTGACTGTGATTGCAATTATGATTTATTGTGATCGTGGCTGTGATTATATCATTATGAATATGATTGTGATGTGATTGTGACTATGATTGATTGTGAGTGTGGTTGTGATTATGAATATAATTGTGATTATGAATATGATTGTGATTTATTATGATTGTGATTTATTGTGATAGTGATTATGATTGTGAATGACTATGATTGTGATTGTGATTATGAATGTGATTGTAGTTATGATTGTGACTGACTGTGACTGTGACTGTGAATATGATTTATTATGATTGTGAGTGTGAGTGATTGTGAATGATTGTGGTTATGATTGATTGTGATTATGATTATAATTGTGGCTGTGATTGCAATTATGATTTATTGTGATTGTGACTGATTATGAATGTGATTATGAATATGATTGTGGTTATGAATGTGATTGTGATGTGATTGTGGCTATAATTAATTGTGATTGAGACTGATTATGAATATGATTATTGATTGTGATTTATTATGATTGTGATTGTGATTATGATTGTGAATGATTACAAATGTGATTGTGGTTATGATTGTGATTGCAATTATGATTTATTGTGATTGTGATGATGAACATGATTATGAATGTGGTCGTGATTACACGATTACGATTGCGAGTGTGGTTATGACTTACCCCGTGGGGAGGATAAATGAGCCAGCCCCAGTCTCCAATCATCCTGGACGTATCCAGCAAATTGACTGCAAACAAGAAGAGAAAAGTCAGGTGTTTTTTTTTAGCAACGAATCTTGAAAGTTTGGGCATCACGTACTGTCTGAACGCGAGTTGGGATAACTGCAGATAACCCTCGACTTACGACCGCTTGCTTAATGACCTTTCAAAGTTATAACAGCCCTGAAAAAAAGCGACTTAGGACCGTTTTTCACACTTAACGACTGTTGCTGCGTCTCCGCGCTCACATGATCAAAATTCACACCCTTGACTCGTACTTATGACGATAGCAACATCAACGGGGAAGCCCGATTCACTGAACAGCCGTCATCGCTCGCCGAACAGCTGCGGCGACTCACTTAACGGCGGCGGCAAAAGAAGTGGTGAAACGGGGCGAAACGCACTTAACGCATGCCTCGGAATGGTGTAGGTCATAAAGTCAAAGGTTACCGGTATCAAACCCAGATGTTATATCATGAGGTCTTCTGCCTTGCGCAGGGGGTTGGACTAGAAGACCTCTGGGGGGGGTCGCTGGAGCTTTATGCTTCTTCTACACCCTGCGGATAATACGGGACTCTGTGAAGCCGCGGAAAGAGGCTCCGAAATGCATTTGTTTTCCCGAACATGTTATCAAAGATGTTTAAAATGCTCCCAAACCTCTGATCAAAAACACCGTGGAACTGCAGATCATGATAAACCTTGGGGAGAGACGGACGGCATACCAATTTCTTAAGACCTTCACTCTCTCCAAAACATTTATAGGCAAGCTTTTTAATTGCAATTCCCACCCCTCCAAAAAAATAAAATAAAATAAGAATTAAAAACCCTCTTTCAACCAAAATGCGTTTGCAAAAAACGCTCCCTTTTCCCCCAATAAACGGGTTAGAAGAAAAAGGCCAGTTGGGTTTCTCTTTCTTTTTATTTTTCTATATCTCAAGTCGTGCGCTCTCTCTCCTTCTCCCCCCCCCCTTTTTTTTTTCTCATGGGGGGAATTAAAAATCCTCCATTTTCAAAACTGCAGAGCAACCAGCCGGACTTGGATTCCTCTGCTCCTACCCCAGTGGGAGATGACGGCGAGAAGGGAGAGGGGAAAGGAAAAATTAAAATTAAAATCGAAGTCCTCGTTTCTAAAGTTGCCGATCGGCAGGAAATAGGGATTAATTATAATGGGGAGATTAAGGGGAACGGTGGGAAGTCTGAAGGTCGGTGGGAAAAAAAACCCAGCTTTGGATTTGATGTTTCTCCTTCTCTTTTTCCTTCTCCTCTTCCATCCTCTCTTTCTCTTTTTCTTCCTCCTCTTCTCCTTGTCTACCATATCTTCTCCTTCTCCATTGTCTCCTTCTCCATCTTCCAACCTTTCTTCTCCCCCTCCTCCTTCTCCATCCTCTCTTTCTCTTCCTCCTTCTCCTCTCCTTGTCTCATATCTTCTTCTTCTTTACCTTCTCCATTTTCTAGCTTTCCTTCTACTCCTTTTCCTTCTTTCCTTCTCCTTTTCTTTCTCCTCCTTCCTCCTTTTCTTCGTTCTCCTTCTCCCAGAACTAAGGAGAAATTTCCCGACTGTGAGGACAATGAACCAGTGGAACAGCTTGCCACCAGAAGTTGTGGGTTGCTCTATCACTGGAGGCTTTTAAGAAGAGATTGGATAACCATTTGTCTAGAATGGTTTAAGGTCTCCGGATCGAGCAGAGGTTGGACTAGAAGATCTCTGAGGTCCCTTCCAACTCTTGTTATTCTATGTCCCACAGTAGGTTCCTTCTCCTTTTCTTTCTCCTTCTCTTCTCCTTCTCTTCCTCCTCCTCCTCCTTCTGCTTTCCCCTTCTCCTTCTTCTTCCCTCGATTCAATCAATAATTGAAATATTTTGGAGGGGCTGCCATGATCGCTTCATACCGTTTTCGTAAAAACCCGCAACTCTTTACCCCTTTTGAGCGATCCCTTATTTTCCAAAGAGAGATATTTCAAGCTAATTAAAAACATATTGGTTCCGTGCCTCCTCCTTACCATTTCTACTTTAAGTTCTTCGAACTTAATCTCTTTTTTCTCTCCCTCTGCCTCCCTGTAAAAACGTGCCAGGCAATAAATACAACTTCCTTGCAGAGAAAGCAAGCAAGCGGACATTACAAAAAATAAAATAAAATAAAATAAAATACAGAGATAGACCAATAGAGAGACCCCTGCAAAAGGATCCGAATTCTATTTTTTTTTTCTTCTTCCCCTCTGCGACCTGAAGAGGAAAATTAAATTTATCGTGTTGGGGGACTATTAGGACGAAGCTGGCTAGCTGTCACGCAACTTTGCCAGCGCTTAAATAATGCAGCTTTCATAAGCCTGCTTTTAACATAAAGCCATCTGCTTAGCTGGAGGCCCGGTTTAATAATTCCCTGAGAGAGGAATAAGCCTTGCCCTTTTGGGGGTCAGAGGCAGTCAAAATAGGGGAGAGTCTGAAAGGGACGCGGCCTAATCTGATGGCTGACATGCGAATGAATGTACGGAATGCCTCCGTGTCAATTTCCTTTGGGGGTGTTTTGGGGGGAAGGGGGGGTGGTTTTTGTTGAAAAATTTAATCCTGCTGGGTTTCCCAAATCTCTTTCATTCATATCTGTATCTATCTATATCTATCTACCTATCTATCTATCTTAGAATATAACGGAATGGAATGGAATAGAATAGAATGCAGAATAGAATAGAATGGAATGGAATGGAATAGAATAGAATAGAATAGAATAGAATAGAATAGAATAGAATAGAATAACAGAGCTGGAAGGGACCTTGGAGGTCTTCTAGTCCAACCCCCTGCTTAGGCAGGAAACCCTACACCTCTCTCTCTCTCTCTCACTCACTCTCACTCTCTTTCTCTCTCCATATCTATATCTATATATCTAAAAGGGAGACGCCATTCACGCATCATCACAAAAACTCCAGAACCGTAAAGCCTACAAACTTGAAATTTGGCACGTCTGTTCCTCTTGGCTTCTAGGGGCTCGCTAAGAAAGGATTTTTTGAAATGACCATCAGAGCATTTAGAGTATTTCCTATATTATTATTGTTGTTGTTGTTGTTACTACACTCTGATGCTAAGAAGTTAAACTCCCTCTCCGCACCTGAAAAGAAATCTTTTCCAAATGCAAAACACAAGCAGAGGAGAGGAGTTTCAGTTTCAGAGCACCAAGCAGCTTTAGTACAGAACAGTTGAGCTAATCCACACCCAGGCTCCTTGCTGTCTCCTCCTTGCTCACACAGCAAATACTGCTTCAGTTTCCAAACAGCCCTCAACTCTCTCACACACCAACAGGACGCTAGCCAGACAAATACCGATGGATGCTGGGAGGCAGAGGCAGAATTTTTATTCTGTCCCTTATTTTCCTCCCCAAAAACTAAGCCCCACCACATAATTTCGTAGTGAAGCACGGGGATCCAGCTAGTAATCAGATAAGAGGCAGCTGAGCCCCCAGAAGGAAATGGGGCGTGGGAAGCACCTCAGAAAAGACCCTCCCTGGTTTCTCGGACTGTAAAGGGGAGGAGGAAGAGATTCACTTTCAGCATTACGAGACGCCGTTGACGTAATTTACACTAACGATAGCATCCGTCCTGTCCTCGTACGTTGCGTTTTGTGGTTTTAATCTGGACTACCACAAAAGGCTCACAAATCCAGAGACACAACGGGACGGGAGGGCAGGAGAGCGCATGCAAAGCACACACCTCTGTCCTTCTTGAAGCAAAACATTGCTTTTTTTCCCAGGAGGGCGTGCAGCCATCCAAGACGCCGTTGCCAACAGTTCAGGTGGTTATTAATCTTCCCACGTGCCGTTCAGGAGATGTTCCCTGGACATCTCGAGAGCCCCGAATCTGCCAACGGTTGCATTTCCTAGGAATTGTCCACGTTTCTGGGACAAACAGGCTTTGCAACAGACCAAAGCATACGAAGAACGGTTGCAGCAATTGGGTTTGGCCACTCTAGAGAAAAGAAGGACTTGTGGGGGCAAGGAGAACAGCATTCCAGTATTTGAGGGGCCGCCCCAGAGAGGAGGAAGGGGTCAACTTATTCTCCAAAGCACCTGAAGGCCAGACAAGGAATAAGGGATGGGAACTAATCCAGGAGAGAAGCAACCTGGAATTAAGGAGGAATTTCCTGACAGGGAGGACAATTAACCATGGAACTGCCTGCCACCAGAAGTTGTGGGCGCTCTAACACTGAAGGTTTTTTTTAAAAAAGACTGGACAGTCATTTGTCTGAAATGGTATTACGTTTCCTGATTGAGCAGGGGGCTGGACTAGAAGACCTCCAGGGTCCCTTCCAGCTCTATTCTGATTGATTGAACAGGTTTTCTTTTCTTTCTTTCTTTCTTTCTTTCTTTCTTTCTTTCTTTCTTTCTTTCTTTCTTTCTTTCTTTCTTTCTTTCTTTCTTTCTTTCTCTCTCTCTCTCTCTCTCTCTCTCTCTTTCTTTCTTTCTTTCTTTCTTTCTTTTGAAAAAAGAAAATGTTTGTGTCTCCCCCCCACAAACATTTTTGTAATGAAACTGAAATATGAATGCTTGGCCCGGTTTATTTCGTGGTGGGTGTTTCCATTATTGTCTTGTTCCAAAATCTAAAGGATATCCCAATTTTCCTCCAGCCCAATTTGGAGTACAAAGTGGATTTTTAAAGACTTCTAGCAAGAATTTTCAAGAATTTAAAGAATCCAATTAAAGAAATTTTGCAAGAATGCTAAGGAAGAAAAAGCACATTTTAATCCCCTTCGGAAACATGCCAAGGGAAATAAAAAATAGACATCTCTCTCTCTCTCTCCCTCCCTCCCTCTGTCTGTCTTTTTCTCTCTCTGTCTGTCTGTCTGTCTGTCTCTCTCTCTCTCTCTGTGTCTTTCTCTCTATGTCTCTCTGTCTTTCTCTGTGTCTGTCTATCTGTCTCTCTCCATCTTTCTCTTTCTCTCTGTCTCTGTCTCTCCCTCTCTCTCTCTGTCTTTCTCTCTCTCTCCCTCCCTCCCTCCCTCTCCCTCTCCCTCTCTCTCTATCTGTCTCTCTCTCTCTGTCTTTCTCTGTGTCTGTCTGTCTTTCTCTGTGTCTGTCTGTCTCTGTCTCCAGTCTTTCTCTCTCTCTCTCTCTCCCTCTCAATGAGTGCACAATTCCCCAACTATCACTATTTGGAAGAAAACCTTCAAACACTTTTCCCTGGCACGCAGGAGCAAAAACCGTTTGCAAAAGCTGTGGAAATCTCCTTCTTCAGCAATTCCGAACAGTGTGATGTCAATTTCGTGCCTCTTTCCCCCGCTCCCCCCGTTGAGAGCTTCAAAAAAAAATAAAAAAATAAAATAAAACAAAAATAAAAATAAAAATATCATCTTAAGTGTCATTTTGACAGTCGCTGGGCAGGGCCACAAAACTGCCTGAGTTGTCATTTGGCTGGGCTGTTTTTCCCCAAGTCTTTTGCAATGCGTTTTTTTTTTAAACCCAGTTAATTTATCTTTTGTGTTGAGGATGAGCAGAGAGGCCGTGTGTGTGTGTGTGTGTGTGTGTGTGTGTGTGTGTGTGTGTGTGTGTGTGATACTCAGCCTCTGATCTTGGGTTGCCCTTTGACACTGCAAGCTTTTAGTAAGATTTCTCCTTGCCGCTTAATTGACTCCCTCCCGGATAAGTATCGGGCGCAGAACTGCACCATTGGCTCGGACAGCTCCAACTGAGCTGGTCTGCCAAAAAAAAGATTGACCAAGGAGGATTCCCGGAACCGGCATTCGCACGATAGTTTTGTGACCCGGGTCACAGCCGGAAAACCCCCGAAGCTGCTTTCCACGTTAAGGGCGCTGACGTTCAGGTGGAAAGGACTTTCTCAGGATAAGACTTGCGGCCGGGATTAGTCGGGGGTTTTACGAAGTGGATAAGGGGCAGTCCTGGAGTTACGGCCGTGAGTTCGTAAATGAAATAAAAAATTAAACTTCCATTGTGAGGCAATGTGGTTAATTACCTGCCTGCCTGCTTATCTATCTAATTACCTACCTACCTATCTATATCTATCTACCTATCTATCTATCCACTCCTTTCTCTCTCTCTCCCCATCCATCCATCTATCCATCCATCTATCTATCCACTCCTTTCTCTCTTTCTACATCCATCCACACCTTTCTCTCATCTATCTATCTATCTATCTATCTATCTATCTATCTATCTATCTATCTATCTATCTATCTATCACCTATTTATTTCTCTCTATCTATAGATTTCTCTCTCTCTATCCATATCTATCATCTATCTACCTACCAAACCCATACATCCATCCCTATTATCTATCTATCCACTCCTTTTTCTCTTTCCCCATCCATCCATCCATCCATCCATCCATCCATCCATCCATCCATCCATCCATCCTTTTCTCTCTCTCTCCATCCACCCATCCATCCACTCCTTTCTCTCTCTGTCTCTCTCTCCATCCATCTATCTCTCCATCCACTCCTCTCTCTCTCTCTGTCCATCTATTTATCTCTCCATCCACTCCCTTCTCTCTCTCTATCCATCTATCCATCTATCTGTCTATCCACTCCTTTCTTTCTCTCTCGCCATCCATCCATCCATCCCTATCATCCATCTATCTATCTATCTATCTATCTATCTATCTATCTATCTATCTATCTATCTATCTATCTATCTATCTATCTATCTATCTATCTATCTATCTATCCAACCACCAAGAATGCAGAATGAGATCTGGAAGACTCGGCTGCGAAAAAAACAGGACCCTCCCCCAACTAAGAAAGACACCAGATGCCGCCTTCACGGAGGAAAGACAGCCGTTAAGTGAATTCTGCCCCATTTTACAACCATTCTTGACACCGTTGTTAAGTGAATCCCTTTGGTGGTTAAGTTAGAAACACGGTCGTTCAGCAAATCTGACTCTCCCATCGACGTTGCCTGTCTGAGTGTTCGCAAAAGGGGATGCCATGACCCCGGGACATTGCAACCGTCCTAAGTACGAGTCAGTGGCTGAGCATCCGAATTGATTATGTGATCACACAGAGATGCCACGACGGTCGTTAAATGTGAAAAAAAAAAAGCTCATGCCCCTTTTTTCAGCCGTAACTGCGAATGGTTTCACTACTAAACGAACGGTGGTAAGTTGAGGACGAGCTGCAACTCAACCGACCCTCGTCCCCAGCTACCCCAGCGCCTTCCTTTCTCACTCGCCTTAGGTGTGAGACACGGCATGGTGTCCTTTGGGTGTCCCTCCAACCGAAGAACCGCCTGTCCTTGATTGGGGGGAAAGCAAAGTTTGGGGACACACGAAGAGAGCGTCAAAAACAAACAGCCGGAAAGCAGATTAGCTTGTTAGCATAAGAAGAGATAAAGCGGAAACAAGGGAGGTGATGTCTTTCAAGAAGAAAGTCTGTCGGCCTTTCCAGGTACACCAGACTGGAAAACGTGACCGGATAAACTCATTTTATTTTACTGCAAAGTGACGTTAACAGACGCTGGCGAAATTCCTACTGTCTCCTTTACAGCCTGAGAAACTAGGTGTGATGACCCCAGGTGGGATACAAAATAAACACAGTCACCAAAAACAGGTGAAGCCCCTTTTACTCCTTCAGCTTTGCTTCAAAGCTCCAAATATCCTTGACTGGAAGACAAAAAACTCCCCCACAAACAGTTACGAAAAGGAGGAAATGCCGTTTCAACTCAAAATGCCTATCAATTGCAAAGAGTAAAAACAACACAAACCACACCGAAGGAATTAAGGGAACCAGGCAAGATGAGGGCTTGAAGACATCCACAGATATCGGAATACACACTGGGAAGGATGCCAAACTCAGAGAGGAACGACAGACTAGAGATATTTCCAGGCTTTGTTTCCAGCATTGGCTCATGTGCAGTTTGTCCTTTTAACCAGTTCTCACAGCTGCAGCCCATGAAGGGGATCAAGGCCCTTTCCTCCCCCGTAGACCATGCCATTCCTGTCTCCCCCTTATCCTCTCCTTCCTGCATGCCCTAGGATGGAGAGGGGAAGGGCCTGGGTCTTTCTCGGACTGCCCAGCCGGATCTCTGACCTTCCCCAGCCTCCTCCACAACCTCTGGAGCCCAACCTCCACTCCCTGTTGGCTGTTCCTTCTCTCCCTCTGGAGTCCGATTCTAACAAGGGCATGACACTAGGTAAAGTCTCTCTCTCTCTTTACTCGTCATACAATCTCTTATCTGAAATATATATATGGAAAATCGGACGCAGTCGTGTACCTTGTGTACACTACATCCCTAGTTTCTGGGGCTGGAAAGAAGAGGGGGCAGCAGATGTCACATTGCGATGCTTGCCAACTGACTCTATTTACGACGGTCAAAGTATCCCTGGTTCCCCTTTTGTGACCTTCAGACAAGCCAATTCCAGAGAAAAGCCCAGTTTCGCTCGACCGCTGTGTTTCTAGCTTAACCGCTGCAGAGTTTCACTTAGCAACGGTGGCAAGAAAGGTCATAAAATGGGGTAAAATTCATGTAGCAACCGTCTCGACTGAGCCACTAAAATCTGGGGCTCCATTTGCGCTCGTTAAATCGAGGACTACAGATATTCCCAGTCCGGACTACCTCGCAAGGGCTGAGAAAGTAGAGAAAAAAGGGTGAGCCCCTAAACATCCCATAATAAGACCCATTTTGGGAGTTTTGCCCTGGTTGCAATGCAGGACCATCAACCAGCTGCTGGCCAAACCAATGGGACGCGTTTTTTTTTTTTTTTTTGGGGGGGGAGTTCAAATAAAAAGAGGTGGGGTTTTTTTTTTTTCGTTTCGAACACACCTGTCCTTAGGCGGTGTGTGAACTCACCTGCAGGCAAGTGAATAATTCAGTGCAAAGTGCTTTAAAAATTGGTTTAAAAAAAAAAAACCCACATAATTAGGATTGTTCGTCGGGAGAAATAAAGGACATTTTATCAAACTGGGGGGGGGGGCATCCGAAAAAGGCAAAAAAAAAAAGGGGGGGGGGGGAATGCAAAAACATACAATCGTGCATAAAAGAAGATCTTGGAGTCCTATGAAATGACCATTTAAACCTGAGCTGGCCGTGCACGGCGGCAGCAGCCCAAAATAGTAATAATACGATCCTTGGTTGCATAAAGAGAGAGGCATAGTATCAAAATCACATCAAGTATTAGTACCGCTTTGTAAAGCTTTAGTAAGGCCACGCCTGGGATACTTGCACACAGTTTTGGTCCCCATATTACAAAAAAGGAGGTTGGGACTTTGGAAAAAGGGCAGAGAAGAGCAACTAAGAGGATCAAAAGGGCCTAGAGATTAAAACATACAAAGAACAGTTGCAGGAATTGGCTTTGGCTAGTCTAGAAAAAACGAAGGATTAAGGGGGGACATGACAGCAGGGTTCCAGTATTTGAGGGGCTGCCCCCAAGAAGGGGGGGGGTGTCAAGCTATTCTCCAAAGCACTAGAGGGCAGGAAACAAGGGATAGAAACTCCTCTAGGAGAGAAGCAACTCAGTGGAACTCCCTGCCACCAGAAATTGCTCCATCACTGGAGGGTTTTAAGATGAGTTTGGACAGCAATTTGTCTGAAATGGTCTAGGGTCTCCTGCTTGAGCTGGGGCTTGGACTAGATGACCTCCAAGGTCCCTTCCAGCTCTATTCTGACTGATTGAAATGGTCTAATGTCTCCTGCTTGAGCAGGGGGTTGGATTAGATGACCTCCGAGGTCCCTCTGATTGATGGCAGCTTTTAAGGGATCAAGTACAATGGAAACCAGGGGCTTTTCTTTTGTTCTTAATGGATGAGCAACTACAACAACAAAAAAAAAGGAATTGAACTTTGATTTTATATATAACCAGGGAAGTAAGATTATTATAGGCTGAACAGTGGAAAGAGGAAGGCTAAATTAGCTTCTTTGATGAGAAGGGGGAGAAGAAGAAAAAAACAATATCTGCATTTATGGATGACTGGAAATCCCTTTTGACTTTTCTTGCACGAAAGAGGGCGGAAATGCACTTATGATTTGTGGTTTTGATGATAAGACAAACACCGCCCCCCCCCATAATAGAAAAGGGGGAGCTCTCTCTTTAATCAGAGAGGAAAAGATAATTTTGCAATTGTGCTTAGAGTTGCTGCAAAAGAAACCAGAGGCTTCTTTCTAGTTCTTTTGGTTCTTTCTTTTGATTCTACCGTTCTTTGTTTACTTTCTTCTACCTTTCCATCCTTCTTTCCTTCCTTCCCTTTTCCTTTTTTCTCTCTTTTCTTTTTTTCTTCTTCTGCATTCCCTTCCTCCATCTTTCTTTTCTTTCCCCTTCCTTTCCTCTAATCCTTCCTTCCCTCTTTCCCTCCCCGTTCTTCTTTTCCTTCCTTCCCTCCATGCCTCCATCCTCCCCTTCCTCCTTCCTTTCCTCCCTTCCTTTTCCTTCCACCTTCCCTCTCTCTTCCTTCCTTCCTTTCCTCCCTCTCTCCATGTTTCCTTTTTCTTCCTTCCTTCATCTCCCCTTTCTCACTCACTCTCTCTCTCTCTCTTTCCTTTCTTTCTTTCTTTCTTTCTTTCTTTCTTTCTTTCTTTCTTTCTTTCTTTTTTCCTTTCTTTCTTTCTTTCTCTTTCCTTTCTTTCTTTCTTTCTTTCTTTCTTTTCTTTCCTTCCTTTCTCTTTCCTTTCTTTCTTTCTTTCCTTCCTTTCTCTTTCCTTTCTTTCTTTCTTTCTTTCTTTCTTTCTTTCTTTCTTTCTTTCTTTCTTTCTTTCTTTTCTTTCTTTCTTTCTTTCTTTCTTTTTTTCCTCCCCCCCCCGCTTTTATTCTTCTTACTTTGTGTAAGTTTTTCCTGTATGTCAATCCTTCCACAAAATGCATATTAAAAAAAATAAGGAGGGAGTTGACAAAATTCCCTCCGTTCTCCTGATTGATTGATTGAATGATCGATCCAATCAATCAAATCCGACTCACTGCCCATTGTGATCCCAATTGGGGGGTGTTGGGGGGGGCGCAATGATCACAGCAAAAGAGTTTCTTCAGCCTGAGGGGGGGGGGAAGAGAAGGGGGGCTTGTGGGGGGGAAGGGAGAATCAGAAGTTGCCTAAACAGCCGGCATCCACAATTTGACAACTGGACGTTAATCGTTATGGAGAGTCTATATACTCTTGTTCAAATTCCAGGCAATCCTCGACTTATAACCTTTCATTTAGTGACAAACAGCTAGTCTTCAAGTTACAACAGTTCACTTAGTGGAGGTTCTCGGAAACACAGAGGCCCTGCTAGGAACACAGGCAATGGGCGGAATGGTAGCAGGAAGGGGGAAATGAGAGAAAGAGAGAGAGAGGAAGGAAGGAAGGAAGGAAGGAAGGAAGGAAGGAAGGAAGGAAGGAAGGAAGGAAGGAAGGAAGGAAGGAAGGAAGGAAGGAAGGAAGGAAAAATTAGAAGGAAGGAAGGAAGGAAAGGAAAGGAAAGAAGGACAATATGTGCTGAGAGAGGGAAGGAAGGAAGGAGAGACAAGAAGGGAGGGAGGGAGGAAGGAAGAAAAGAAAGAAAGGAGAGAAGGAAGGAAGGAAGGAAAGAGGAAGGAAGGACAATATGTGCTGAGAGAGGGAAGGAAGCAAGGAGAAACAAGGAGGCAGGGAGGGAGAGAGAAAGTAAGGAAGGAAAGAAGGAAGAAAGAAAGACAAACAGACAGACAAGGAAGGAGATTTTGATTGGCCATTGCAAAGATTGGGGTGGGTGGGGTTAGACTAGATGATCTTCACATCCCTTCCAACCATTACATCCTATAAATTTTAACCATTTCGGGGGCTGCTTCTCAAGACCGCACCAAAGTGCATCTTTCCCAACCGTAACAGGTCAAGACAACCCTGGGCCAAGGCGCTCAACTTAATTCAGGGTTCAATCTTGGCCTGTTGTCATCCTGGCTTAGCGTCAGGCGCAGAAACGGCCAGTGAGCACAGCTCCCCAAATCCAGCTGTGCAAAAAATTCGACTGAGGGTGGTTGTTCTTTTTTTCCCCCGCTTCAAGGAGGAGAACTGGGGATATTTCTTACTGCTGGAAGGGAAGAATAAAATAAAATAAAATAAAACAGTATAGCTAGAGAAGCTGAGGTTAAATGGACAGCTAGAGAAGATAAACTTCACAGCTAAATAAATAAATAAATAAATAAGGATCCCTCCGGATCAGTTTTGTCGATTGCTGGATCTAACCGCTGACAAATTCTGGGGGGAATCTCGTCGGATGGTTCGGCTCCGATTTGGACGCCAAGTGAAATTATAACCGGATGAGTCTTTTCCTTGATTTGTTCAGGCTGCTTAAAAAAGCAGATTTTAAAGGCCCCCGTCGGCCTTCAGATCATGCTGGGAGAACAGCTGCCTGCAAACGCGATGGCGGCTCGATGAAAGGGCGGAAAAAACCAGCAGATCCCAGATCAGGCAGCCTTGGAGATCCCAGAACAGGCCGCCATCTAATTAAGATCATGGAAATGGAGCGGGTAGAACGAAGCTGACAGTTTGGGGCTGCCTAATGGCAGCATCAAAACCGAAGCAGGACATCATCGTCATGGTCGCCGCCGGGCTCCTCTCTACCCAGAGGCAGAACAAACCGACATTGGTGGTTAGTGGGAGGCGAGGAAGTTGGGCCCCCGGGATGAGTGGGTGGATGGGTGGGGTTGGCCTGAGGGAGCAGCTGGAGGAACCTCGAGGGGAAATAGGTTTGCAGAAGTGAGAGGCGTGTCCGCTTTCGCACCCCATGACGGTTAGAGAGGAGCTTAAACTAGGCCACGATGCGAGAGAAAAATGGAGGCAGGATCGGGGTGTAGGCTTGATTGACAAGCACCTGGAGGAAGGGAGAACATCAAGTCTACCGTGCATAAAAAGCTTTCTTTATAAAGCCATGGTAAAGCCCCACCTGGACTAATTGCCGCGTCCAGTTTTGGTCACCCTATTATAAAAAAGAGGTTGAGATTCTGGAGAAGAGCAACTAAGATGGTTAAAGGCCTGGAGATTAAAACATTTGAAGAACGGTTGCCAGGAATTGGGGTGGGGTCCAGTTTCATGAAAAGAAGGACCAGGGGGGACACAGTAGCAGCCTTCCGGTATTTGAGGGGCTGCCCCAAAGAAGAGGGAGGGGGGGTCAACTTATTTTCCAAAACCCCAGAAGGCAGGAGAAGAAGCAACGGATGGAAACTCATCCAGGAGAGGAGCAATCTGGAATTAAGGAGAAACTTCCTAACAGGGAGGACAATTAACCCGTGGAACAGCTGGCCACCAGAAATCGTGGGTTGCTCCATCACGGGAGGCTTTTGAGAAGAGATGGGGCAACCATTTGTCTGAAACAGTTCAGGGTTTCCTGGGGTTGGACTAGATGGCTTACAAGGTCCTGTTATTCTGTTCAGCCAGATTGGAGGCTTCACCCAACAGCCCTGAACCGCTTCCCGTGTCCGTGGGAAGGGCAGTGCCTAAGTGAACTTGGTTTGGGTGAGATGTGGATCTCTCAAACGCGTCCAGATTCAAGCAGCTCCTTTTAGCCACGGAAGTCGTTTCTCTCTCCCTCTCTCCCTCTCTGTGTCTCTCATTCTGTCTCTCTCTTTCTCTCTCTGTCCCTCTCTCTCTTTTTCTTTCTCTTTCTGTCTCTCTCTCTCTCTCTCTCTGTGTCTCTCTTTCTCTCTCATTCTCTCTATCACTGTCTTTCTCTCTCTCTCTTTCTCTCTCTCTGTGTCTCTCTTTTTCTCTCTTCCTGTCTCTCTGTCTCTCTCTGTCTCTCTCTCTCTCTCTCTCTCATTTTCTCTATAACTGTCTCTCTCTTCTTTCTGTCTCTTTCTTTCTCTCTCTCTCTGTCTCTCTCTCTCTTTTTCTTTCTCTTTCTGTCTCTCTCTTTCTCTCTCTCTCTGGCTCAGTGTGACTTCTTCCCCAGGTTGCTTGGGACAGAAACTGGGATGCCACCCCTCAGAATTGCTCAAAGAAAAGTTACCGGGAAGAGAGGAAGAAGGGAGGTGAGAAGATGCGAGATGGAGAGAAAGGGGTTGGAAGAGGAGAAGAGAAGGGACGCATGAGGACAGATTGCAATGGCAGAAGGGGTGTGTGTGCGTGGAAAGCAGCAAAAAAGACACACACACTCACACACACAGGAGCCACAAATAAATGCGTGCAAATTGGGGGCACCACCTGAAGAGTGACCTCAACTGGTCCTTGGGGGGGGGAGTGAGGGGGGGAAGAAGGGGCAGAGGTCACGGCAAAGAAAAGGCCGCCTGGAATCTGGAGACGCAAAGAAAAGAGAGTCCAAAAAGGGGGCAGGAGTGAAGAACTACAAAGCACACCCTGCTCTGGATGTAATGCTCCCCCTGCCATTTGTGGGGAAGGGGTCTAAGGTCTCCTGCTGGGGGCGGGGGGGGGGGGTTGGACTAGAAGACCTCCAAGGTCCCTTCCATCCTGTGCTTTGTTACAAAGAGGTGAAGTCGAGGTGCCCAACGAAGGTTACCCGAGAGACTGAGCAGAGGGGAGGGGATCCCCAAAGGATGCTCCAGGCTGGCAAAGGGTCCCCACCCCCAAAAAATAATAATAATAATTCAGGTTTCCAAGGGAATCCAGCCAGCTCGGGATGCCCAAGTCAGCTGGCAAGGCTGCTGCGCCAGATTGCCACCGTACCCCCATTCCCACCACCGCAACCAACCACCCTGCCCCCCCCCTCCCTCTTCCCCACACCTTTGGCTCCCTTACCTTCGCTGGTGGTGGCTGAGAGGCAGGTGGCCAGAGCTGCCAAGAGGAGGAAAAGGAGGAAGGCAGCTGCCGGGGTGGTGGCTTCCCCGGGGGAACCGGCCATCCTGCCTGGGAAGCTGCCCGCCAGCTGGAGCCGGCCAGCGTCCTGCTGGGGTTTTTTTGCGCCAGCTCCGCTTTAATGGACTTTCTCCACATTTGATCGCATATCCCCGAGAGCCAGCCGGTGGGTGGGAAAGGAAGGAGGGAAGGAAGGAAGGAACGGCGGGGGGGGGCGGGGGAGGGGGCTTGGGGGCCCAGCTGCCTGTCACGGGCGCCCGAGCCAATTGGAGGCACCCCCTTGGCCCAGGGACCCTCCCCTCCGTTGCCTTTTGTCAAAGGAGAGCGTTTCCTGACATGCGAAAAGGTGGCAGAAGAGGAGGGGGGGCTCTTTGTGCCAAGCTGCTTCCTTCTCTTCCCTGCCAGGGGGGGAAAGCACACACCCACAACATGCACACGCACACACATGCACAGACACAGAGGATGCCCATCAGATTTGTTTCCCTCCCCCCCCCCGTTGCTAGGAAACCCAAACTTTCAAGCAGGGTCTCCATCCATCCATCCATTCCACCCCACCGCCCAGCTGGCACGGAAAAGGGAGGATGGAGAGAAATCTTGGGGGGAGGGGGGTGTTCCTGTCCTGGGATGGATTTTGGGGAGGGGGGGGAGATCTCCGGGGCTCAGAACTGACCTGCCTGGGGTTGTTTGAAGCCAAGGAGAGATGCTAGAAACAAATAAAACCCAGCACAACGACCAAAAAAAACAACTATCCACACTTTTTAAGAAACTGAATTCTTTTTTTGGGGGGGCGGGGAAATTGATTATTTTTATTTTAATATTTATTTTGGGATTCCCTCCCCCCCCCTCCCCTAAAGATCCAGCCTGGCTTTCCAAGCCAATTGCTCTTTTCTACTTTGGATTTTGTAAGGGATGTGTGTGTTTGTGTGCATCAGCCAACCTACCTACCGTCCCTGTTCTAATGTCTCCCTTTTTATTCGTGCCGGTTTCATGCCAGTGCAATCATGTCCCGAATTATATCTGCTGTTGATACACGCTTGACAAAATAAATAGAAACTAAGCGGAAATAAAAATTTCTCTCCCGTTTCCCTTTCTGATTTGCTTTTAGAACCGATTCCTAATTTATTTTATTTATTTATTTTCCCTGCTTTCCTGGGAAAAATAAATCCTAGGCCAGCCCAGCTATTTTCTATGCTCTGCGTTCCATTGAAATGCGTTTAATATTTAAATAACCGTGATAAAAGCCGCTAGTTTAATTTCTTTTAAATCTCTTTTAAATTTTTTACTATTTATGTCATTTTATCTTGGCTGTACACCCACCCCAAGTCCCATTTTTGGGAGAGGGGGGCGGTATAAAAGTGTAATTAAATAAATAAATAATAAATAAATAAATAAATAAAACACGAGCATGTTTCATACATTCTTGTCTTCTATTTCTCACTCCTTTTCTTTTCTTTTCTTTTCTTTCTTCCCCCTCTCCACTCCTGGCCAGGATAAGATCTGTTCTAACTGGGCTACAAATGTTTTGCCTCAGGTTGAAAAGGCAAAATATTTTGGGGTAAAAAGGTCTAAAAATAAATAAATAAATAAATGACCCGAATCGCACTTACGACCGTTTGCAGATCCTTACAGTGACGGTTTGGCCAAATGTGGCTTCCGATTTTTGTCTGGATCGACTGTTCATTCGCTTGACGACGGAGGTGATCCACTTAAGAACCGCTGCAAAAAAAAAAAAAAAAAGGAATAAAACCCAGTCGGTCACGTGACCAACGACGATCCCAAGTTACAACGGGGATGGGCAGGCTCCATGAATGGCCATAACTCGAGGACTACAGAGAATGTAAAACGTCAGCCTGGTTGTGATTTTTTAAAAAAATAAATAAATAAATTTTGCAACTAAGGAAAACTAAATTTGCAGCTAAAGTCGATGCACATTTGTTCTTTTCGAGAAAGGATCTTGCCGCTTTGTATTTTTCTCACCGTCTCCGCCGGAATGTCTTCGCGGGTTATTTTTTTTCTATTTTCGCTCGCCTCGCAACACCTCCTACACACAACCGTCTCCCTTGTTCGCCGAAAACTCTTCCCAGCGGCTGAAAATTGTGGGTTTCTTTCTGTGCGATTTGGCAGAAGCCATTTTGGGGGGCACTGTTTGAAAATATGAAACCCGCGTATGCTTTACAGGGCTTCTCCTGTGTGGGTGCCAGTTGGTGCCTCCTTCCTTCCTCCCATTCTTCCTTCCTTCTATCCATTCCCTCCTTCCTTCCATTCCCTCCTTCCTCCCATTCTTCCTTCCTTCCATCCATTCCCTCCTTCCTTCCATTCTTCCTTCCTCCCTCCTTCCCATTCCTCCTTCCTTTCTTCCTTTCTTCCATCCATTCCTCCTTCCTTCCTCATTCTTCCTTCCTCCCTCTCATTCCTTCTTCCTTCCATTCCTCCTTCTTTTCTTCCTTCCTTCCATTCCTCCTTCCTTCCATCCATTCCTCCTTCCTTGCTGCTATTCTTCCTCCCTCCCTCCCATTCCTTCCTTCCTTCCATTCCCTCCTTCTCTCCTTCCATTCCCTCCTTCCTTCCTTTCTTCCATCCATTCCTCCTTCCTTCCTCATTCTTCCTTCCTCCCTCTCATTCCTTCTTCCTTCCATTTCCTCCTTCCTTCCATTCCTCCTTCCTTCCATCCATTCCTCCTTCCTTGCTGCCATTCTTCCTCCCTCCCTCCCATTCCTTCCTTCCATTCCCTCCTTCTCTCCTTCCATTCCCTCCTTCCTTCTATCCCTCCTTCCTTCGTTCCATTCCTCCTTCCTTGCTCCCATTCCTCCTTCCTTCCATTCCTGCTTCCTCCTTCCCATTCTTCCTTCCTTCCTTCCATTTTTCCTTCCTCCCATCCTTCCTTCCTTCCATTCCTCCTTCCTTGTTCCCATTCCTCCTTCCTCCCCTTCCTCCTTCCCATTCTTCCTTCCTTCCTTCCATTCCCTCCTTCCTTCCTTCCATTTTTCCTTCCTTTCTTGTGCAAATGCTGGCCCGTATTGCTTTGCAAAATCACACCAGGGTGCATGCAATGCTGCAGGATTATGATTTCCAACAGTGTTTGACAAAGGCCCCTCTTTGCAGATCTAATGGCAGAATTATTAATAGATCCTGAATGATCACATTGATACAGAGGCGTTAAATATATATGTGTACACACACACTCATATACACACACACACGTATATGATTTGATGGCTTATTGTACCCTATGACTATTATTAAGTGTTGGACCTGATGATTCTTGATAAATGTATCTTTTCATTTATGTACACTGAGAGCATTTGCACCAAAGACAAATTTGGTGTATCCAATCACACTTGGCCAATAAAGAATATTATTGAAATATTCTATTCTATTCTGTTCTGTTCTGTTCTATTCTTTATTTCGATATTCTATTCTATTCTTTCTATTCTATTCTGCATTCTATTCTATTGTACCTATGACTATCATTAGGTGTTGTACCTTATGATTCTTGACTCTTGATGATTGTATCTTTTCTTTTATGTACACTGAGAGCATTTGCACCAAGACAAATTCCTTGTGTCTCCAATCACACTTAGCCAATAAAGAATTCTATTCTATTCTACTCCTATTCCTATTCTATTTTCTATTCTATTTTCTATTCTATTCTATATTCTATTCTATTCTACATTCTATTCTATTCTATTTTCTGTTCTGTTCTATTCTATTTTCTGTTCTATTCTATTCTATTCTATCTATCTATCTGATTTGATGGCTTATTGTGCCCTATGGCTATTATTAACTGTTGTACCTGATGATTCTTGACTCTTGATGAATGTATCTTTTCTTTTATGGACACTGAGAGCATTAGCACCAAAGACAAATTTCTTGTGTGTCCAATCACACTTGGCCAATAAAGAATTCTATTCATACATACATACAAATATATACATATATATATGAGATATGATATATGATATGATATGATATGATATGATATATTATCCACGACTTTAAAGTATCTCAACATTTAAAAAATGCACAGAAAGGACCTCATGTCCTGAAGGAACAAGCAGGGAAATAGGGCTGGAAGGACTGGAATTTACATTAGGATTTCGGCTAAAAAAAAAAGAGAATTTTTAATAAAAATGATTTACAGGAATCGTGCAGGAATTTAGAACAATGAACTTCCAATCTCGGTCATTAATACAGATGATTTAAAGGGTCATTTTGCTGGTTTTTTTTTTAAAGCCAGGTGATTCTGGAATTTAAATATATACAGTCATAGTAAGGATTTTTAAAGGCCAACATTTCAACTGAAATCTGGGTTTTTTCCTGCTTAATGGAGAAGGAACTAGAAAAGATTTTCGGATGTAAGCTAGATGACGAGACGGTGGAAGGACTTGTAAAATATCCAATGCAGAGGAGGAAGGTCTGGGGAAGTTGGCGGAATTAGCCGAGTTGGCGAAATCGGCTGGTTTAATTAGAGAAAAAGACAATAACTACATTTGTTAGCGGCTGGAAACCCTTTAGGGACCTTCTGCTGAGTAGAAGGGAGGAGAAATAAAGAATTGTGATATATATAGGTTTGAGCAGTCGAAAAGGTAGATTAGGAAACGTGGTGTAATTGCCAAGAGAGAGAAGGTAAAATATAATGTATTTATGACTAAAGGAAGATTGGAAGCCACAACTTTATATATTTCTTTCTCTTTCGTCTATCTATCTATATCTATATCTATCTATATCTTATACTTATCTATATATCTATATATCTATCTCTGTCTCTATCTCTATCCCTATCTACCTACCTATCTATTGTCTCTATCTATTATCTATATCTATTGTCTCTACCTACCTGCCTGCCTGCCTACCTACCTACCTACCTACCTACCTACCTACCTACCTATCTATCTATCTATCTATCTATCTATCTATCTATCTATCTATCTATCTGTCTCTATCTATCTATATCTATATTTATCTATATCTTATATCTATCTATATATCTATCTCTGTCTCTATCTCTATCTACCTACCTATCTATTGTCCATATCTATTATCTCTATCTATTGTCTCTACCTACCTACCTACCTACCTACCTAAGAAACTATTTTAAAAACAACAATGGCCATTGGTTAATGTTACATAAAGGCACATATCTCCTTAATGGTAGTTTTACACTCTGACGATGTTAGCAGAGGCTAGCAAAAGCTTAGTGAACCATTTTTAGTTCCAGAGATCGGGATGTCTGTCTCTTTTTATACACACACACGTTTTCCTCACCCGGTAAAGTGCATTGGTTACAAGTGGCTGAGAGTTTTCACTGGGGTTTTTTCTCTCTCTCCTTCTCTTTTTTTAAATAGGCAGATTATCTGGTGAAACGGAGGGCAAGCTTCGTTTATGAGCCAGGAAATAATAGCCTTGCAGTGACAGCTTTGTTAGGAGGGGGAAAAGGGGCTTTGTCAGCTAGATTTCATTGCCGGGCTGCTGATAAGAGCCGGGGATGCGAGGGGTGTTTTTTCCACGGTTCTGGACGCCACCGAGATCCTCCGGTGGGATTAAGGACAGGCTTTTAAGACACAGGGGTGCATTGTCTACATCTCCCCTCCCTCCGAGGCCCTCGCTCCGACGTCGTCTGGCCTGCCATGGCGCTTCCTGAAGCAGGCTTGGCATCCGACCGACCGTAGGGACCTCAAGAGGTCTTCTAGTCCAGACTTCCTCTGACCTTTCTGGCGTTCCAGGTGGGTGGAAGGGAGAGGAAAGGGTTCCGCGCAAAACGACAGGCAAGAGCGCCGGTGCAGCTTCGTTTTCTCCCGCCGCCTGGTTCCAAACAGGCTCACGGTTTGGTAGTAAGCCGTGGCCCAGGGCATTACCGAGTTGGAAGGGACCTTGGGAGGTCATCCAGCCCAACCCTCCTCCCCCAAGCAGGAGGTCCCTACACCATTTCTGACAGTCCGGTCTCTTCTTGAAAGTCTCCAGGGATGAAGCTCCCACAACTTCCGAGGGCAACTTCTGTTCCATGGGTTGATTGTTCTCCCTGTCAGAAAGTTTATCCTTATTTCCAGGTTAAATCTCTCCTTGTTCAGTTTCCATCCATTATTCCTTGTCTGGCCTTTGAGTGCTTTGGAGAATAGCTTGACCCCTTCCTCCTTTCTGGGGCAGCCCCTCAAATATTGGAAGGCTGCTCTCCTGTCTCCCCTGGTCCTTCTCTTCCCTAGACTAGCCAGGCCCAGTTCCTGCAACCGTTCATCATATGTTTGAGCCTCCAGTCCCCTCATCATCCTGGTTGCTCTTCTCTGCCTTCTTTCCAGAGCCTCAACCTCTTTTTTACATCTCTTCTTTGTGGCAAGCCCTGAGATATTGGAAGATGCTATCATGTCACCCCAGCCTTCTTTTCCTTAAACTAGACATGTCTTCTCTCCATCCAATGTTTGCTCAGATGTCTGTCTGTTTTTCTTTTTCTTTCTTTCTGGTTAATTGTTCTCCCTGTTAGGAAAATCCTCCTTAGTTCCAGGTTGCTTCTCTTCCTGGATGAGTTTCCATCTTCTTGTCCTGCCTTCTGGAGCTTCGGAGAATAGCTTGACTTTCCCTTTTGGGGGGCGGACCCTCAAATAATCGGGGGGGGGTCAAGATATCAAGATGAAGAGAGAACAGCCTGCCAGCTCGAAGCCATGCTTATTCACCTTGAATGAGGTTTTGGAAAACCTGGCTGTTATTTCAGAAGCTCCTCTCTATTTCTGATTGACTGACTGATTGACTGAAAGACTGATTGATTGAAAAGGTCTAGGATCTCCTGCTTGAGCAAGGGGGTTGGACTAGAAGACCTCGGAAGTCCTTTCCAGATGTATTCTCTTTGATTGGTTGATTGAAATAGTATAGGATCCGGTGCTTGAGCAAGGGGGTTGGACTAGAAGACCTCTGAGATCCCTTCCAGCTCTATTCTGATTGATTGAAATAGTCTGGGATTTCCTGCTTGAGCAAGGGGGTTGGACTAGAAGACCTCCAAGGTCCCTTCTAGCTCTATTTTGATTGATTCTTGTCCTTCCCTCAGGAGCTATGGAGAATAAATCGACCCCTTCTTCTTTGTGACAGCCCTTCAAGGATGGACAGCTTTCAAATTCCCCCTAAACCAAATGCCTGCCAGGACAACGTGTCTCTTGGCCGAGAGCTGTCCGCGGTGCTGAAGAACCCAATCGCTGCTCCCCTTTCGTTGCTTTTTCGGACTCGCTCCAAGCTCTCCTCCTCCTCCTCCCTCAGCACGGAGGCCATGTTGGAAGCGAAATGTGGCATTTCATGCCCTGCATGCTTGGGAAGCCATCCCGGTCTCTCGGCGAACCGCCGAAGCGCACGCTCTCAAAACATTTGAAAGAAAGGAAAGCCAAAAAAAACCCTCCGTAGGTTTTGCACTGTGGATTTTTTTTCTTTTTTTCCCCCCCTTCTCCTGCCTTCATTGAGATGCTCAGGCGCAGTGCGCGATGGGGGGGGGGGGGTGAGAAAAAAAATATCGCACCGCTTTGTCAATCTCCCTGTCACTACGGCGGCCTCCGTGGACCCCCCGAGGATAGCCACTGGTGGGATCTCTGCCCTACTTCTCATTCCGCTCAGGGCACTCGAGAGGTAGAAAATTCCAGCGACTCTCTGTCCAGATGTCTGATTATTAATATATGTGTGTGTGTGTATGTGTGTGTGTGTGTGTGTATGCGCACATTTTTTTTGGGGGGTGAGAACGGCGTGTCAAGGCGGCCCTGTGTAATTTTTTTTTTTTTGCTAACGAGTGGCTCCTGTCTCGTCTCCTTTGTCCTTCGACGGGCTCAGGCATTTGGGACGAGAAGCTGTCAACCCCCGACGAGTTAAAGATGTACAGGAAGGCGTGAAATTGTCGGCGACAGCGGTGCGCGGCGTTAAATGCAACATGGCCACGCCACGTCAGCAATTTCTCTCCGAAAGCTCAGATTGTCTCCCGACGTCCGTAATAAGAGTGGGCCCGGAGGGGTCTACCTAAGATATTCCCCGGCTGCCGTCCGATTTTTTTTCCCCCCGATGAGGGTTTTCCTCGAAGACCCTTCCCCCCCCAAATAACAGATTGACAGAGTTGGAAGGGACCTTGGAGGTCATCTAGTCCAAACCCCTCCTGCTCTGCCCGAGCAGGAGACCCTGACAGTCCAGTCTCTTCTTGAAAGCTTCCAAGGAAGAAGGTCCCACAACTTCTGAATTAGCGGAATAATAACAGAATATCAGACTCCGAAGGGACCTTGGAGGCCATCTAGTCCAACCCCCACCCCCACCCCAGCAGGAGACTCTACACCATTTCTGACAGATGGCTTTTCTTCCAAGCTTCCAAGGGATGAAGCTCCCACAACTTCTGAATTAACAGAATAATAACAGATTAACAGGGTTGGGAGGGACCTTGGAGGTCATCTAGTCCAACCCCCTCTGCCCGAGCAGGAGACCCTACACCACTTCTGACCGATGGCAGCCCAAGTCTCTTCTTGAAAGCTTCCAAGGAAATTCCATTCATGTAGGACGACCAGGATTGCAAAGTCCTCGACTTACGACCGCAACATGTGTGTGTGTGTATGTGTATGTGTGTGTGTGTGTGTGTGTGGCTGGCCAGAATTTCCATCATTAAGCAAGGCCGCTGTGCATATCATGCCCAATTTTGCTGCTTTGGTAAGCAAAACATTGCAGTCATTAACCGAATAGCACAGTCATTAAGCGAATCCAGCTTCTTGTTGGTTTTTTTCCTTTAAGATGGGTGGACTTCAACCCCCAGAATTCCCACCCAGCATCATCGTTTAAGACTTGCGGATTTCTCCCCTCGCTTCTCTCTCTCTCTTTCTCTCTCTCCTTCTCTTTTTCTTTCTTTTTTTCTTTCTCTCTCTCCCCTTTTTCTTTCTCTTTCTTTTCTCTCTCCTCTTTTTCTTTCTTTTCTTTCTTTTTTCTCCCTCCCTCGCTCTCTCTTTCTCGCTCTCCCTCTTTCTTTTTTCCTCTCCTCTCTTTCTTTTTCCTTTTCCTTTCTCTTTCTTTCTCTTTTTCTCTCTCCTCTTTTCCTTTTTCTTCTTTCTTTCGTTTTTCTCCCTCCCACCCACCCTCCCTCTTTCTCTCTCTCTCTCTCTCTCTCTTTCTCGCTCTCCCTCTTTCTCTTTTTCTTTCTTTCTTTTCTTTCTTTCTCTCTTTCTCTTTCTGCAATGCTCCTGGCCAAATTTGATTGCAACCTGGGCTTGAAATGCACGCAAGCGCGCGCGCACACACACACACGCATGTTGCAAACTGACTTTCCAATGGAAAGCAGAGGTGTCGGTGGAAAACATCTCCCGCTGAGGAAGTTCCTGATTTAGTCAGCCTCTTGTTCTCCCTGACCTCTATTCCCCACGGACAAGCAGACCCCCCTCCCTTTCTCCCCTCCATACACTTATTTGCGCACTCCATCCTTTCTTAAAGTGGTCCTTATGTCCTCACAATTTAGAGGTCTCCTTTCTAACTTGTTCCCCCCCCCCCTTCTTCTTCTTCTTCTTTGCTGTAACAAACCACGCAGCAAGGAAGAAAAAGAAAGGAAGGGAGGGAAAAAAAAAAAACCCACCCAGTTTTACCGGCAGATAAAGCCAGCCCTATCATTCCTCTTGAATGTCACCAGGAAAATTGCACAGAATCACTCTGAAATTCAAATGAGAGCTTGCTAGAAACTGCTAAAACTCATCAAATGCTTTTTGCTTTGAAGTCTGCTGGGAGGCTGGCCATTTCTTTCAAATTAGTCCCTGCTGAAAATGAAAACCCAGAGAACTGGAACATTAGCATACCAGAGGGTCTGAGATGGGGGGGAAAGTATCCCCCCCACCCCACCAATGCTTTTTTATAAAAGAGAGAGAGAGAGAGAGAGAGAGAGAGGGAGAGGGAGAGGAAGGAAGGGAGACAGGAAGGAAGGAAGAGAGAGAGAGGAAGAAGGAAGGAAGGGAGAAAGAAAACGAAAGAGGAAAGAAGGAAGGAAGGGAGAAAGGAAGAGAGAGAGGAAGGAAAGAAGGAAGAAAGCAAGGGAGAGAAAGAAGGAAGGGAGAGAGGAAGGGAGGAAGGGAAGGAGGAAGAAAGGAAGAAAGAGAAAAGAAGGAAGGGAGAAAGGGAGAGAGAAAGGAAGGAAAGAAGGAAGAAACAAGAAAGAAAAGAAGGACGGAAGAAAGAAGATAGGAAAAAGATAAGAAGAAAGAACAGAAGAAAGAAAGAAAGAAAGAAAGAAAGAGAAAGAAAGAAAGAAAGAAAGAAAGAAAGAAAGAAAGAAAGAAAGAAAGAAAGAAAGAAAAACAAAGGCCACTATTTTGCACTGCCAAGCTTTCAAAACTAAGAGCTTTCTCTTAGCGCAGTAAGCCTCCATGAAGGAAGATGTCAAAGACCACCATTTGACAACCACACCGTTTTTCAGAGGAACCAGGCAAATCAACAATTGTGCAGGATTGTGTCCGGGGTGAAGGCGTGACGGAGTCGCGGCTTCTTCACAAGATGAGCAAGCCTGGTTTTCAAGCTTGACATGTTCGTTCCCAGATTGAAAGAGACTGTCACTATAAATATTCCTCGCTGTAACATGTTTCGTTTAGTGACCGTCCAAAATTATGACAACCGCTGAAAAATGGGACTTAGGGCCGATGAACTTTTGACAAGCGAAGTCCGAGGGGAAGAAATTTCCTGAGAGGGGAGAACAATTAACCAGGACAACCAGTTTTTCAAAAGTTTTAAAAAAGAGACCGGGCAGCCATTCGTCTGAAACTCTATAGGGCTTCCTACCCAAGCAGCGGGTTGGACTAGAAGACCTCCAAGGTCCCTTCCCATTCTATTGTTCTGTTTCTGCTTCTAATGTAGCTCAGGAGACACTCTGCCCCAAGAACTCTATTTCTATCTTGAATCGATCACTGGCGGGGGGAAGGTGTCATGCAACCATCATATTTCGAACCAGCAATGAGTTTAGAGCAGAACTTGTTCCAATCTCCAAGACAGACTCTTAGAGTTGGAAAAGGGAGTTAATTGATCCCCCCAGGATCTAATCTAAATTAGGATCCTAATTTTTGCTGAACGATCTGAAAAAAGCGCAGATTCCATAGGAAGAAATAGCCATAATTCTACCGCACTTCCCACGCCGGTGCTAAGTAAAGATCACGGTTAAACTTCCCTCCATCTTGTATTTTATTAATGTAAATATTCCAAAGGTTACATGCTCGGAAGCACCAAGTTATCAAATACTCCAACCGTAGAGCAGGGAACTAAATGAATAATGTATTCGGCTGAAATCGAGTTGCCCAAATTGTATTTAATTTTTTCCCCTTCTTCTTCTTTTGCAATGGCCACAGGGCTGCCATCCTTAGGCTGAAAAATTGGCCTTTTTTTTCTTTTGTTAAATATGTCGTTTTGGATTTGCAGGGAGGGGCAAGAGTCAAGACTCTGTTCTCCAAAATTGCAAAATGTTTTAGACGTAGCATGATGCATTTTGAAATTCAGCTTTTAAGAGAGACCGCAAAACTAAAATTTAGGAAGAAAAATTGTTAGAAATTTTCCATAACACCACAGAGCAAAGGCAGAGCACAGTCACCATGTGCTTTACTGCTCAACTCTTTTTACTGTAAGAGGAAACAGGAAGCTCTACTTAGAACGAAAGAGCATAGAGTACATACCATGGATCCAAACTTGTAAACACTGCCATCTACTGGCCGAATACTACTGTAGTGGTTGCATAGAACTACATGCCAACAATGAATTCCAACGTAATTTAGGAACTTTATCTGATGATGCAAAACTGAACAGTTCCATTTGTCGTGAAGCAGCTCCAAAATGATTCACTGTATCAACGCTATTGATGATCAAAGATCGATTACGTTATCGGCTGGGCTCCAGGTTCGAGGCCTTCCCCAAAGAGAAAACTCCCCATTCCCCACCCCCAAACTGCTAATCCTTGCAAAGTAGTGCTAAAACTTCATTAGGAAAGGCAGCTGGGGTATTTTTGTTTTTTTGTAATCATAATTTTCCTCCAGAGGGCACGGCCTTAAGGCAATAAACCCTGTAAATAAAAGCAGCGTCTTTCCAGACAGAAATGCAAACTCCCTCGGCGAGAGTTTTTAATTCTCCACGTGCAATTTTCATTAATATCTTTCCTTGGGCGGATTAAGTGGGGAGGCAGATTTTGGGAGCAGAAAAAAAAAAATAGGAAGTCTGCCCTAGCCCCCCCCCCCCTCCCTTCGAGGTTGTTTCAGTAGGTCTCGTCTTCATGGCGAATAGGTTGCGATTTGGGAGGCGGGAAAAAAAAAAGATTTGATAGATTTTAAAATGTCTGCTTGAAAATTGATTTTTAAATGTCTACTTCTTGATGGTTTTTTTTTTTCTTCCCCCATTAGCTGCTTTGAGAGAGTTTATTTTTAAAAAAAAGTGATAGAAAAGTGGATAAAAAATTTTTTTTAAACGTTGGCTTTGGGAACAGTGGGGCAACAATATATAAATTGCTTTCTGCACTCTGCAATACTCTTCTCTTCAGAGTCGGAAGGGACCTTGGAGGTCTTCTAGTCCAGCCCCCGGCTCAAGCAAGAAACCCTATCCCATCATGGACAAATGGCTGCCCAATTTTGGACTACTGGTAGTCCTCGACTTATGACGACAATAGGGCCCAGAATTTATGTTGCTAAGTGAGAATGATTTGTTAAGTGAGTTTTGCCCCCTTTCACACTTTTCTTGCCACAGTTATTAAATGAATCACTCCACTCCTCATATTTATGATGGTCGTTAAGCAAATCTGGCTTCCCCATTGACTTGGCTCGTCAGAAGGTCGCAAAAGGGGATTGCATGACCACCCCCTGGGGGAACACTGCGACCGTCATAAATACGAGTCAGTGGCCGAGCGTCTGAATTTTGACATGACCATCACAAGTGTTTGAAAAATGGACCCAAGTTCCTTTTTTCCCCCCAGCGCCGTCGTAACTTCGAATGGTCACCATTGTTAAGTCGAGGCCTGCCTGTTCTTTTTATTTACATTATATATGGATAGTATTATTTGCCAGACAGTCAACCAGACGTACCGTAGGAACCTCTCATTTTTGCGTTTCAGTACTGTGGGTTGTACTCAGTGGTGAGTTTCCACAATTTTTTTCCTACCGGTTCGGTGCGCAGGCTTATTCCAAATTGGCACTACTGGTACTCCAGAACTGGTTTGAACTGGCTGAATACTAAAAGGACATATATAGACTGGGTGAAACCAGGCTCAATAGCAGTCACTGGGAGAGGGACCTTGGAGTCTTAGCAGACAACCAGTTAAATATGAGCCAATAGTGTGCAGCAGCAGCCAAAAAAGCCAATGCAATTCTAAGTTGCATTAACAGAGGGATACAAATGAAGATCAAGGGAGGGATTAACACTACTCTATAAAGCCTTAGTAAGACCACACCTAAAGTACAGCATCCAATTTCAGTCACCACATTAGAAAAAAAAGATGTGGAGACTCTGGAAAGAGTGCAGAGAAGAGCAACCAGGGTGATGAGGGGACTGGAGGCTAAAACATTGTTTCGTACGATTTTGCTTTCGTACGTTGGGTGAATTCAACCTTGTAGCAAATTAAGCCAACACCTAAGGCAACTGTGAACTTCGTAGCAGAGGTACCGCCGCCATGACAGGCCAAATGCTGAAGTTAGTGAGCTTTGGGGTCACGTTTCAGGAGACTAGCCAAGATTTGGAAGCTCTTTAAGTTCAGAAAAGCTAAAACTGACCAGGCTATGGAATGGAGCATCAAGCAAACAGGAGAACTGGATGAAGCATTGATTAGATGACCTTAAGGGGCCCTGATACCCTAATACCACTCTATAAAGTCTTAGTAAGGCCACACCTAGAGTACTGCGTCCAGTTTTGGTCACCACACTATAAAAAAAGAGGTTGAGGCTCTAGAAAAACTGTAGAGAAGAGCAATTAGGATGATTTTAGGGACTGGAGATTAAAATATACAATGAATGGTTGCAGGAACGGGACCTGGCTAGTCTAGGGAAGAGAAGGACCTGCCCTAGAGAGAGGAAGGGGTCAAGCTACTTTCCAAGGCACCTGAACGTCAGATAAGGAGGAATGGATGGAAACTGACCAAGGAGAGATTCAACCTGGAAATAAGGATAAACTTTCTGACAGTGAGAATCATCAACCAATGGAACAAAAGTTGCCCTCGGAAGTTGTGGGAGCTTCATCTCTGGAGACTTTCAAGAAGAGGCTGGACTGCCATTGCTCAGAAATGGTGTAGAGTCTCCCAATTGGGTGAGTGGGGGTTGGACTAGATGACCAACAAGGTCCTTCCAACTCTGATTATCTGTTATCCGTTAATGCCACCCTTGGTTCTACTTCTTTTCCACCTCGGAGGTCAAAAGACCAGATCGCCTCAAACAGGCCCCGAGCAAAAAAAAAAAAAAGCAGATTTTTACCACCAAAGTAAAAAGCAGATTTTACGCCGACTGACATCCAGTCGGCTAATGTGGGGGGGGGCACCAAAGCAAACCGCCAAAGGAGCTGTCAGCAGCGCGCAGATTAAGCTGTGAAGCGCCGGGTTTGTAACCGGAATATTAATTCGGGAACGCCGAGGAGGAAGCGCCGAGAGGTCTGCACTTGAAGAAAAACGCATATATTTTTGGCGCAGGAAGGGGCTGTTCTCTACCCAACCGGTCTGCGAACCAAGGAGGAATTTTTTTTTTTTTCCTCTCCCCAGGATCGATGCTCGTCGAAGCTCGTCGACTTCGATCGAAGAATTTACCCCGGGAAAGCCAAGGCGTTGACAATGGAAGACTCCAAAACGAGGTCCTGGTTTTTGCAGAGAAGGTCGGCCCGGCTTCCTTCTCTCGTTGTGGCTATCTAGACTCGAATTTGGGGAATTCTACTTCCATCGGGCCGTGAGGGAAGCCCAGAGGGTTATTTTATGAGGGGGGGAAGAGCACAGCTTCCTCAATGGGGGTCACAGGGGTGGGATTCGACCGGTTTGAACCGGTTTGGTAGTGAACCGATTGTTAAATTTGCACCTGGTTCGCTGAACTGCATTTGAACCCCACTGGCTGGCCCCGCCACCCGCCACTCCCAGGAGTCTCCAGGTGGCCCATTTTCGATGCAGGTAAGCGCAAGAGACTCTGGGAGGGAGGAAAATGGGCCTTCTGGAAGTCTGGGGGGAAACGGGCTGATTCACGGCTATCCAGAGGGCATCCAGAGCTCTTGGGGAGGCCATTTTGGTCTCCAGAGGCCCCGAAGGAAGCCTCGGACTCTGCCAATACGATCCTTGGTTTGCATAAACAAGTGCCACAGTATCAAAATCACGGGGAGTAAAGTAGTGTACCCCTGTTGTAAGCCTTAGTAAGGGCCGCCCTGGAATGCTGCTGCATCCAGTTATTGGTCACCGATATATACAAAAGAGGTTAAGACTTTGCAAAAAATGCAAAGAGAGCAACTAGAGGATTAAGGGTAACTGAGATTAGAATAGAAGACCGGTTGCCAGAGAGTGAGATAGGAAAGACAGAGACGGGGAAAGGTGACGAGAGAGAGAGGCGACGAAGCAGGGCACATGATGGCAGTCTTCCAGTATGTGAGGGGTGGTACCAAAGAGGAGGGTAGCTGGGGGATTCTGGATTGAAGCAACCCCTGTAAAGAACGCTAGAGTGGGGCCCTCTGGGAGTTGCAGTCCCCCTATCAAAGTTGATAAAATTGACGGAAGGGAACGCAGTTGATCAGCATTTCAAATGCATTTTCCAAGTGGATGCATCCCCAAAACACCTGCAAAGTTGTAAAAAAATTCCACAGGATCTAAAATACAATATTTAATTTTTTTTAAAAAAAAATTCAGTTTTCCCCACTAGGGAAGGATAAAAATTGCCTCAAACCAACGCCACGAGCAGGTGCTGGCACGGTCCCCCCCTTCCCCAATTTGTGTTAAAGACTATTAGACAAAGTACCGTTTAAATAGAAGGGATGGATGGGGGGGGGCAACAAATAACCTCACACAATACTCGTGGCTTTCAGTTGTGTTCGATGAGTGAGCCCTTTCGATTGTAACCATCAGGGATAATCCCAAAATAATTGGTTCAAACGGCTCGGGTTTTGGGACTGGGTAAAAAAAGAAAAAAAAGGAAAATTAAAGCAATCTTTTTCCAGGTTTTGTGCAAATCAGGCTGGCCGGAGAATTTGCCAAGAGGCCACAGAAATGCAAGGTAAAGAACTGAAAGGACGAGCCAAGTGAAAAAGAGATAAGATCGGCCCGCTGGCGGCAAGAATGCAAGTGAATCTCAGGAAATCTCGACTTAAAAGGCTTTAGCCGAAGGGTTAAATTGGTTTGTTTTGGGGGGGGAGGGGAATTTTGAGAGGGTACCCCAATTTTGAAGAAAAGGAGGGATATGCAAAGAGCGGAGGAAGCCAGGAGTAGATCAAGCCTCAGGCAAGAATTAAAAAGGGCTATTTTGGTGGGGGAATAATGTTAGTCCGAAATACTTTTAAAAAAAGAAATAAATAGATGTTATTCTGTCCCATTGTGTTGTGAATAGAGGTGATAAGACCTTTCTGTGTGGCTTCTGGATGGGATCAAACCAACTTAGTTTGCAAGTGCCCACGGACGGAGTTTCGTGGTGGAAAGTGTTCTATTTGATATTATTAGTTTATTTGTAGGAATCTGTATTGTTTTTGGTAATTTTTTTTTTATCATCTGTATTCATCCGTCCTTTTTACTCAAGCAATCCTTGATTTTAAGGATTTGGCTTCTAATTCATTTTGTTCATTTTTTAATTCATCCCTCTGTGCTGTCTTTTTATTGATGTCTTTGTTTTTTTTTATTATTGTTCCCTTTTATTTGTATCTTTTTGTTTAGTTATCATTTTATGTTTTTTGTTATCTTTTTAACAAAAAATTCATTTCCCAAAGAGGGGCTCGGGTGATTTTAGCGTTCATGCTCATTCATGTGTTTTTATTTGATTCTCAATTCTATTTTTTAAGCCGTTAGTGGATTTTTATTGGGCTCATTAGATTGTTTTTATCTTTACATTGGTGGTTGTCATTTTCTTTGTTATTTTATCCTTGGTATTTGATTTCTTGAGTTTTGTTATCATTTTTATTGATTTATTTTTTTATCAGTCATTTTGAGACTTGATTCTTATTATTATTCATTCTTTATTTTTATTTATCATTCTGCGTTTTTATTCAGCGCTTATTTTTTATATATTCATGTGTCAATGTTTTATG
>CM042845.1:7794339-7820560 GCA_023653725.1 Bungarus multicinctus | reverse complement strand
ACTTTGATGATGTATCTTTTCTTTTAATGACACTGATAGCTTACACCAAGACAATTTCTTGTGTGGCAAGATCACACTTGGGGGCCCCGCAGTAAAGATTCTATTCATACATACATCAAATATATACATATTATAGGAGATATGATATATCATATTATATGATATGATTGATATGATAATTATCCACTACTTTAAGATTCTCAACATTTAAATGCCAGAAGGACCCTCATGTCCGAAGGAACCACCATGAAATAGTCTTTAATGACTGGAGATTTACATGATGATTCGGCTAAAAAAAAGATAATTTTAATAAAAGGATTTCAGGATCGGCAGTAGTTGAACATACCTTCAATCTCGGCATTAATCAGATGATTTAAAGGTTCATTTGTCTGGTTTTTTTTTAAAGCCAGTGATTCTGGAATTTCAATAGTATCCAGTCATAGTGGATTTTTAAAGCCACCTTTCAACTGACATCTGGGTTTGTTTCCTTCTTAAAGGGAGACAGACTAAAAAGGATTTTCGATGTAAAAGCTAATGACCGAGACGTTGGTAGTACTGTCATCATCCCCATGCGAGGAGAAGTCTGGGGGAAATTTTGGCGGAATTACGCGATTGGCGAAATCGTCTGGTTTAATAGAGACAGACTACAATAACTACATTTGTTAGCGGCTGGAAACCCTTTATGGACCTTCTGCTGATAGAAGGGGGAGAAAGAATAATTGTTATATATCTATTTGAGCAGTCGAAAAGGATTAGAAACGTGGTGTAATTGCCAATAGATCGACGGTACAATATCCTTTTTTAACTAAGGCGATTGACGCCACAACTTTAATCGTTCTTTCTCTTCGTCTATCTATCTCCACTATATCTAACTATCTCTTATACTTATCTATAGCTACTATATATCTAGCTCTGTCTCTCTCTATCCCTATCTAACCTACCTATCTATTCTCTGTGTCTATCTATTATCTATATCTATTGTGTCTCTACTAACTCCTGCCTGCCTACCTACCTACCTCTACCTACCTACTACCACCATATCTCTCTATCTCCTATCTATCTTCTATCTGTCTCTAGCTATCTATCATCGCTCTGTCTTCATATTTAGCTATAGCTTATATCTAGCTATATACGTTATATTCATCTAGAATCTACCGTCTCTACTCTATCTACCTACCTATCTATTGTCCGTATCTATTATCCACGAAAGGTCTAAGGAGGAGGAGAGCGTGAGTCTATCTATTGCTATTGTCCTCTCACCGCTACCGAACCTACCTACCTACCTAAGAAACTATTTTAAAAACAACAATGGCCATGGGTTGGTTAATGTTACATACAGGCACATATCTCCTTCTTTGTAGTTTTCAGCCTCTGAACGATGTTAGCAGGAGGGCTAGCAAAAGCTTTAGTGAACCATTTTTAGTTCCAGAGATCGGGATGTCTGTCTCTTTTTTATATCACACACACAGGGGCCGCACGACTCGGAACGTTTTTCTCACCCGTAGGGAGTGCATTGGTTACAAGTGGCTGAAGTTTTCACTGGGTTTTTTCTCTCTCTCCGTCTCTTTTTTTTAAATAGGCAGATGATCTGGTGAAACGGAGGGCAAGCTTTCGTTTATGAGTCCAGGAACGAAGAATAGCCTGCACAAGCTGAACGCTCTATTTGTTAGGAGTGGAAAGGGGGCTTTGTCAGCTAGATTTCATTGCCGGGCTGCTGATAAGAGCCGGGGCTGCGAGGGGTTGTTTTTTTTTTCCACGGTTCTTGGACGCCACCGATATATCCTCCGGTGGGACTTAGAGACAGGCTGTTTAAAGACACAGGTTTGCATTGTCTGCATCTCCCCTCCCTCCGAGCCCTCGCTCCTCCGACGTCGTCTGGCCTGCCCTGGCGCTTCTGAAGCAGGCTTGGCACTCCGACCGACCGTAGGTACTCAAGAGGTCTTCTAGTCCCAGACTTCCTCTGACCTTTCTGGCGTTCCTGTGTGGAATGGAGAGGAAAGGGATTTCTCTCCGCGCAAAACGACAGGCAAGAGCGCCGATGTGCAGCTTATCTCTGCGTTTTCCCCCCTCCCGCCGTTGGTTCCAAACAGGGCTCACGGTTTGGTAGTAAAGCCGTGGCCCTGCAGGCATTACCGATTTGGAAGGGACCTGTGAGGTCATCCAGCCCCCCTCCTCCCCCAAGGGGATGGTCCCTACACCATTTCTGACAGGCCCGGGTCTCTTCTTGAAGTCTCCAGGGATGAAGCTCCCACAACTTCCGGGGCTGTCACTTCTTTTTCCATGGGTTATTGTTCTCCCTGTTCAGAAAGGTTTATCCTTATTTCCAGTTAAATCTCTCTCCTTGTTCAGTTTTCCATCCATTATTCCTTGGCCTGGCCTTGAGTGCTTTGGAGACTAGCTTGACCCCATTCTCCTCCGTTTCTCTGGGGCCGCCCCTCAATTTGGAATGCTGCTCTCTGTCCGCCCCGGTCCTTCTCTTCCCTAGACTAGCCAGGCCCCATTCCTGCAACCGTTCATCATATTTTGAGCCTCCAGATCCCCTCCCTCCATCGCTGGTGCGCTCTCTCTGCCTTCTTTCCAGAGCCTCAACCTCTTTTTTACAGCTCTTCTTTGTGGCAAGCCCTGAGATATTGGAAGATGCTATCATGTCCCCCCCAGCCTTCTTTTCCTTAAACTAGACATGTCTTCTCTCCTCCAATGTTTGCTCAGATGTCTGTCTGTTTTTCTTTTTCTTCTTTCTGGTTAATTGTTCTCCCTGTTAGGAAAATCCTCCTTAGTTCCAGGTTGGCTTCTCTCCTGGTGAGTTTTCCATCTTCTTGTCCTGCCTTCTGGCGCTTCGGAGAATAAGCTTGACTTTCCCTTTTGGGGGGCGGACCCTCAAATAATCGGGGGGGGGGGGGGGGGTCCCAGATATCAATATGATTAAGAGAGAACACCTCCAGCTCGAAGTCCATGCTATTCACCTTGAAGGGTTTTGGAAACCCTGGCTGTTATTCAGAATCGCACTCCTCTCTATTTCTGATTGACTGACTGATTGACTGAAAGACTGATTGATTGAAAAGGGTCTAGGAGTCTCCTGCTTTGGCAATGGGGGTTGGACTAGAAGACCTCGGAAGTCCTTTCCAGATGTATCTCTTTTTATTGGTTTATTGAAATAGTATAGGACCGGTGGCTTGAGCAAGGGGGTTGGACTAGAAGACCTCTGAGATCCCTTCCAGCTCTATTCTGATTGATTGAAATAGTCTGGGATTTCCTGCTTGTTGCAAGGGGGTGTGACTAGAAGACCTCCCAAGGTCCCTTCTAGCTCTATTTTGATTGATTCTTGTCCTTCCCTCATCGAGCTAGGAGAATAAATCGACCCCCTTCTTTGTGACAGCCCTTCAAGGATTGGACAGCTTTCAAATTCCCCCTAAACCAAATGCCTGCCAGGACAACGTGTCTCTTGCCGAGAGCTGTCCGCGGTGCTGAAACCCAATCGCTGCTCCCCTTATCGGTGCTTTTCGGACTCGCTCCAAGCTCTCCTCCTCCTCCTCCCTCAGCACGGAGGCCATGTGGAAGCGAAAATTGGCATTTCATGCCCTGCATGCTTGGGAAGCCATCCCGGTCCTCTCGGCGAACCGCCGAAGCGCACGCTCTCAAAACATTTGAAAGAAGGAAAGCCAAAAAAAACCCTCCGTAGGTTGTTGCACTGTGGATTTTTTTCTTTTTTTCCCCCCCTGTTCTCCTGCCTGCTTCATTGGATGCTCAGGCGCAGTGCGCGATGGGGGGGGGGGGTGAGAAAAAAAATATCGCCCGCTTTGTCAATCTCCCTGTCACTACTAGCAGGGCGGCCTCCGGGGACCCCCCCCGAGGGATAGCCACTGTGGGATCTCTGCCCTACTTCTCATTCCCGCTCAGGGCACTCGAGAGGTAGAAAATTCCATCGACTCTCTGGTCCAGATGTCTGATTATTATATACTGTGGTGTGGGTGTATGTGTGTGTGTGTGGTGTAGCGCACATTTTTTTGGGGGGTGAGAACGGCGTGTCAAGGCGGCCCTGTTTAATTTTTTTTTTTTGCTAACGAGTGGCTCCGGTCTCGTCTCCTTGTCCTTCGACGGGCTCAGGCATTTGGGACAGAAGCTGTCAACCCCGACGAGTTAAAGATGTACAGGAAGGCGTGAATTGTCCGGCGACAGCGGTGCGCGGCGTTAAATGCAACGTGGCCACGCCACGTCAAGCATTTCTCTCTCCGAAGCTCAGATTGTCTCCCGACGTCCGTAATAAGATGGGGCCCGAGGGTCTACCTAAGATATTCCCCGGCTGCCGTCCGATTGTTTTTTCCCCCCCAGATGAGGGTTTTCCTCGAAGACCCGTCCCCCCCAAAATAACAGATTGACAGAGTTTGGAAGAGACCTTGGAGGTCGCTAGTCCAACCCCTCCTGCTCTGCCGAGCAGGAGACCCTGACAGTCCAGTCTCTTCTTGAAAGCTTCCAAGGAAGAAGGTCCCACAACTTCTGAATTAGCGGAATAATAACAGAATACTCAGACTCCGAAGGGACCTTGGAGGCCATCATCTAGTCCAACCCCACCCCCCCCCCACACCAGCAGGAGATCTACACATTCGACAGATGGCTTTTCTTCCCAAGCTTCCAAGGGATGAAGCTCCCACAACTTCTGAATTAACCAGAATAATAACAGATTAACAAGGGTTGGGTGTGGACCTTGGAGGTCATCTAGTCAACCCCCTCTGCCCAAGCAGGAGACCCTACACCACTTCTGACCGATGGCAGCCCAAGTCCTCTTCTGAAAGCTTCCAAGGAAATTCCATTCATGTAGGACGACCAGGATTGCAAAGTCCTCGACTTACGTACCGCAACTGTGTGTGTGTTGTGTGTGTGTGTGTGTGTGTGTGTGGCTGGCCAGAATTTCCATCGCTATTAGCAGGCCGCTGTGCATATCATGCCCAATTTTGCTGCTTTGGTAAGCAAAACATTGCAGTCATTAACCGAAACAGCACAGTCATTAAGCGAATCCAGCTTCTTGTTGGTTTTTTTTTCCTTTAAGATGGGTGGACTTCAACCCCCCGAATTCCCACCCGCATCATTGTTTAAGACTTGCGGATTTCTCCCCTCCGCTTCTCTCTCTCTCCTTTCTCTCTCTCCTTCTCTTTTTCTTTCTTTTTTTTTTTCTTTCTCTCTCTCCCCTTTTTCTTTCTCTTTTCTTTTCCTCTCTCTCCTCTTTTTTCTTTTCTTTCTTTTTTTCTTTTTTCCCTCCCTCGCTCTCTCTTTCCCTCGCTCTCCCTCTCCCTCTCCTCCCCTTCTTTTTTTCTTTTTTTTTGTTGTTTTCCTTCTCTTTCTTTCTCTTTCTTTCCTTTTCATCTCCTCTTCCTTGTTCTTCTTTCTCTCCTTTTTTCTTTTTTCCTATTTGTTTTTCTTTAGTCTCTTCCTTCGTTTTTTCTCCTCCTCCCCCCCCACCCAACCCCACCCTCCCCCCTCTTTTCTCTCTCCTCTCTCGCTCTCTCTCTCGTCCCTCTCTCCCCTCTCGCCTCTTTTGTCTCTTCTTTTTTCTTTCTTTTTCTTTTTTCTTCTTTCTCTCTTTCTCTTTCTGCAATGCTCCTGGCAAATTTGATTGCAACCTGGCTTGAAGCACGCAAGCGCTGCGCGCACACACACACACGCATGTTGCAAACTGACTTTCCAATGGAAGCAGCAGAGGTGTCGGGGAAAACATCTCCCGCTGAGGAAGTTTCCTGATTAGTCAGCTCTTGTTCTCCTGACCTCTATCCCCAGGAAAGCAGACCCCCCTCCCTTTCTTCCCTCCATACACTTATTTGCGCACTCCCATCCTTTCTTAAAGTGGGTCCTTGTGTCCTCACAATTTAGAGGTCTCCTTTCTAACTTGTTCCCCCCCCCCCCTCTTCTTCTTCTTCTTTGCTGTAACAAACCACGCCAGCAAGGAAGAAAAGAAAGAAAGGAAGGAGGAAAAAAAAAAAAAAACCCACCCATTTTTTACGGCGAATAAAGCCTCAGCCTATCATTCCTCTTTGATGTCACCAGGAAAATTGCCAGAATCACTCTGAAATTCAAATGAGAGCTTGCTAGAAACTGCTAAAACTCATCAAATGCTTTTTTGGGAAGTCTGCTGGGAGGCTGGCCATTTCTTTCAAATTAGTCCCTGATGAAAATGAAAACCCAGAGAACTGGAACATTAGCACATACCAGAGAGGGTCTGAGATGGGGGGGAAAGTATCCCCCCACCCCACCAATGCTTTTTTATAAAAGAGAGAGGAGAGAGAGAGAGAGAAGAGGGAAAGGGAGGGGAGAGGAAGAGGAGCAAGGAATGAAAAAAATGAAGAGAAAGGAAGGAAGAAAGGGAGGAAAGGAAGAAAAGGAGAGGGAGAGAAGAGGAAGAGAGAAAGGAGAGGAAGAAGGGAGAAGAAGAAAGAGGGAGAAAGGGGAGAGGAGAGAAGGAAGAAGGCAGAGAGAAGGAAGGAAGGAGAAGAAAGAAGGAAACAGAAAGAAAAGAAAGAAAGAAGAAAGAAAAGAAAGAAAGAAGAAAAAACTAATACATACAGACAGACATGAAAGAAGAAAGAAAGAAAGAAGAAGAGCAAAGAAAGAAAGTAAAGAAAGAAAAGAAAAAAGAAAAGGAAAAAAGACAAGAAAGAAAGCAAGAAAGAACAACCAAGGCCACTATTTTTGCACTGCCAAGCTTTCAAAACTAAGAGCTTTCTCTTAGCGCAGTAAGCCTCCATGAAGGAAGATGTCAAAGGACCACAATTTGACAACCACACCGTTTTCAGAGGAACCAGGCAAATCAACAATTGTGCAGGATTGTGTCCGGGGTGAAGGCGTGACGGAGTCGCTGCTTCTTCACAAGATGAGCAAGCCTGGTTTTCAAGCTTGACATGTTCGTTCCCAGGTTGAAAGAGACTGTCACTATAAATATTCCTCGCCGTAACATGTTTCGTTTAGTGACCGTCCAAAATTACGACAACCGCTGAAAAATGGGACTTAGGGCCGATGAACTTTTGACAAGCGAAGTCCGAGGGGAAGAAATTTCCTGAGAGGGGAGAACAATTAACCAGGACAACCAGTTTTTCAAAAGTTTTAAAAAAGAGACCGGGCAGCCATTCGTCTGAAACTCTATAGGGCTTCCTACCTAAGCAGCGGGTTGGACTAGAAGACCTCCAAGGTCCCTTCCCATTCTATTGTTCTGTTTCTGCTTCTAATGTAGCTCAGGAGACACTCTGCCCCAAGAACTCTATTTCTATCTTGAATCGATCACTGGCGGGGGGAAGGTGTCATGCAACCATCATATTTCGAACCAGCAATGAGTTTAGAGCAGAACTTGTTCCAATCTCCAAGACAGACTCTTAGAGTTGGAAAAGGGAGTTAATTGATCCCCCCAGGATCTAATCTAAATTAGGATCCTAATTTTTGCTGAACGATCTGAAAAAAGCGCAGATTCCATAGGAAGAAATAGCCATAATTCTAGCGCACTTCCCACGCCGGTGCTAAGTAAAGATCACGGTTAAACTTCCCTCCATCTTGTATTTTATTAATGTAAATATTCCAAAGGTTACATGCTCGGAAGCACCAAGTTATCAAATACTCCAACCGTAGAGCAGGGAACTAAATGAATAATGTATTCGGCTGAAATCGAGTTGCCCAAATTGTATTTAATTTTTTCCCCTTCTTCTTCTTCTTCTTTTGCAATGGCCACAGGGCTGCCATCCTTAGGCTGAAAAATTGGCCTTTTTTTTCTTTTGTTAAATATGTCGTTTTGGATTTGCAGGGAGGGGCAAGAGTCAAGACTCTGTTCTCCAAAATTGCAAAATGTTTTAGACGTAGCATGATGCATTTTGAAATTCAGCTTTTAAGAGAGACCGCAAAACTAAAATTTAGGAAGAAAAATTGTTAGAAATTTTCCATAACACCACAGAGCAAAGGCAGAGCACAGTCACCATGTGCTTTACTGCTCAACTCTTTTTACTGTAAGAGGAAACAGGAAGCTCTACTTAGAACGAAAGAGCATAGAGTACATACCATGGATCCAAACTTGTAAACACTGCCATCTACTGGCCGAATACTACTGTAGTGGTTGCATAGAACTACATGCCAACAATGAATTCCAACGTAATTTAGGAACTTTATCTGATGATGCAAAACTGAACAGTTCCATTTGTCGTGAAGCAGCTCCAAAATGATTCACTGTATCAACGCTATTGATGATCAAAGATCGATTACGTTATCGGCTGGGCTCCAGGTTCGAGGCCTTCCCCAAAGAGAAAACTCCCCATTCCCCACCCCCAAACTGCTAATCCTTGAAAAGTAGTGCTAAAACTTCATTAGGAAAGGCAGCTGGGGTATTTTTTTTTTTTTGTAATCATAATTTTCCTCCAGAGGGCACGGCCTTAAGGCAATAAACCCTGTAAATAAAAGCAGCGTTTTTCCAGACAGAAATGCAAACTCCCTCGGCGAGAGTTTTTAATTCTCCACGTGCAATTTTCATTAATATCTTTCCTTGGGCGGATTAAGTGGGGAGGCAGATTTTGGGAGCAGAAAAAAAAAATAGGAAGTCTGCCCTAGCCCCCCCCCCCCTCCCTTCGAGGTTGTTTCAGTAGGTCTCGTCTTCATGGCGAATAGGTTGCGATTTGGGAGGTGGGAAAAAAAAAGATTTGATAGATTTTAAAATGTCTGCTTGAAAATTGATTTTTAAATGTCTACTTCTTGATGGTTTTTTTTTTTTCTTCCCCCATTAGCTGCTTTGAGAGAGTTTATTTTTAAAAAAAAGTGATAGAAAAGCGGATAAAAATTTTTTTTTAAACGTTGGCTTTGGGAACAGTGGGGCAACAATATATAAATTGCTTTCTGCACTCTGCAATGCTCTTCTCTTCAGAGTCGGAAGGGACCTTGGAGGTCTTCTAGTCCAGCCCCCGGCTCAAGCAAGAAACCCTATCCCATCATAGACAAATGGCTGCCCAATTTTGGACTACTGGTAGTCCTCGACTTATGACGACAATAGGGCCCAGAATTTATGTTGCTAAGTGAGAATGATTTGTTAAGTGAGTTTTGCCCCCTTTCACACTTTTCTTGCCACAGTTATTAAATGAACCACTCCACTCCTCATATTTATGACGGTCGTTAAGCAAATCTGGCTTCCCCATTGACTTGGCTCGTCAGAAGGTCGCAAAAGGGGATTGCATGACCACCCCCTGGGAGAACACTGCGACCGTCATAAATACGAGTCAGTGGCTGAGCGTCTGAATTTTGACATGACCATCACAAGTGTTTGAAAAATGGACCCAAGTTCCTTTTTTCCCCCCAGCGCCGTCGTAACTTCGAATGGTCACCATTGTTAAGTCGAGGCCTACCTGTTCTTTTTATTTACATTATATATGGATAGGATTATTTGCCAGACAGTCAACCAGACGTACCGTAGGAACCTCTCATTTTTGCGTTTCAGTACTGTGGGTTGTACTCAGTGGTGAGTTTCCACAATTTTTTTCCTACCGGTTCGGTGCGTGGGCTTATTCCAAATTTGCACTACTGGTACTCCAGAACTGGTTTGAACTGGCTGAATACTAAAAGGACACATATAGACTGGGTGAAACCAGGCTCAATAGCAGTCACTGGGAGAGGGACCTTGGAGTCTTAGCAGACAACCAGTTAAATATGAGCCAATAGTGTGCAGCAGCAGCCAAAAAAGCCAATGCAATTATAAGTTGCATTAACAGAGGGATACAAATGAAGATCAAGGGAGGGACTAACCCCACTCTATAAAGCCTTAGTAAGACCACACCTAAAGTACAGCATCCAATTTCAGTCACCACATTAGAAAAAAAAGATGTGGAGACTCTGGAAAGAGTGCAGAGAAGAGCAACCAGGATGATGAGGGGACTGGAGGCTAAAACATTGTTTCGTACGATTTTGCTTTCGTACGTTGGGTGAATTCAGCCTTGTAGCAAATTAAGCCAACACCTAAGGCAACTGTGAACTTCGTAGCAGAGGTACCGCCGCCATGACAGGCCAAATGCTGAAGTTAGTGAGCTTTGGGGTCACGTTTCAGGAGACTAGCCAAGATTTGGAAGCTCTTTAAGTTCAGAAAAGCTAAAACTGACCAGGCTATGGAATGGAGCATCAAGCAAACAGGAGAACTGGACGAAGCATTGATTAGATGACCTTAAGGGGCCCTGATACCCTAATACCACTCTATAAAGTCTTAGTAAGGCCACACCTAGAGTACTGCGTCCAGTTTTGGTCACCACACTATAAAAAAAGAGGTTGAGGCTCTAGAAAAACTGTAGAGAAGAGCAATTAGGATGATTTTAGGGGACTGGAGATTAAAATATACAATGAATGGTTGCAGGAACGGGACCTGGCTAGTCTAGGGAAGAGAAGGACCTGCCCTAGAGAGAGGAATGGGTCAAGCTACTTTCCAAGGCACCTGAACGTCAGATAAGGAGGAATGGATGGAAACTGACCAAGGAGAGATTCAACCTGGAAATAAGGAGAAACTTTTTGACAGTGAGAATCATCAACCAATGGAACAAAAGTTGCCCTCGGAAGTTGTGGGAGCTTCATCTCTGGAGACTTTCAAGAAGAGGCTGGACTGCCATTGCTCAGAAATGGTGTAGAGTCTCCCAATTGGGTGAGTGGGGGTTGGACTAGATGACCAACAAGGTCCCTTCCAACTCTGATTATCTGTTATCCGTTAATGCCACCCTTGGTTCTACTCCTTTTCCACCTCGGAGGTCAAAAGACCAGATCGCCTCAAACAGGCCCCGAGCAAAAAAAAAAAAAAAGCAGATTTTTACCACCAAAGTAAAAAGCAGATTTTACGCCGACTGACATCCACTCGGCTAATGTGGGGGGGGGCACCAAAGCAAACCGCCAAAGGAGCTGTCAGCAGCGCGCAGATTAAGCTGTGAAGCGCCGGGTTTGTAACCGGAATATTAATTCGGGAACGCCGAGGAGGAAGCGCCGAGAGGTCTGCACTTGAAGAAAAACGCATATATTTTTGGCGCAGGAAGGGGCTGTTCTCTACCCAACCGGTCTGCGATCCAAGGAGGAATTTTTTTTTTTTCTTCTCCCCAGGATCGATGCTCGTCGAAGCTCGTCGACTTCGATTGAAGAATTTTACCGCCGGGAAAGCCAAGGCGTTGACAATGGAAGAACTCCAAAACGAGGTCCTGGTTTTTGCAGAGAAGGGTCGGCCCGGCTTCCTTTCTCTCGTTGTGGCTATCTAGACTCGAATTTGGGGGACTTCTACTTCCATCGGGCCGTGAGGGAAGCCACAGAGAGGGTTATTTTATGAGGGGGGAGCAGCTTCCTCAATGGGGGTCACAGGGGTGGGATTCGACCGGTTTGAACCGGTTTGGGTGAACCGGTTGTTAAATTTGCACCTGGTTCGCTGAACCGCTATTTGAACCCACTGGCTGGCCCCGCCCACCCCGCCACTCCCAGGAGTCTCCACGCGGCCCATTTTCGATGCAGGTAAGCGCAAGAGACTCTGGGAGGGAGGAAAATGGGCCTTCTGGAAGTCTGGAAACGGGCCTGATTCCGGCTTCCAGAGGGCCTCCAGAGCTCTTGGGGAGGCCATTTTGGTCCTCCCAGAGGCCCGAAGGAAGCCTCCGGACTCTGCCAATACGATCCTTGGTTGCATAAACAAGTGCACAGTATCAAAATCACGTAAAGTATTGTTACCCCTTTGTAAAGCCTTAGTAAGGCCGCACCTGGAATGCTTGCATCCAGTTTTGGTCACCGTATATTACAAAAAAGAGGTTAAGACTTTGCAAAAAATGCAAAGAAGAGCAACTAAGAGGATTAAAAGGTCTGGAGATTAAAACATTAGGAAGAACGGTTGCAGGAATTGAGATTAGAGAAAAGAAGAACGGGGGGGGGCACATGATGGCAGTCTTCCAGTATTTGAGGGGTGGTCCTAAAGAGGAGGGTAGCTGGGGGATTCTGGGAATTGAAGTCCACCCCTCTTAAAGCACGCTAGCTGGGGCATTCTGGGAGTTGCAGTCCACCCCTCTCAAAGTTGCTAAAATTGAGAAGGACCGGTCCCATTTCAAAATGCATTTTCCAAGTGGATGCATCCCCAAACACCCTTTGAAAGTTTTAAAAATTCCCAGGATCTAAAAATACAACATAATTTAATTTTTTTTAAAAAAAAAATCAGTTTCCACTATGAAGGATAAAAATTGCCTCCCACCCTACGCCCACAGATCCAGGTGCTGTGGCTCCGGTCCCCCCCTTCCCAATTTGTGTAAAAGACCTATTAGACCAAATTACCTTTAAATAGAAGGGATGGAGGGGGGGGGGCAACAATACCTCAACAATACCTCCCGTTGGCTTTCAGTTGTGTTCGATGAGTTGAGCCCTTTCGCTTGTAACCATCAGGGATAATCCCAAAATAATTGGTTCAAACGCTCTCGGGTTTTGGGCACTGCGTAAAAAAAGAAAAAAGGAAAATAAAGCAATCTTTTTCCAGTTTGTGCAAATCAGGCTGGCCGGAGCAATTCTGCCCAAAGAGGACCACAGAAATGGCAAGGTAAGAACTGAAAAGGACGGCCAAGTTGAAGAGATAAGATCGGCCCGCTGGCCGGCCAAGAATTGCAAGTGAAATCTCAGGAAATCTCGACTTAAAAGGCTTTAGCCGAAGGGTTAAATTGTGTTTTTTTTTGGGGGGGGAGGGGAATTTGTGGAGAGGGTACCCCAATTTTGGAAGAAAAGGATGGATATGCAAAGAGAGGGAGGAACTCCAGGAGTAGATCAAGCCTCATGCAAGAATTAAAAAGTGGATATTTTGGGGGGACTAATGTCTAGTCCGAATACTTTTAAAAAATAAATAAATAGCTTTTTATTCCTGTCCCATTTGTGTGTGAATAGAGGTGATAAATGACCTTTCTGATTGTGTCCTTCTGGATGGGATCAAGCCAACTTAGTTTGCAGTGCCCGGAACGGATTTCTGGTGGAAAAGATGTCTATTTTATATTATTATTTTATTTGTAGGCATCTGTCATTGTTTTGGTAATTTTTTTTTTCATTCATCTTTTATTCCTCCGTTCCTTTTTACTCCATCCATCCCTTGATTTTTAAGGATTTGCTTCTAATTTCATTTGTTCATTTTTTAAATTCATCCCTCTGTTCTTTCATTTTTATTTGATGTCTTTGTTTTTTTATTATATGTTCCCTTTTTATTTGTATCTTTTTGTTTAGTTATATTTTATGTTTTTGTATTTTTTAAAAAATTCATTTCACAAAGAGGGGCTCCGGGTGATTTTATGCGTTCATAGCTTCATTCATTTGTTTTTTATTTTATTCCTCAATTTATATTTATTTTACGCCTTTACGTGTATTTTTATTGTGCTCATTAGCTTGTTTTTATTTTATTCATTGGTTGGTTTTCATTTTCTTTGTTTATTTTTATTCCTTGTTATTTGATTTCTTGATTTTTGTTATCATTTTTTATTTTATTTATTTTTTTATTCATTCATTTTGATTTGATTTTTATTATTATTTCCTTCTTTATTTTTATTTTATTCATTCTTTCGTTTTTATTCAGCTGCTTATTTTTTATTCATTCATTTGTCCATGTTTTATTCTTTTTAATTTTTTTTCTAATTTAATTTCTATTCCTTTTAAGTTTTATTTGATACATTTTTATTCAATTCATTTATTTATTTTTGGTGTTATTTATAGCCTACCTTTGTCTGCCCAGCAATCCGTCGGATGTTTTTCTCCTCTTCAGTTTTCCAACCCAGATTTTTATTTCGAAATGGCATCTCCTTCGGTAGCCGAGCCTGCAAAAATAATAATATTGACCAAATCTCGTCAGAAAAATGAGGATATTTTTCGGGCCTTTCAATGCACGGCGAATGGGACAGGAGAGAAGAGACTGAGGAAGGAATATTTGCAACTAATAGACATACAGGAGGTCCTTGACGTATGGCTACAATGGAGCCCAACATTTCTGCTATTAAGTGAGACATTTTTAAAAGTGAGCTTTGCCCCGTTTTACAAGCCTCCTTACCACCGTTGTTAAGTGAATCCTTGCAGTTGTCCAGTTAGTAACACGGTCGCCAAGTAAGTCTGCCTTCCCCATTGGCTTTGCTGGGGCCCGAAGGTCGCATGGCTCCGGGATGTGGCAACCCATCGTAAATGCAAGTCAGTGGCCAAGCATCTGAATTTTGTCGTTAAGTGTGAAAAACTGGTCATAACTCTCTATTTTCGGTGAAGTTGTAACTCTGAACGGTTATTAAGTGAACTATTTTAAGTCGAGGACTAACTGTAGTTGAAAAGGGTTTTTTTTTTCCTCAATAACCTCCTTTATTTTTAATTAAGATTATGGTTGGGATTGTGGTTAGGTTCATGCACGTTGCAACGCCTTTCTTCAGTTTTACTCACAATAACAACCCTGTGATGTAGGTCGAGCTGAGGGAGAAAGAGAGGCGAGAATCCAGGCCTCCAGCTTTAACCACTACCCCACGCTGCCTTTCCAGGGCCCTGGTTTCCCCTCCAAGGTTTGAGACCTGACTCAATTTCCTCAATTTTAAGCAACTTTTAAGAGGTGTGGACTTCAAACTCCCAGAATTCCCCAGCCATTGTGTCTGGACTTCAACTCCCAGCATGCACGCTGGTTGGGGAATTCTGGGAGTTTGAAGTCCATACATTTTATAAGATCCTAACTTGAGAATCAGTGCCGGAGAAAGTGAAAAAAAAAATGCTATTTTTTTTTTTAAACACAGAAGTCTCACAGATGGTGATATAAAGGCCCAGTTTTCAGAACAAAGCAGGCAAAAAAATAAAATAAAAATAAAATTGTTAGGTCGTCTTTGCTAGCTGAAGAAATGGATGCTATAAAAGTCACTTTTTTTTTTAATGAAACCCAAAAATGAATTATAATAACCACTAGCTTTTATTTGTGCAAATTCCTAGCACAATCAAACGCCAGAAATGTAGGATGAACTTCTTGGACATTGGGGGTTTAAATTGCAGGAGGATCTGCAAAATTGATAAGACAATTTTAAAAAGAAATAAAACCACAACTTTATTCTCACTGACCTCAAAGTCTTGTTGCGTTATCGACGCAACGGTGAAATAAAGAAGCCGGGGAAATTACTTGATTACAGATGTGTTATCTTGTTTTTAATCTCTTGATAACCGTAGTTGGAGCCCAAATCGCTTCCCCTTGCAAGAGAATCTATATTTATGGATTTGATTATCCTTGAGGCTTATTTTTATAAACAGTTATCATTGGGAAGGCTTTTCTGCGATGCATTTAAGCATAGTTTTTCTCAGAAGGGGATCTCTATGTATTTCTCTCCCCACCCCCTCTCGATTCTTAAAAGGGATCAAGGGCACAGATCCCCGATTCGTAGAAATATAGAATGATAAGGATTGGAGGGGGACCTAGGAGGTCTTCTAGTCCAACCCCCGGCTTGAGCCAGGGCTCTCCAAACTTGACAACTTGTGGACTTCAACTCCCAGAATTCCCCTGCCAGGCCGTCTGAGGGATTCTGGGAATTGAAATCCACAAGTCTTCAAATGGCCATGTTTTGTGGACTTCAATTCCCAGAATTCCCCATCAGGCCATTTTCGCTGCTGGCTGGGGATTCTGGGAGATGAAGTCCCCAAATCTCCAAGTTGCCAAATTTGGGAAGCCTTGTTCTATGCCAGCGGTAGGGAACCTTGGCTCTTTTATCACTGATGGACTTCAACTCCCAGAATTCCTGAGTGAGCCATAAAAGTTTCCCCATCCCTGGCCTAGTGGTTTTTCAGTTGTGAGGGAAATCAATTTTTGACTTGAATGGGACTGTTTAATATACAAATGTAGGACATATAAAGAATATTGATCATTCAAGTCAAAAATTAGGACATTTGTATATTGAACAATCCCATTCAAATCAAAAATTGATTTCCCTCACAACTGAAAAACCAGTAGGCCAGGGATGGGGAACCTTTTATGGCTCACTCAGGGATTCTGGGAGTTGAAGTCCATCAGTGATAAAAGAGCCAAGGTTCCCTACCCCTGTTCTATGCCATTCAAATCCTGCCTGCAAATAATGTCTATTTATTTCTTTTTTCAGCTCGTTGGGCTGTTATTTTTTTAAAAATTTCTTTAGGCTTCTGCAGCCTGGATGGAAGGCTTCACCGGACCCCCATCTGACGTTAATCCCCCCTCCCCAAATTGCACCAGAGGTCAAGTCTCAGCTCGTTTCCTGACATTGATTGCCAGCAGCTCAAAGCATAAACCAAGTTCAGTTCCCGAGTTGCCACAAATAAACCCTCCCAAGAAATGAGAAATTAATTGTCCAGAACAGCTTCCTGGCTAAATTAGGAACATTTGAACAAATCTCCAGCTTTTTAGAGATATTTTTAGCGGCTTGTAGGAAGAGGAGGTGATACATACTATAAATGGTACATGGTTCCTTTTTTTTTTCCTTTTAATTTTAGGGTGGGAGAACCAGAGAAATTAACACCTGGTGGCTCTCTAGCGCTTCTCCACCTGGGCAGCCATAAGATGGGTGGACTTCGAGTCCCAGAATTCCCTACTCAATATGCTGGATGGAGAATTCTGGGATATGAAGTCCACCCATCTTAAAATTGTTATGGCTGAGAAACGTTTCTCTTTTCTTTCTCCTCTCCTCTGTCAATGCAACCAAGCCATTCCAACCCTTGATTTGTTATTCTCTTCTCATTGTTTTCTTCTGTAGTTCTTGCCTCTTTTCTCCTTCTTTCTTCTCCTCTTTCTTCTTCTCTTCTCCTTTTCTTCTCTGCTTCTCCTTCTTTCTCCTTCTTTCCCTTTCCCTTTCCTCTTCTACTTTCTTCTCTCCTTCTCTTTCTCCTTTCTTCTTTCTCCTTCTTTCGCTTCTCCTTCTCCTTCTTTCCCTTCGATATCCTTCTTCGTTCCCTTCTTCCTCCTTCTTCCCCTTCCTCTCCTTTCCCTTTCTCTCCTTCTTTCCCTTCTTCTTCCTTCCCTTTTTCTCCTTCTTTCCCTTCTCCTTCTCCTTCTTTCCCTTCGATCTCCTTCTTCTTCGTTCCCTTCTTCCCCTTCTTCTTTTCTCTTCTTCTTTGATTCTCCTTCTTTCCCTTCCCTTCTCTTCTTTCTTCTCTTCCTCTCTTTCTCCTTTCCCTTCTCCTTCTCTTTCTTTCCCTTTTCTCCTTCTTCTTCCCCTTCTCCTCTCCATTCTATCCTTCTGAAATAGGTTGCAACGTTTTCCTCTTTCCCTCTGGTCATTCCAGGCCAAGAGATCTGCAACACCAACCTCACACTCTCCAACTTTGTTGACCGGCTCTGGCGTGGCTCTCCCCCCCACCCCCTCCGCCCCACCGCTCGCCCCCACTTGCACCCAGGGTCCTGACCCTCCTCAAATTTTCTCCATCTCTGCCCAGTTTGACCCACAGCAAACTAAACGCCGCAGCGCCTCCACCAGTTCCCTTCTCTCTAATTACGGCGTAATTTCACTTTTTTTTTTTGTTTTAACCTTCCCCATCTTATGGCAACCCACGAAATCCCATCAACGCAAGTTGCAAGTTGCGGTGCAACCCTAAGGCCAAGCTAAAGCACCATTTGGCCTCTCTTCTCTATTTCCAGAGCTGATTGCCGGGAACAAACATCCATATATATGGATATAATATATATATATATATATAATATATATATAATAATAAATATGGATAATAATAAATAATAATAATAATAAATATGGATATTATATATATATAATATATATATAATAATATATATATAATAATATATATATATATATATATTATATATATTATTATATATATATTATTTTTTCCCCAACCCCCCACAAAAAAACCCTCACACAAAATGAGAAACGAATTGGTGTCGAAAATGAATTCTTTGCTTGGAAGCCGAGCGAACGCCAGGTAATTTTGGGAAGGAGGACGATGGCGGTTTGTCGTCGCGCACGGGGAAACAAACACCCTTGTTGTGGCTGCCAGTTCCTGCTGGGAAAATAGGGGGAGATGACACCAAAGCGTCTTCTCTCCATTGGCCAACTTTTCTTCCCCGGCACCAGCCGAGAAGAGGCCAGAGATTAGGAAATGCAATTGAGCGGAAGAGAGAGGGGAAGAAAAGGCATAGAACGGCACCAATTCTTCCTACGCTGGTTATTTTGGTGTTTGTGTGATTTTGTGCAGTGTTGTTTGCACAAGCATAACTTTTGCGCTCCATCCTCGGGGTTAACTCTTCGCCGCCGAGCGGCCGAAAAATAAAATGAAATGCAAAATCAACCAACCGATCGAGGTGGCGATGAGACGAGCTAGCTTGGAAGCTGAAAAAAGATAATTTTTTGCAGTGGCGAGACACGGGTTTTTGTCGCTAAGTGAAACGTTGAAGTCGGTTGCTTAAGTGAATCGCTGCAATGCTTCAACCGGTTGTTAAAAAGTGAATCTTGGTTTTTCCCCCTTGTCTCGCAAGAAGGTCACGTTGGAAATGCAAATAAAGAAATTGGAACATACTATCATGTATGGTGGAACTGCGAGAAAGCCCAAACTTGCTAGTTGAAAATTAGAAACCGGTTAGAAGAGATGTGTAAAATTAAAATAGAATTCAGACCGGCATTTTTTTCTACTGGGAATCAATGTGGGAAAATACAATAAAGAGATAACATATTTAATAGTCCATATCACCACTGCTGCGAGGCGAGATTTTGCCCAAAAATGGGAAGGGAAGGTTATGCCAGGTCAGATGGAAATAATTAGAAAAATTTGGACGTGAGCTAAAATGGATAGAGTAACTCAAGAACTAAAAAATAAAACTGACTCTGATTACTACAGAACTTGGGAGAAAGTTTTACCACTGGTTAAAAAAAGAAAAAGGAAGGAATAAATGTATTAAAGATGACTAAATTTTATGTATATATGTAAATTTGTATTTTTTTGTTATATGTGTTATTTGATGGTGTAAGATAAGCAGGTGTGTTGGGATGTGTGCACCACGTTCTTAAATGTTTTTAAATGTTTTTCCTTTGCTTCATTAATATTTTTTTTTTAAAAAGAAATTCGCCAAAGGAGGATCGCCGTAATTCTGGGACTGTCGTAAAGACGAGTCGGTGGCCAAGGGTGGGGATTTTGCATGACGTGGCCGGAGGGAGGAAAAAGGCCATTTAAAGCCATTTAAAGGGGGGGGGGTTTATTCCCCCGGGTTTTGTTTTTTTTTTCAGCTGCTGTGGCCAACTTTGGTCGCTAAAACGGATCGTTGCAAGTCAAGGACTTGCCTGCGTTTGCAAAGGTGAATCATCCGGTCTCCTTCTACGCCAAGCGGGGAAGACTTATGTTGCGTCACAGGCTATTGTGGGGTGTTTTTTTGTGGTTCTTCTACAAGGTTTTCTCCTGACGTGGAGCCTTGCAATGCAGGGAGAACGGGGGGGGGAGGGGGGTGGAATTGAATTTTGGGAGGATTTCCAGGGATTTGAAAAGTCCCAGATGGAAAAGACGAAAATAGAGGGTGGAAAAAAGAAGGGAAAAATCCGATTTTGCCGGAGCACCTTTCAGCGGGAAATTTAGGGGGAACAGCATGCGCCACGGCCCAAATTATAGAAATCTAGAATAAAACACTCGGAAGGGACCTTGGAGGTCTTCTAGTCCAACCCCCCCCCAGCTCCAGCAGGAGACCCTAGATTATTTCAATCAATCAAGTAAATGAACCAGAATAGAGCTGGAAGGGGCCTCGGAGGTCATCTAGTCCAACCCACTGCTCAAGCAGGAAACCCTCGAGCATGTCAATCAATCGGAATAGAGCTGGAAGGAGCCTCGGAGGTCATCTAGTCCAACCCCCTGCTCAAGCAGGAAACCCTAGAGCATGTCAATCAATCGGAATAGAGCCCTCAGAGGTCATCTAGTCCAACGCCCTGCTCAGCAGGAAACCCTAGAGCATGTCAATCAATCGGAATAGAGCTGGAAGGGGTCTCGGAGGTCATCTAGTCCAACCCCCTGCTTAGGCAGGAAACCCTACACCTCTCTCTTACTCTCTTTCTCTCTCCATATCTAGCAGGAGACCTTGGGCCATTGAGGACTCGTGTTTTCCTATTAAACCCTGCGCTGAAAAAAACGGAAGGTCTCGGCTGCAGTGAAAAACTCCCCGTGGCCTCGTCACAGTGCAGCACGCACACGGCCATCCGATAAACTCCCCCGCTTTGAAAGGGAGCCATCTTTTCTCTCCTTCCCCATCCAGATGTTACCCCTGCTGGGCCCTGCATCCTTAAACACCAATCGGCTGCTGGCGGAGGGAGGCCTGTTCGCCCCGGGTGGCTGCTGGCATGCAAAGCGATCTCGACAAGAAAACACAAAACCAACAACCACACCTCCTCCCTGGCCTGACACGTACAATTCAAGCAATCGCATTGTTTAGCCAAGGGGATGGGATTGCAGGGTTCCAATACTGCCTCAAAGAAGAGGGGGAGGGGGGGTCCACTTATTCTCCAAATGCCCCAGAAAGCAGGACAAGAAGCAACGGATGGAAACTCACCCAGGAGGAGAAGCAACCTGGAATTAAGGAGGAGCTTCCTAACAGGGAGGGCAAGGAACCAGTGGAACTGCTTGCCACCAGAAGCTGTGGGTTGCTCCATCAGTGGAAGCTCTTAAGGAAAGACTGGAGAGTCATTTGTCTGGAATGGGATAGAAATTCTTGCTAGATTGACATGATTGATTGATTGATTGATAATTGATTGTTTGATTGACATGGTCTGGGGTCTCCTGCTTGAGCCAGGGGTTGGACTAGAAGTCCTCCAAGGTCCCTTCCAGCTCTATTCTCATTCACTGACGCCCCACGAACAGCTAATCTATGCCCTTTTGCCTGCAACGACGGAAAAGGTTCAGAAACGGACAGAGACTCGTAACCAAAAAAAAAAAACCTTTTGCAACTAGCAAAGTCAATGGGGAAGCTAGTTTCACTTAACGACTGGCTGACTCACTTATCAATGGCACGCAAAAACAGGTCCAAGTCGTAAAATGAGTCCTCGTTTCACCGCGGAAACATCAGGGGTGGTGAGGGCTCCATCAAGATCGCATGCCCGAGGAAATAGATTAGGGCCAAAGGAGCCAAATCCTCTTTTTTAAGGAGAAAGATCCCGGGTGCGAATCATGGCAGCCTCTCTGGAAAATCTTCACACACACACACACACACACACACACACACACACCCCTGGCGACCTTCCCTCCTTGCGTGCGATTCGGTTTGGCATGCCTGCGGAGAGCGTGCAAGGGCTTTGCAACAGGGAGGAAGGGATGTTGTGGTTCGCCGGCAGCAGGTGAGGATGGCTGAGGTCTCAGAGAGCGAGGACTCAGGTGAGGGGCCTGCATGGGATGCAGAGACGGGGCCAGGACCATCGGGGAGTGGAGCGCTGCCTTCGGAGACGGTGGAGGCTGGCAGCAGTGAGGAAGAGGTTCCCGAGGAGCCTGAGCCCAGTGCGCGTGCGCACACGAAGGAAAGAGCAGCTGCTGCAGCAGCACGGGCGACTCGGGAGTAAGGCTGCAAGGTAATGGCCCCTCCCTTAAGGGATAAAAGCCAGCCTGAGAGACTGGAGTTCTTCGCAGGAAGCAACGACGTTTTTGAACTCAAGTCTTGTGGACGTTCGGACTCTCTTAGTTTGTGTTGGGAGACTCTTTGTGTTCGAAATAATTCTTAGTAATTTTATCTTGTGTTCTTGGCAGCCTCGCACCACCTTGGCAAGGCTCCTCCTTATCAGAGACAATGAGTTTGAAACAGCCTTTGAACCGGGAAGGAACGGAATTCGTAAAGAATCCTTCAAAGGTTTTGCTGCTACCTCCGTTTCGGGTTTGTTTCCTTGCAATAAGAACAAGGAAGGAGAATGTTCCCTCGCGAGGCTATTTTTTTTATTTTTTGTATTTTATTTTTGTATTTTATTTTTTTTCCCACCTGCTGCCGCATGTCCTTCTTCACCTCTTCCTTTGAAATTGGCTCCCATTTATCAAGGAGGCGTTGGAAGCCACCCTAGAGAGAAAATCCTTCTTAAAAGCTCTCCTTTATTTTATTTCTTGTCCTTGCTCCATGGGGGAAGGCAGCCAACGAGGGTCTCTCTCTCTCTCTCTCTCTCTTTTTGCTCTCCCCCCTCCCCAGGAAAAGTGAATTCTTATTTTATTTCCCTTCTCATCCGTCGTCCTGGCCTTGGCCCCCTAACCCTCACCCAGGGCTTCTCTCTTTCATGGTTCAAAAGAGAAATTGCAAAGCAGGGTTGCGTCCCCCTGAATTCGAAGCCGGCTTTAGATCTCAACCTGAGATCTGCAGGAACAAAGGCTAGCCTGTCGCAGTCACACACACACACACACACACAGAGGTATTTTTTTCACTGCCAATTTAATAATTAATAATTTAATGCCAAAAAGGCATTAAGAGTTGTTAACCTAATCTTACGTAGCTTTTTCTCTGGTAAAGCTACACTACTAACTAGAGCATACAAAACATTTGCTAGACCAATACTCGAATACAGCTGATCCATCTGGAATCCACATTACGTATCTGATATTAACACAGTTGAGAAAGTCCAGAAATATTTCACAAGAAGAGTTCTCCACTCCTCTACTCGTTGCAGAATACCTTATGCCACCAGACTTGAAATTCTAGACCTAGAAAACCTTGAATTACGCCATCTTCGGTCTGATCTAAGTATAGTACATAAAATCATACATTGCAATGTCCTATCTGTCAATGAATATTTCAGCTTCAACCACAACAACACAAGAGCAAACAATAGAGATAAACTCAAGGTTAACCGCACCAAACTTGATTGCAGGAAATACGACTTCAGCAACAGAGTGGTCAATGTCTGGAATAGTCTACCTGACTCTGTGGTCTCTTTCCCAAACCCCAAAAACTTTAACCTTAGACTGTCTACTATTGATCTCACCCCTTTCCTAAGAGGTCTGTAGGGGCATGCATAAGCGCACCAAAGTGCCTACCATCCCTGTCCTATTGTTTCTTTTATTTTTCTTATATGTATCCATGTATTCATAACTATGTTTTTACTTATACCTATTATCTTGTAAGCAATTGACAAACCAAATAAATAAATAAATAAAATAAAAATTGTGGCCTGATTTTGAGTTGTTTTCCAATGTCTGGCCATCGCCTGGGTGGGTTTTTCTAACCCTAACCCAACCTGGACCTTTGAGTCTTCTGGTGTTGACCCCCAGTCACCTCCACCTTTGTTGTGGCCCGCCAGCGGCCGATGGAGCGGGTAGCGGAGTCGGGCAGTGGCGAGGAAATTGGGGAGGAACCCGGTCTGGTCCCAGAGGCCGAGGAAGGCTCGGACGAGGGCTCAGCATCGGAGACAGAGATGGGGCCCAGGGCAGGCTGACAGTCATCAGCGGCCTTCGGGCTCGGACGGCAGTGAGGAGGAGGAGTTTCTGGAGCCGGTTCCCAGCCTGCGCATGCACAGAGCTGCCAGAAGACGAGAACAATTGAGAAAGCAGGTTTGACTCAAGAGTAAGGCCACACCTCGGAGATGATTGGCTCTTCCCATGGGACATAAAAGAGGAGCGAAGGGGACAGGAGTTTTTGCAGGAAGCAATTAGTTCATCTGGTCGATTCAGGCTTTGAAAAGTTGTTTGTCAACTCATCAAACGTCCCTATGCCTGTTTTAGTCGTTGCCATAAAAAAAGAAAGTGGGGGGAGGAAGGACATCTGGAAGAGCAGGGCAGCCGTTTGGAAGCAAAAATACCTTCCAACTCTTTAACTTTAAAAGAGTGTAGCTAAACTACAAGAGCTTTTGCCTGGGAATATATTTAATTGGAGAACGTGAATGAGGACACCCAGTACCGTGAGTTCTAGTTCCATCACAGCCATGAAAGCCAACTGGGTGCCATTGGGCCAATCGCCAGGAGACTGGGAGTTCTAGTCCCACCTTAAGGCATGAAAGCTGGCAAGGAACATTTTTCAGGCTCACCGACCACGGCCTGTAAAATCTGTAGCATCTAAAAACCTATTAAAAGATTCCTCCCCCTCCCTCGTCGAATTAATCGCATAACTTTCCCATTATAATGGAGGTCTCACTCTGTTAATAACCAGGGGTAGGAGAAGGGAGAGGACTATCCCAGGGGTGAAGTTCTTAATTGCTTAATTACTAGGCAATCTGTCAAGCAAAAGCCAGCGGAATTGATAACGGTGGCCCAGGCCGGAGTCAATTAATTGATTATATTCCGATACATTTGCATACAGGTGCGAATTAATGGCTGTGGATGAATGAAGATAAAAGCCAACCCCCCCACTGCCCTCCCCGGAATCTGCACTGTGGGTCTTGGTGGGTGCCAACGTTATTGCTATTTTTTTTGTTACCTTAGGAATGAAAAGTTTGCAGGGACTGAAAAATACGGCTGGGTTCAGGGCGTTGAGCGGAGCTGTGGTTTGTCTACTAAAGCGTCACGTTCTCGAATAAGCCGCCTGGCTCCCAATTCGTGCTAAGCCACGAATCACGGTTTATATAAAGGGATGAGTTCACCCAATGGGCTAAGCCATTGTTTACAGAGGCAAACTAGAAAAGTTGAGGTCAGCCATCACAAAAGAGAACCAGCCCCGTGGCGGCTTCCGGGGGGGGGGGTTAAAGGAGTCCATCAGATTGACGGGTATTTCAGAAAGGAGAGAAGGAAAGGAAGGAGAGAAGAGGGGGAGGGGGAGGAGGGAAGGAAAAGGAGAAAAGGAAAAGAGAATGAAAGGGGGAAATGGAAGGGGAAGAGGAGGAGGAGGAGGAAAGGGAGGAGAGGAGGAGGAGGAGGAGGAAAAAGAGGGGGGAGGAGGTGAACAGGAGGAGGAAGAAGGAGAAGGAGAGAAGGAAAGAGAAAAGGAGAGGATAAGGAAAAGGAGATGGGGAAGGAGAGGAGGAGAAGGAGAGCAGGAGGAGGGGAGGGGAGAAGGAAAGGAAGAAGGAGAGGAGGAGGAGAGGAGAAGAAAGGACAGGAGGTGGGGAGGGGAGGAGAGAAGGAAAGGAAGGAGAGAAGGAGAAGGGGAAGAGGAAGAGAGGAGAAGGAAGGAGAGAAGGAGGGGAGGGGGAGAGAAGGAAAGGAAGGAGAAACTGAGAGACATACTTTCAAACTTGCAAAATTCTGTTAATGTACTTTCCAAAAAAGGTAGAATTTAGTATCCATAAATGCCCTTCTTTCATGGCTTACGGACTGACACCACCCTCTTCCTCCAAGCACGCCTTCTGAGCCTACTCAGATTTCTGAGCGGGATTCTTCTCTTCAAAACACACACTCACAGGAGGACTGGAAGGGACCCGAGAGGTCTTCTAGTCCAACCCCTTGCTCAAGCCAGGAAACCCTACCTACAACCGTCCCAGGCCAAAGGGCTGCTCAAATCTCTTCTTAAAAGCCTCCAGGGATGGAGCAGCCACAGCTTCTGGTGGCCAGCCGTTCCACGGGTTAATCACAAGTCACAAATTCTTCTGGTTGTGCAATATTTTGCTAGCATCATCTACCCAGGTTTTCCTTAGACCAGAATAAACGCTTGCCAGTTTAACCAGGATGGTCCTCTGGCTGGCCCTTGATTATTAAATGAATGCAAAAGTTTTATGTTTTTAATTAACCTGGGTGAGTAGATTTCTGCTGCCCGCCCTCCCTTTTTATTTTCCCCCCCAAAAAATGCAAAATTGCTTCCCTTGAAACACCGAAAGGAAGACGCAGGAGAAAAAGAGAATAATCATAATCATAATCATAATAATCATAATAATTGCCGTGGCTAAGCCAGGTGCTAGCTGCGCCTCATTTTACAACCTTTGGGCCACAGTTGCTGAGCGAATCGCGTGGTCATTAAGCGAATCCCGCTTCCCCTGTTGGAAACCGGCTGGGAAGAGCACCGCATATTGGCCAGGTGAAAACCCAAAGTTTGAGTCATGTGACTCAAATGTTACGACGGTCGTAAGTACGAGGACCCATCTGAAGTCATTTTTTTTTGCCCAGTGCTGCTGTTAACTCTGAACTAAACAAGTGGTTGTAACTCAAGAACTACCTGTAAAGAAATGAAGGAGAAAATTTGGAGAGTGTAAAAGAACTGGCTTTATTATCTTCTATTGATAAATAACCACAACAACCACAACAACCACAACAACTACAATAATCACTGGAAGGATAAAAACGCGTAGTCTTTGGCTCCCCCTGCCAACAAAACCTTGCAATTCCATCTGAAGCCAAGCCAAGGGGTCGAAAGCTTTTTGCAAGGTATTTTGTGAGCCCAGCAGTGGAAGGATGA
>CM042845.1:7663639-7793839 GCA_023653725.1 Bungarus multicinctus | reverse complement strand
GATTGAATGAAAAGGAAGCCGGAAAGAGGTCTGTAGGGAGCGTGGCTAAAAAAGCGCACCAATGGGCGTGTGCCACCCCTACCTGGTCCCTGTCCTATTGTTTTCTTTTTATGTTTTTTTCTTTATAAATGTACCCAATTTCCACGTGTATTCAAACGTATGTTAGACTTATTAGGACCTTTATAGGGTGTAACGATTGACTCAATCAAATAAATTGAAATACAATAAATAAAATAAATAATAAAGAAAACAAAGGAGGAAGAAAAAAGGAAATGAGGAAGAGGGGAGGGGAGGAAAGGAAAGGAAAAGTGGGATAATAATAACAACTATTCAAAATGAATCCTATTTGTAACTTGGGAGAAAGCAGAATGCAGAGGCAAAGTCAGTACACCCGTTTCACCACCAGGCGGCAGCACAACATCACTGAATTTTTGCAATAAAAAAAAAAAAAACTTGCTCAGAAGTTAAAATTTTGGTGCAGACCCCCACCTCGCTCTAAAAACACCCAAGAATTCAAAATTTGGAGGATGCAAATCTTAGTCACCCAATTTCAGGGGATCCAGCACAGGGGAGTGAAGCAGGGAGAACCGGAAAGGGGTGCAGAAACCGAGTCGAAACGCGTTTTTCTTACCATCCCTTGTGGCCTAACCACTATGCCCCACTGTTTTTCCTAAAAACCAGGGGTTCAGTTCACAGCTTTGCTTCTCATGACCATTTGTTGCCATCATCCTCGTGGCGGTTATTACTATTATTAATCTTCTAGGATCACAGATTTGGGAGCGTCCCCTTGAGATCATTTAGTCCAACCCACCTACCTTCCTTCCTTCCTTCCCACACACTGTTTTAATATAGTTTTTTAAATATTATTCTTTCCTATCTATCTTCCTTCCTTCTGTCCCAGTTTTAGATACTTTTTAAATATTATTCCTTCCTTCCCTTCCTTCCTTCCTTCCTTCCCAGTTTTGAATACTTTTAAAAATATTATTAATTCCTTCCCAGTTTTAAATAGATGCGTTTTAAAATATTATTCCTTCCTTCCCTTCCCTTTTTCCTTCCTTCCCAATTTTAAATAGATACTTTTTAAAATTATTCCTTCCTTCCCTTCCTTCCCAGTTTTAAATAGATGCCTTTTAAAATATTATTGCTTCTTTCCTTCCTTCCCAGTTTTAAATAGATACCCTAAAAATATTATTCCTTCCTTCCTTCCTTCCTTCCTTCTTTCCTTCCTTCCTTCCTTCCTTCCTTCCTTCTTTCCTTCCTTCCTTCCTTCCTTCTTTCCTTCCTTCCTTCCTTCCTTCCTTCCTTCCTTCCTTCCTTCCTTCTTTCCTTCCTTCCTTCCTTCCTTCCTTCCTTCCTTTCTACAGTTTTAAATATACTTTTTAAAATAATATTCCTTCCTTCCTTCCTTCTTTCCTTTTTCAAATTCCTTCCCAGGAATTAAGGCTTGCAAATTGCTAGATTTAAAAGGGGACTTTAAGACACATGGACTTCAACTCCCAGAATTCCCAGGGCTGGCTGGGGGATTCTGGGAATTGAAGTCCACCCACCAGGAAGGTGCCAAGCTTAAGAAACCATGATCTCTTGCACAAGCTCGAAACAAGTTAACGCGTCTGGAGATTAAAAACCAGAGCATGATTTTTTTTAAAAAAAATAAAGCACAAGGCGGACCATGTCAAGATGGGTGCTAATCTAACCAAGATGTCCAGGAAGCCACCTCAGCAAATTCAAACCAGCCTGGAATTGTTTTAGTTTCCCGGCAATGCTGGCTTAAGAATGGAAACGCCAGCCAACATCCATTTGCAGTTCCACCCAGCCTCTGAGGACTCGCCGTGTGGCCTTCTTCTAAATCAAATACATATATATATTTCTGAATTTTAAAAAAGCAGTTCTCCAGGCTAAATGGTTATTATCACTTGGTTTCCGCGCATTTCAATCACAGCCTTCTCTGCACTGATGTGGAAGTATCGTCGCATTTTGGGCTGCCCCCCTAGATCTGAAAAAGGTGATCGGCCTTTAAGCGAGGGTCATCTCGGAATAACGCAGCTGGAAGGGACCTTGAAGGTCTTCTAGTCCAACCCCCAGCTCAAGCAGGAGGTCCCAGACCATTTCATACAAATGGGTGCCCAATCTCTTTAAAAAAAAAAAAAAAAACTTCCAGTGATGGAGCACCCAAAATTTCTGGTGACAAGGAGTTCCACTGGGTTGGGATTAGAATTATAGAATGAAAAAGCTAGAAAGGACCTTGGAGGTCTTCGAGTCCAACCCCCTGCTCAAGGAGGAGGGGGGAGGGAGGGAGGGGAAAGAAAACTAAAAAAAAAAAGAAATTAGGAAGGAAGGAAGGAAGGAAGGGGAAAGAAGAATAAAAAAGAAAGGAAGGAAAGAAGGAAGGAAGGAAGAAAATGGAAAGAAGAATAAAAAAGAAATTAAGAAGGACGGAAGAAAATGGAAAGAAGAATAAAACAAGAAATTAGGAAGGAAGAAAATGGAAAGAAGAATAAAAAAGAAATTAGGAAGGAAGGAAGGAAGAAAATGGAAAGAAGAATAAAAAAGAAATTAGGAAGGAAGGAAGGAAGGGGAAAGAAGAATAAAAAAGAAATTAGGAAGGAAAGAAGGAAGGAAGGAAGGAAGAAAATGGAAAGAAGAATAAAAAAGAAATTAAGAAGGAAAGAAGGAAGAAAATGGAAAGAAGAATAAAAAAGAAATTAGGAAGGAAGGAAGGAAGGAAGGAAAGGAAGGAAGGGGAAAGAAGAATAAAAAAGAAATTAGGAAGGAAAGAAGGAAGGAAAGAGAAAGAAAAATAGAAAAATAAATTAGGAAGGAAGGAAGGAAATATAGAATAAAAGAGCTGGAAGGGACCTTGGAGGTCTTCTAGTCCAACCCCCTGCTTGAGCAGGAGGAAGAGGAGGAGGAGAGGAAGGGAGGAAGGAGAACAGTCCTACACTACAAGAAACCACTTTGGACTTTGAAAGCAATGACACTTGTTTAAAAAGATCTCTCTTTTGTTGTTCCTGGCCTCATTAGAAATAAAACCAACATTGATTTAGCCAGTCGGGGGTTAAAATTCCTTCCGAGATGCGACAGTTATTCATAGGTTGTTGCTGTGCTTCGAAAAATCTTCACGCTTGTTTATTCTGCGGTTGCATTCCGAGGGAGTGAACTCACAAAAACACAAAGTTGGAAAAAAAAAAAAGAAAGAAAGAAAGAAAGAAGGAAGGAAGGAAAAAAAAAAAAGAGATTTGCAGTGACTAATTTATATTCTATTAATTTCGGTTGGCTCTCCCCCCCCCCCCCCAGTGCCATCCGCAAACATCTGGGAACCGACCCAGAAATGATGATTTTCTAGCTAGGAAGATGGTCCCCTTGTTTCAAAGCCTTGGAAATGAACAAGAAATTCAGATTTGGGGCCCGTCAATCTGGGCGGACTACAATCCCCAGAATTCCCCAGCAGCCAATGGGGGAGCAGTCAAAAAAAAAAAAATCATCCTATTCCCTTCTATTATATAAAAAAAAGCCGGCATCTTTAAAAAATTGGAATTGCTATACAGGAATTGCTTTTATTTCAATTTTAAAATAATCCTTGGGCTGCTTTTTTTCTCCTCCTTCTTGCCGCGACATTCTTCCTTGCTGGTATATAATTCACTAAAACCAGCAAATATTCTTCGTATTCCTATAGTAGTTCAATACCTGTGCTTCGCTACGAAACTATGTGGTGGGGCTTAGTTTTGGGGGAAGAAAATATAGGAGGGAAAAATTCTGCCTCTGCCTACCAGCCTCCATCGGTATTCCTCTGGCTAGTGTCCTTTCAGTGTGTGGGAGAGTGGAGGGCTGTTTGGAAACTGAAGCAGTATTTGCTGTGTGAGCAAGAAGGAGACAGCAAGGAGCCTGGGTGTGGCTTAGCTCAACTGTTCTGTACTAAAGCTGCTTGGTGCTGTGAAATTAAAACTGAAAAACTCTCCTCTGCTTGTGTTTTGCATTTGGAAGAGATTTCTTTTCAGGTGGGGAGGGGGAATAGAACTCCTTAGCATCAGAGCGTGTTAATAATAATAATAATGATGATGATGATGATGATGATGATAACAATAACTATTGCTATTACTATTATTATTTCAAGTTTGTAGGCTTTACGGTTCTGGAAATTTTGTGATGATGGGTAAGGGGCATTTCGCTTTTATAGAGAGAGAGAAGATTAAGCAATTCTGGAAGTTTCTTGTTTTTATTTCATTAAAGAGCAGAATATTTTACAAACGCATTTAAAGCGATATCCAGGGTGCTTTGCAGAAAAAAATATGACATGGAACTTTCACATTTTAAATATTTATATTAATTTAAATTGTGGTGGAAATTTTTATGCCTGGGACAAAAATAAAGAATTGAGGGTCCTTTTTCAGATAGAAACAACTGTAAAAATGTTGTGGAATTTTTTCCTCCAATTGTTGTTGTTCTGTTCCGAGCAGCTTTTTAAAATCTTTACAGCAAATTATTTTTTTCTAATTTTATGGTTTTTTTTTTTGGGGGGGGGGGTTGTTTGAATTATCTATTTATCTTATTGATGCCATCCAGTCTTGTAGCTCTCCCCATAGCACTGCAATGGCTATCTTATAAAAGACAAAATAAAATTACCACCAGGATAAAGAAAACTTTAGAAAGAAGCATAAATGGGGGGGGGGGGTTGGAAATGTGTCTGTTTTTTTTTTTTTTAAAGAACCCATCAGGATTCCCAGGGGATTAAAAAGCTGAGTCAGCAGGGAAGGGGTGAGGGGGGGAGGAAACCTATTTTAAATCTGAAAAACGAGTTTGGAGAAAAATACACAGGATGGCGAGGAGGAGGAGGAGGAGGAGAATTAAGGAAAATAAAACTCGGGATCCATTTTAAGATCCAGACTTTTGAGCTCAGCCGCAGAGAAAAATCCTCAAAAACTTCCTGTGATAAAAAGGAAGAAGAATTGCAATTGTCTCCATGGGGGGGAAAAAAAAAATCAAACTGAATTCTCTATTTAAAATGTTTAAATGGGTTTTTGATTTTTTTGCCGGGCAAAAAATATCTTTTTTTTCTCATCGTGATTCAACATCTGGCCAAGGATTGCAAGAAATGCTCGACTTACGACCGTGTGGAGGCTCTGTCGCGGGAGGTTTTTAAGAAGAGACTCGACAGCCTCTTGTCTGAAATGGTCTAGGTTCTAGGGGGTTGGACTAGAAGACCTCTGAGGTTCCTTCCAGCTCTATTCTATTCTAAATTCTAAAATGGGGAGCGGAATTTCCATGGCTTAAACGAGACAGTCGTTAAACGAACCGGGCTCAATTTTACGACTTTTTCTCCCCCATTGCTTGTTAAGCAAATCGCTGCGCTTTTTTAACGCGACTTACAGGTAGTCCTCGACATACAACGGTTCGTTTAGTGACGGCGTACGTTGCCCGCCCTTATGACTGTTGACGGCGTCCCCGTGGTCGTGTGATTCATATATTCAAATGCCGAGCCACTGACTCACACTTGTGACGGGGCTCACGCGATGCCCCTTTTGTGACCGTCTGCGTTGCGTTTTCCCAGCCGGAAACTGCCTGGGGTGGGTCACCAAGGACCAGTCGGCACATTCGCCACCGTCGTAACTCCGAGTCGGGTGGCTGAGTTTCGTTCACATGAGGCTGCGACGGTCACAAGAGTGAGGACCGGAGTCGTCGGTCCCCTTTTTTTGCCAACGATGGCTAAAGAAAACGGTCGTAAGTCAAGGATCGATTCTACCTCGTTCCTCGTGGCTTCTCCCCAAATTTCCTCCGGGGGTTTTCAGGGAAATTTCTAATTCTCTCGCCCCAAAAGCCGGCGCACAAAACATCGCCACCTTTCCAAAAGAAAAAGAAAGAGAGAGAGAGAGAGAAATCTGGATTCTCCCTCCTAAAATTGAACCCAAAGCCAGAAAGCCAGGCCTGCAACAGTGTGCCAAGGGCTACGCACCAACAGAATAATTCCCCTTTTTTAAAAAAACAAAATATCCCAAAAAGAAATTCAAGTTAAGACAAGTCGCTTCGGAAAATGCATCCAAGTGGCCATGAGCGAAAAAATGCAGAGAATAAAATAGGCTGGGCTTTTTTTCTTTCTTTTTTCTTTTCTTCCTTCCTTTCCTTCCTTTCCCTTTCTTCCCTTCCTTCTTCCTCCTTTCCTTTCCTTTCCTTTCCATTCCTTCACTTCCTTCTTCCTCCTTCCCTTCTCTTCCTTCCTCCTTTCCTTTCCTTTCCTTCTTCCCTTCCTTCTTCCTCCTTCCCTTCCATTTCGTCTTCCCCCTTTCCTTTCCTTCTTCCCTTCTCTCCAAGATCCCTCCCAGACCTGATTGATTGACTGAAAAGGTCTAGGGTCTCCTGCTTGAGCAGGGGGCTGGACTAGATGATCTCCAAGACCCCTTCCAATTCTTTTTGTTGTTTTGTGAACACTGCAAAACCAGCCTGGATGCTGGAGGCTCGGAATAGAATGGAGCCCTCTTTCTTTCTTTCTTTCTTTCTTTCTTTCTTTCTTTCTTTCTTTCTTTCTTTCTTTCTTTCTTTCTTTCTTGCTCCCTCTCTCTTTCTCTTTCTCTCTCCCTATCTTTCTTTCTTTCTCTCTCTCTTTCTTTCTTTCTCTTCTTTCTCTTTCTCTCTCCCTATCTCTCTCTTTCTCTCTCTCTTTCTTTCTCTCTCTCTTTCTTTCTTTCTTTCTTTCTTTCTTTCTTTCTTTCTTTCTTTTCTTTCTTTCTTTCTTTCTTTTCTTTCTCTCTCTTTCTCTCTCTCTCCCCCTATCTCTCTCTCTCTTTCGTTCTTTCTTTGAAGGTTTCCTCCAGAGTCCCACCAACTCAAGAGAGGTGACCCTTCTGGGAAGGAGGAGGGAGAAGGGGAGGGCCAGAAGGGTTGACCTCCCTCAAAGGACAGCTTGAAAACGGGAGGCCCTTCAAACCGGGAGAATCCGGAAACGGCGGCCGGCCTGTGCTCAGAAGTTTAACAAGCTCTGAAACGCAGCCTCCTGGCTCTCTTACCAGACTTGTGAGGAGCGAGATCAAAAGATGCGCAGCTATAAATCAGGGTCCGTTTTTTCTTTCTCCTCCTCTGGCCTGCGAGATACAGATCTCTCTCATCCAGCTGTGCAAAGGTTTCTGCCTCCTCCTCCTCCTCCTTCTTGAGATCCTCCAAGTATATATTACATAGAAAAGATTTTCCTGGGATTTGGAGGAGGGATCCAGAAAATGAGAATTATTATAAGTAAATGTGTGTGTTGGTGTGTGTACGTACGTACAGACACACATAGATGTAGGTAGACAGATGTAGATAGATAAGATAAGATCGATAGATGTAGATAGATAGGTACACAGACAGACAGACTAGGGAGGGAGGGAGATAGGTAGACAAATAGATGTAGATAGATAAGATAGATAAATACATGGATAAATAGATGAAGATAGATAGGTAGGTAGGTTGACTGATGGACAGACAGACAGACAGATAGATAGATAGAAGATAGACAGGTAGATATAGATAGCTAGATGTACATAGATAAGATAGATAAATAGATAGATAGATAGATAGATAGATAGATAGATAGATAGATAGATAGATAGATAGATAGATAGATAGATAGATAGTTGTAGATAGACAGACTGACAGACAGACAGACAGACAGATAGATAAATAGATAGATAGATGTAGGTTGGTAGACAGGTAGAAGGTAAGACAGGTAGAGATGTAGATAGGTAGATAGGTACGTAAATAGATAGGGAGGGAGACAGATAGATGGAGATAGGTAGGTAGGTAGGTAGGTGTAGGTCATTGAAAGGCAGAAGATAGACAGGTAGACAGGTAGATGTAGATAGCTAGATAGGTAAATAGATAGGGAGGGAGACAGATAGATGGAGATAGATAGGTAGGCAGGTAGACAGACAGAGCTTTGGTTTTTGTCTTTTTCCTCCTACCTAGGCGATTCGAGCCAAAATTAGATCCTGCTGGGATCTGAAGGAGGGCGACCCCACAGAAGGCCCCGACTTGCTTCGGAGGAGTGACCCACCTCCTCTTGGGCGGCAGGCTCCAGAAAAAGGAGAATGGCGATCGCAAACCAGGAGCCACAATATTTGTACGCCGTCGGTAGAGAAAAGACGGGGAAGAAAACCGGAATGCGGCCACATCATCACGAAACACACGTCCGTTGCCGGTAGGGGCCGAATTTTGGGCACGGGGGGGGGGGGACGCCACTGAATGGGAAAAACGCTTGGTGGCATTGAACAGACACGAAGCGAAATGTTGTAGGTCGAGGACTTCCTGCGCCTTAAAAAGGGGTGGCGGAGCAGTTTTTAGGAGGGAGACGGAGGGACGATGAATTTGGGTGTCATTTCGGCGGTCGGGGTCTGTTCCTGGTTGAACCTTCGCCTCCCTCCGGCCCCTGTTTGCTGGAGGGGTGGGGGGTTAACCCATCCCTTCCCCTGTCAATCACAGCCCGGAACAGGTGGGGTCCTGGGAAGGCTGCTTCCCCACCAGGGGGAACTCACCCACCCCCATGTCAAAGCAGAGGACACACAACCACACACACACACACACACACACACACACACACACACACACAGGGGTTTGTTTGCAACCCGTTGCCCGGTTGCAAACGTCTTGCCTGGGCCTGGCCCCCTCCCTCGCCACGGGAGCGATTGGCGTGATAGGCCGTGTACCGGGGACATGGGTCGGTCAAGAGGGAAAGGGGGGGCCTTGGGGATGCACGGAGGCAAAACCAGGTGAGGGGTTCCCTTCCCCCCCCCCCCGGCCGGGTGTGCAGTCCCTGGAAGAACAGAAGAACGGCGTTTGTGGGGACCTCGGAGGTCTTCTAGTCCAGCCCCCCCTATACCCGTGATGGCGAACCTATGGCACACGGGCCACAGGTGGCACGCAGGGCCATTTGTGCTGGCACCACGAGCTGCGGGGCAAACTTACCTCACTGGGCATGTGCGTGCCTCACAGCTGATTTTTGGCCAGTTTGAGGCCTTTTTGGCCTCCCAAAGGCTTGAGGAAGGCTTCTGCAGGCTTTGAAGGCCGAAAACTAGGCCTGTTTTGTCACTTCCTGTTTTTCCGGAAATACCAGAAGTGACGAAACGGGCCTAGTTTTTGGCCTGCAGAAGCCTTCCTGAAGGCTCTGGGAGGCCAAAAAAAAGGCCTCAAACCAGCCGAAAATCAGCTGTGAGGCGCAGGGCAGGTAAGGGGGTGGCAGCGGGGTGGGGTGGGGATTGCGCACGCATGCGTAGGGAGTGTGGGGGGCGCATTGCTTTCTGGGTGCTGGTAGGCAAGCACGAGCGTGCAAGCGCACATACAATTTTTGGCACAGGAGCCCCAAAAGGTTAGCCACCACTGCCTAGACCATTTCAAGAAAGCAAGCAAGCAAGCAGAATAGAGCTAGAAGGGACCTTGGAGGTCTTCTAGTCTAACCCCCTGTTCCAATAGGAGATTGCATCATTCTGGCCAAATAACTGCCCAATTTCTTCTTGAAAATATATTCTCATAGGTAGGTAGGTAGGTAGGTAGGTAGACAGACAGACAGATGAGAGAGAGAGAGAGATTAGATATATAGAGATAGAGATATATAGATATAGATTAGATATAGATATAGATATTAGATATAGATATATATAGATTAGATATATAGATATGGATTAGATATAGATATAGATATAGATAGATATAGATTAGATATATAGATATGGATTAGATATAGATATATAGATATAGATACAGATATAGATATATGAATATATTTTCAAGATAGAATAGAATAACAGAGTTGATGGGGACCTCAGAGGTCTTCTAGTCCAACCCCCTGCTCAGACAGGAGACCCTAGACCATTTCAGACCAAGGGCTGTCCAATCTCTCCTTAAAAACTTTTCACCCAAAAAGCAGCTTCTATTCTGTCCCAAATCTCCTTTTCACAGATGATTAAAATAATCCCCACCGTCATAATTTTATAAAGAAAACACCAGGCCTTCCCTGCACAGGAAACCTGTTTTATCATCGGAGCTGATAGCCAAAGGCCGTCTCCTCCTTGGGAAGCGACCGAGGAGAGACGCTCCAGGCCTGGCCTGGAAACCCCACCCAGCAAAGCCCATCCTGCTGTGCCAGGCTATGCCCCATGATCCTTGGCTGGGAAGGAGCAGATTAGGCTCTGTTGTGGCCATAAGTCAAGGGCGGCCTGCAATACCCAGTGCTGTTCATTCATGCATGGCGTGGATTCCCCTCTTCCTTCATGGAAGGCAGTGAAGGAAGGAAGGTTTCTCAACTGTTCTGTTCTTATTAGTTCTTATTCTATTCTATTCTACCTTAGTCTAATTCTAATTCTGTTTTCTATTCTTTCTTATTCTATTCTCTATTCTAATTCTATATTCTCTTCTGCATTCTATTTTTTATTCTATTCTATTTTTCATCTATTCTATTCTATTTCTATTCTATTCTTATTCGTATATTCTATTCTATTCTGCTTCTATTTTATTCTCATTCTATTCTATTCTCATTTATTCTATTCTATTCCATTCTTCATCTATTCTATTCTTTCTTATTCTAGTCTAGTCCATTCTCTATTCTAAATCTATATTCTCTTCTGCATTCTATTTTTTATTCTATTCTATTAGTTCTTATTCTATTCTACTCTTCATCTATTCCATTCTATTTCTATTCTATTCTTATTCGTATATTCTATTCTATTCTATTTCCTATATTCTATTTTATTCTTATTCGTATATTCTATTCTATTTTATTCTCTTCTATTCTGTTCTATTCTATTTTATTCTCATTCTATTCTATTCTCATTCTGTTCTATTCTTGATTTATTCTATTCTATTCTTTCTTATTCTAATCTAGTCCATTCTCTATTCTAATTTTATATTCTCTTCTGCATTCTATTTTCTCTTCTATTCTTATTAGTTCTTATTCTATTCTATTCTTCATCTATTCTAGTTCTAGTTCTAGTTCTGTTCTGTTCTGTTCTATTTATTCTATTTCTATTCTATATAGTTTTATTGTCAAGTGACCACTTAGCTGAGATCCGGAGAGGGTTTCGTCAGCTCCCTTCTCTGCCTTAAGGTCCCCAGAGTCAAAGCCAAGTCCAACCATTAGATCCATTCAAGAGGATCCAAGGATTCTGGGAGTTTGAAGTTCACACATTCTGGGAGTTGGAAGGGACCTTGGAGGTCTTCTAGTCCAACCCTCTTGCTCAAGGCAGGAGACCTGATAGCATTCTGGTCAAAAATGGCTGTCCAAACTTATTTAGCAAAAAGCATGCCAAGAAAGCATTGTTTTGGAGGGGAGGGAAGAATCCTTGCAAAACGAAAAGGGAAGGGAAGGGAAGGACAATGCCTCCTTTGCCAACCCATGCAAAAAAAAAAAATGTGATTTTTAAACAGCCCGACACAGGGCAGAGGAGAAGAAGAAAAAAAACCTCTCTCCAAAAACCTCGAGCGAGTCAAGCCAAGAGAGCCAGAAGGATGACAGGAGTCGAAGTCTTGGAAATGCAACAGGTTGAGAAGGAACATCTCCCAAAGACAGAAGGACCAGCTACTTCCAACCGCCCCCCACAAACTCCACCCTGAAGCTGGGGGAAAGTCCTTTTTCCACCCTGTCCCTCTTTGACCCGATCCCCAAAGATTAGATTTACGAGAGGGTGGAGATCCCCTTGGAGTCCCCCTTGCCTACAAAATCGTGGTGGGTTGTTTTTTTTTTTTGGGGGGGGGGGTGTTCACTCCTGGGGGGGAGAGAAACCAGAAGGAGGGCGAAGCCGTTTATCGGAGGAGACCGGCCTGGTTTGAGAGGCAGGATGGAGACACTTTAATCAGGCCGGATGCCGGGCTGGGAAGAGATGTGAAGCCGAGGTGTGTGCATCAAGGAGAGGGGCACACAAAGCTGGCAGGAGTGACCCTGCTCGGACCCGGAGGGTGTGGTGGGCGAGGGAGTGGGGGGGGGGGAGGGAAATCACTCGGGGCGTTGTGAGAAAAGGGGTGGCAGGCATTCCCAAGCCGGGCCGGGGGGGGGGGGGGGGGAACCCAACGGCACCTTTGACCGAAAAGTTGGGGAAACTTTGGAAAGATGTTTCCCAAAAATTGGGCGTTGGGCGTTGAACGTTTGATATCGTGGCCTTCCTGGGGCCGTTTGGTTCTTCCTGGGGTTGTTGGTTTTTTTTTTTTAAAGTCCTCTCTGAGTCAAAAAAAAAAATTGAATTTCATAAAAACTTTAGAATTGATATACATGTCAAGGAGAACAAAGTCAGGGTCGCAATAAGTCCAATGCTTCTTCTTGTTGTTCTTCTCCTTCTCCTTCTTCTCTTTCCTTCCTTCCTTCCTTCTTTTTCTTCTCCTTCTCCCTTTTCTTCTTCTTTTCTTCTTCTTCTCTTTCTTCTTCTTCTCCCTTTTCTTCTTTTCTTCTTCTTCTACTCCTCCGCCTTCTTTTCTTCTCTTCCTCCTCCTCCTCCTCCTCTTCTTCTCCTCCCTTTCTTCTTCTTCTTCTTCTTCTTTTCTTCTTCTTCTTCTTCTTCTTCTTCTTCTCCTCCTCCTCCTCCTCCCCCTCCCCCTCCCCTTCTTCTCCCTTCTCCTTCTTCTTCTTCTTCTTCTTCTCCTCTTCCCTTTCTCCTCCTCCTCCTCCTCCTCTCCTTCCTCCCTCCCTTCCTCCTCTTCCTCTTCCTCATTTTCTTTTTTTTTGAGCAGGGGTTGGACTACAAGACCTCCAAGGTCCCTTCCAGCTCTATTCTGATTGACTGATTAATTGAAACAATGGATGGAAACTGACCAAGGAGAAATTCAACCTGGAAATAAGGAGGGATTTTCTGACAGGGAGAACCATCAACCCATGGAACAGAAGTGGTGGGAGCTTCATTCATCCCTGGAGGCTTTCAAGAAGAGACTGGACTGCCATCGGTCAGAAATGGTGTAGAGTCTCCCACTTGGGCAGGGGGTTGGACTAGATAACCTCCAAGGTCCCTTCCAAGTCTGGTTATCTGTTATCTGTTAACTCCCCCCCAATTTCTAATCCTGTCCCCCCCCCCCAATTTCAACAGGCAGCAGGAGGGGCTGGCTGGAGAGCTATTTTCGTCCCCGCCCCCCAGTCCAGCCATGGAAACCGGAGTGCCTCGTTTGGCAGCCACCGAGCCGGGCCGGGCAGACTTGCCAGCATGTCTATCCTCTGGCTGGGTTTTTTGGGGGGTGAGGGTGAGGTTTGGGATCAGGTATCCAGGCAGGGTCTTCTCTTACAGGGGCAGCAAGCAAGGGGGGGGGGTGGGAACGAGGTGATCAAGCCATCCGAATGCCACCAGCTGCTGCAGCCTGGACAACTGACCCGCTGACCGGCTTTGGGGAGGGGGGGGGGGCTGGTTGTTGATTGCAAGCTGATGGATGGGTTTGCTGTCCGGATAGCAGACGGGGAATAGGGGGTGGGGTGGGGATTGCTCCCAAAACAAGGAGAAAAGGCTGGGGTGGGGTGGGGGGGATTCCTTGCAACATGGGCTTTGTAGTACCCACACACAGGGGGGAAACTTTAGCTGGGCCAAAGAGATTTGAGGTTTGACCAGGATGGTATGTGTGTGTGTGTGTGGTCACCTGGCTTGAAGCGGATGGGGGGTGGGGGTGGAAGCAGGGGCTGGACTAAATGACCTCGGAGGTGCCTTGCAGCCTGATGCTTTTCTATGGGCTCTGCATCGTAGCCTCCACATTTGTTCCCCCCAAACAAAGTTTCTTTTCCTCATCCGAGAAAGTTCATCTTGTGAATTGCATAGACACGCACACACACTAACATATGTTGTGAGTTGTAAGCTGAGGTCTATCTACCTACCTACCTACCTACCTACCTGTCTGTCTGTCTGTCTGTCTATCTATCTGTCTATCTATCCATTTCACCATCTATCTGGCCTCAGTTATGTTGATTATTACAACTTATAATAATTTTACACATGCACACACACACACATTGTAATTTGTAAGTTGAGTTATATCTCTCTCTATTTCTATATCCATTTTACGATCACCCTGGCCTCAGTTGTTACATTGATTATTACAATAATTACAGAGAGAGAGAGAGAGAGAGGGAGAGGGAGAGGGAGAGGAGAGGAGAGGAAAGGAGAGAAGAGAAGAGAAGAGAAGAGAAGAGAAGAGAAGAGAAGAGAAGAGGAGAGAAGAAAGGAGAGAAGAAATGAGAGAAATCTAAGCTTCTTTTCGAGTAAATACACCCTCGCCTCTCTGTAAATCGAAACTGCATTTCGATCCTCCAGTCCAAACCTACAATCAGATAACTCTGTTCCCATTTACAAGGTTAGGAGTGGGTGGGTTTCGAACCTGATATCAGAATCCCTCCATGATTGGACTTAAGCTACCAACCAGCCCAAAGGCTGTGAACCTCACCAAAGATTAACCAATAATAATAATAGTAGGAATAGGTGGAGTAGAGGAGGAAGAGGAGGGAGGAGGAAGAGGAGGGGAAGGGGAAGACAGAGGAAGAGGAGAAGGAGGGGGAGAAATAGTGGGAGAAGAAGGAGAACAACAAGAACTAATAAAATAATTCTCCCAGAGCCCCTGGGACCTTTAGCACAGTCTGCCCAGATTGCTGACTGCAAATCTATTTAATCAGATACAAGTATTAACTGATGAGTATCGATATAACCTTAATTCAAGTTGGTGGAAGAGATTAAGGGGGGAAACAGGAAGGAAATTCTACACGGGGCTTGTAATATCCCAACTGCAGACCATGACCGCTGGCAAAACAAAGGCTAGGTAAGGAAGAGACACAGCAATTGAACCCACCATTTTTGGCCGCCAAGCGAGACGGCTGTTAAGTGAGTTCTGCCTCACTTTACGACCTCGCTCGCCACCATGGTGTAGCAGAGCGCTGCAGGACGTTCGGCGAATCTGGCTTTTCCCTCTTTGACTCCACACGTCGGCAGGTTGCAAAAGGGGATCCCACGACCCCTGGGGCAACGCGCGAACCGTCATAACTACGAGCCGGCCCTGAATTTTGATCACCTTGGGGGGAAATGCTGCGACGGACGTTAAGTGTGAAACACGGTCGTAAGTCACTTTCTTGAAAGGATGATCCTTTTCCCCCGAAGACGGGCTCCGGATGCTCAAAGAGGAAATAGACCGAAATTCAATTTGGCGTCCGTTGCTTTTTTCAGCCCCATCGAAACGTCGGTCACTAAATGAGCTGTCGTTAATGCGAGGACTTTGCGTACAACTTTGTTTTGTTGTTGTTGTTGTGCCTGGCTTCCTAAACGGCTGCAAGACACCCATCTGAGTTGCTTCTGGGTCTTTTTGACCCACTCCTTGTTCTGACCCAAGCCTTGTTCCAAGTAAGCAAACACCAAACAGGGATAAAAGCCAAACCCTTTTAATGCTTCGCTGTGAATTCCTTTCATTCACTGTAAAAATCCTATTAAAAAGTTAATTGTCCCAGATAAGAACGAGCCTTGTCAAGGTTGTGCAAGGCTGCCAAGAACACTAGATTAAATTGCAAGGAAATAATCAAAATTAAAAGTCTCCGAACACAAATCAGGATAAACCGAACTTCCACAAGGCTTGAAGTGCAAGAACTTCTTTGCTTCCTGCAAAGAATCCCACCTCTGAGGGCTGGCTTTTATCCCTTAAGGGAGGGGCCATCACCTTGTTACCATCAGGGAGACCCTATAGGTGTCTTAAAATAGGGACTAATAGACTAAGAAACAGTTTCTTTTCCAAGGCAATAATTGTCTTGAATCAAACAATGCATATGTGATTTAGCCCTATGTATATAGTGGCATTTTAAACTAACTTATTATATGTTTTAGATAGGTTTTAGACTAGGTTTTTAATTATTATTATTATTATTTTATTTATTTTAATTTTTAAATACTCTGTAGTGTGACTGTGATGTGGTGTTTGGGGCACTGTGCTGGAGTAGCTTTCAAATTTAATTGTTTTCGTGGAATGCAATGACAGTAAAGGTATTCTATTCTATTCTACTCTACTCTATCCTTCATTTATTCTACTCTATTCTATTCTTCATTTATTCTATTCTACTCTACTCTATTCTATTCTTCATTTATTCTACTCTACTCTATTCTACTCTATTCTATTCTTCATTTATTCTATTCTATTCTACTCTACTCTATTCTTCATTTCTTCTATTCTATTCTGTTCTGTTCTGTTCTGATCTATTCCATTCTATTGCAGCCTTACTCCCGAGTCACCCGTGCTGCTGCAGCTGCTCTTTCCTTCAAGCAACCCTGTATGCACAGGCTCCTCGGGAACCTCTTCCTCACTGCTGCCAACCTCCACCATCTCCAAAGGCAGCCCCGCACTCTCCGATAGTCCTGGCCCCATCCCTGCATCCCACGCAGGCCCCTCATCCGAGTCCTTGCTCTCCGAGACCTCTGCCGTCCGCACCGGCTGCCGGCGAACCCCAACACTCCTGCTTTCCCCCGACCCAAAGGTGAAATGCTACCAGTTCGGCTCGGTTCAGCCGATCCGGTTGCTGCCCCCCCCCCAAAAAAAGCTCCGTCGATCAGCTGAGAGGAGAAAGAAGAATAAAGAGCAAGACCCATCCCCAGGCTTTTCTCTTCGTTCTCTTCTCCGTGTCAGGATTCCAATTCAGTCGGTCAGCCTGACCGATTGGACGTCAACCCTGAAAGCAACTTGGGAGAGTGTCAAAAGCGGCACAGACCTACCAGAGACGGGCCGAGCAACCCCGAAGCCCCGCAAGGGCCACTCCAGTTGGGGGGGGAAGGTCCCCCTCTCCACCAAATATCTGAGGTTAAGGCTCCCTAGCAAGAAGTTGGGGCCAAAGTTCATGGGGCCCTTCCCCAAAGTCAGGGGTGGGATTCCAATTTTTGAACAACCGGTTCTGTGGGCGTGGCTTTGGTGGTGGGCGTGGCTTGGTGGTCATGTGACCGGGTGGGCGTGGCCCACTCAACATCACTCACATCGAGGCACGCACCTCCTCGCCTGGCCTCTCGTGACTGTGGGGATGCTGCAGTAGTCGTAAGTGTGAAAAATGGTCATAAGTCACTTTTTTCAGTGCCATTGTAACTCTGAATGGTCACTCCACACAATCAAAGTACCAGCAAAGGAAGGAAAAAAAACTCCAGAGAGGTTCCTGAGACAGGAAGTCTATCCTGCCAAGAATGTAATAAGGGTTAATGGAGAGGCAGTTTCTGTAAGCAACTCCAGAATGTTTCCTTCCTGCCTTCCTTACAGGATTAGCCCAGGAATTTCTTCTAACAACCGGTTCTCCGAACCACTTAGAATGTTAACAATTTCGGTTCTAGCAAATAGGTGCGAACGGGTAGAATCCCACCCCTGCCTACAGTAAAGATCTTCAACCCAGTCACGGTGCAATTGAAGTTGCCCCGATGGTTCGGGAAGATACATCCGGTATTCCACAGTAGCCTATTAAAACCCATGGTCGGATCAACGCTGAGGCCCCCAACCTTGTGAGCCCCCACATCCCGTGGTCCTAGGAAGCCAAACCCATTACGAGGTGCAGCGGATCCTCGATTCGAGGTGGCGCAGGAGACAGCCCCAAAAGTTAATCAAGGAGAAGGGCTACCGCTGAACAGAGGCATCACGGGTAAAGCGTAGGAATGTCCAAGCCGATTTTATAGTTGCCGCTCAGCTGGTTGACGTGGCAGAGCCTCAGCTGGTGTGGGGAAAGCTGCGTGGGCACGACGTGCGCGATCACCGAACCCGTAGGGAAACTGGTAGAAACCGACCCACTGCAACACGTGCCCCACCCTCCCCATGAGAATTTTTCATGGCTTTTTTCTCCCCCTGGAGAGGAATCTCCTTGGTATGGAAAACGGGCTACGCAAGGTATCCCTTCTCGTTCTCGGCCAGCTTCGGGTTTCCCCGGCACGCTTGTCTTTCACGGTTGGGGGGGGGGGGGGCAAGGCTGGGACGGTGGTGTGCGAAGGGTGCGTGTCACCTGTTATCCAGGGGGAAATACAACTGAGCGGGATCTGTCCATTTGACAGGCCCCCCCATCCGACTGATCCAGGCCACCCTGGATCTCGATTCTGCTTCCCGAAATTGCAACTAGATCCTTGGCTCTCTGGGCAAATGTCGGTTTGTTCCCTGCTCCACTAGAGGTTCATTTGGGGTCTATGAATGGGGAGATGTGGCTTGGAAACGCCTGTAGGGCCAACTCAAGATGGGGTTCGTCTGCAGTAGGGTTTCCCAACCTGAAGGTGGGTGGACTTCAAGGTCCAGAATCCCACAGCCTATCGATGTCCCAGAAGGCCATGGGGTAGATCTGGACTCGTGATAAGAAGAGGGGTGGAAGATTCCAGCATTGGGAGTCAGCTAGTGGTCAACGCTGGTGGGACCATCAATGGTTGAAGGCCTGCATCAGGATTCTCAACCTTGAAGGTGGGTGGACTTCAACGCCCAGAATCCCCCAGCCAGTGAGGATTCTGGGAGCTGAAGTTCACACATTCTGAGAGTTGGAAGGAACTTGAAGGCCTTCTATCTAGTCCAATCTCCGGCTCAAGGCAGGGGACTTTTTACCTTCCTGGTCAAAACTGGGTGTCCAATCTCTTCTTGAAAACCTCCAGTGAAGGAGCACCCATAACGTCTGGAGACAAGTCATTCCATTGATTCATTGATCTGAGTTTATAGAATAACACGAGTGGGAAGGGACCTCAGAGGACTTCTAGTCCAACCCCCTGCTCAAGCAGGAGACCCTACTACAATTCTGTCCAGTCTCTTCTTGGACCTTCAGTTATGGAGCCCCCACACTTTCCGAAGGCAAGCCATTCCCCTGGTTGATTAGCAAAATAACAGCGCTGGAAGGGACCTCGGTGGTCCTCTAGTCCAACCCCACCATCCCATTTCAAGACAAATGGCTGGCCAATTAAGTTGCTTTTAACTTGACCCTGGCTTTATTCTTTTTGAAATCGATATCGAATCGAGATTCTTCAGTTTACCTTTTATGAAATTCAAGGGTTTGGGGTTTGTTTTCGTTCTTTACTCAGGGTGGAAAATAATTACAAATTTTCTCAGGGAATTGGGGCTTTTTTTCCCCTCTCCTTTCTTTCTTTTCTCCCCATCCGTATCTGTGGATGATAATTTGTGACCTTCACCGCTGGGCATCCTGTAATCCTTGCCCTCTTTCCTACTTTTTATTTTTATTTTTTTTGTACTGGGGTGAATGGTTGGCTTTTCCAGACGGAAAAAAACGCCCACCTGGCACAGCTTATCGCTTGCCTCCCCCACCGACTGCAGGTGCTCCCCATGCCAGATAAATCAAGGGGAGTTTTAAGCCCTTCAGCAACTCTGACTTTACATCTGCGAGGAAACGCCTTGCTTTAGTGGATAGCTTGGTCCCAAGGTCGTTTGCTCGTGCTTCATGCCAACAAAACTTTGGAGACAGAGCCAGAAAAGAATTTTCACGGGAGAAAACATGGGATGCCTGGAAATGTGTTGGGTGTCTATGGGCCCAACTGTTGTTTTTTTAAAGTTCACCTTATATAGTTTATAGAATTATATACTTTGTTTTATATACGCAAGGATTCGCATTTTGTGTCGCTATATTTGAGTAAGAATGTAAGAAAACAGCTGGGCGTATTTTTTTTTTCCCTAACGGGTCTTTATCACTAAGTAGGTTTATCAAGTTGATTCGTAATGATGAATTTATAGTTAAGGTGGGTTTCTTTCTGAGGGAAGGACAGAAGGACGAAGGGAGGGAGGGAGGGAGGAAGGAGACAGAGAGAGAAGGGGCAGGATAGAAAAGGAAGGAAGGAGGAAGGAAGGAAGGAAGGAAGGAAGGAAGGAAGGAAGGAGACAGAGAAGGGAAGGGGAATAGAAAAAGAAGGAAGGAGAGAGAAGGGAAGGGAAAAGGAGAGGGAGGGAGGGAGAGGACAGGAGAGGAGGAGAGGGGAAAGAAGGAAGAGAGAGGGAGAAGGAGAGAAAGGGAGGGAGGAGACAGAGAGAGAAGGAAGGAAGGAAGGAAGGAAGGAAGGAAGGAAGGAAGGAAGGAAGGAAGAGAAGGGCAAAGGAGAGGAGGGGAATGGAGGGGGGAAGGAGGAGAGGGGAGAGGGGAAAGAAGGAAGGGAGAGGGAGAGAAAGGAAGAGAGAGAGGGAGGAGACAGAGAGAAGGGAAGAGAGGGGTAGAAAAGGAAGGAAGAAAAGAGGAAGGGAGGATGGAAGGAAGGAAGGAGACAAAGAGTGAAGGGAAGGAAAGAGGAGGGAGGAGAGGGAAAGGGAGAGAGAAAGGAAGAAGGAAGGAAGAAAGGAAGGAAGGAAAGAAAGAAAGGCCACTGACAAGATTCCAATACACACAACTTCGGGGGTGGGTGGGATGTGAAAAACAGGCCATGGAAAATTGTGGCTGTTGTAATAATAACAGCTTAACAGAGTTGGAAGGGACCATGTAGGTCATCCAGTCCAACCCCTCCCACCCACCCACCTACCCCGAGCAGGAGACCCTAGCCCACTTCTGACTTCTTCCTCTCAGCCCGAGGGGGGACCCCCGACTGCCCACCAGAGTTGGGGACATTTTGCAGTCGCTCCTGAGGGGGTAGGGATTAGCATGGAAGACCTCGGCCCTCCATCCTTCTGGGAGCTGAGCAATGTCAGGAGGGTTGGGGGGGCCGAGGAGGGGTTGGGATAAAAAGCTAATGACTTTTGCTAATCCCCCCGCCGGCCTCAGGGCTCCTTCTCCAGTTACGGCCCGGCTGAATGAGAGCTGTGTTTCCAAATGCCCCGGCTTCCTGTCATTTCAAAGCCCCCCCCCGCCCCCCCCCCCCCAGAAAAGCTACCCCGTCCGTCCGTCCGGTGGGCTAAAGAGGAGATGCCAGATTGCCTGGGCTACTACCCAGCGGAAACACCTCGGGGGAAGGTGGGCTCCAGATTGCAAAAGGAGGGGCAGCTCTGGGGAGGCGGGGGGGGGGGGGAAAGCCAGCAGCAACAGCAGCCCTTTAGACTTATATACCGTCCTCTTAGCTTAATCTCTGTCGCTCTATTTCTATTCCTATTCTGTCTATTCTATCTATTCTATTTCTATTCTCATTTTTTTCGCATTTATTCTATCTGTTTTTCGTATTCTACTCTATATCTATTCTTCTATTCAATTATTCATTCTACTCATTCTTTTATTCTATTCTTTTGTATTTCGCTCTATATTTATCTTTCTATTCTGCATTTTTCTGTATTCTATTCTATCCTATTCTATCTCTTATTCATTCTATTCCTATTCATTCATCTATTTCTGTTCTATTCTATTCTATTCTTCTATTCTATTCTATTCTATTCTATTCTTCTTTTATTCTCCTCTATTCTATTTATTCTATTCTATTCTTCATTTATTCTATTCTACTCTATTTTCTAGTATTTATTCTATTCTATTCTATTCTATTCTTCATCTATTCTATTCTATTCTATTCTATTCTATTCTATTCTATTCTATTCTTCATCTATTCTATTCTACTCTATTTATATTCTTATTCTATTCTATTCCTATTCTATTCATCTATTCTATTCTATTCTTCATCTATTCTATTCTATTCTATTCTATTCTATTCCACCCTTGGTTGGGTCAACCCCATAGCAGCATTTTTAAGCATATTAACCTACATGCCCGACATGAGTCAGGCAGTTTTCTCCCTGCCCCACACACTACACACTTCTCTCTCTCTCTCTCTCTCACACACACACTCACACACACACAAAGTCCCCGTTCTCCATCCGCAGCTACATTACCCAAATATTTCTAGCCAGGAATGTTACCTGAAGCATTTTTGCGGCATTCACCCGAACAAGTCACAGCAAGGGAGGCCTGGGAATACAAAGGGTGAGGCCCAGGGTGTGGGGAGAAAGCGGAGGCCGAGGAGGGACTTACCTGGAACAGGTAAGGCGGAGGCGGTGAGGATGAGGCACGGCTGGTGGAACAGGACCGGTAATGCCCAATCTTGAATTTTTTTTTTTTTTTAAAAAAAGCAATATTGCTCAGAATGCGTTCTTTATTTTTTTTCCCTTCCCCTTTTGAAAAGGTGAAGTTAGAAATGGAGGTAAAGGGCTGGAAGGGACCTTGGAGGTCTTCTAGTCCAACCCCTGCCCAAGACAGGGAGAACTGATTCTATTTTTTTTTTTGGGGGGGGGGGGGGGGGGGGGAACCAACATCAGTTTTCAGAAATGTGTGTACAGGTAATCCTTCCCTTATGACCACAACTGAGCTTAAGATTTCTGTTGCTAAGCAAGAAAGCTGTTAAGTGAACTTTGAGGCGAGGGGAGGGGAGTGGAGGAAGGATAAAAAGAAGGAAGGGAAGGGAGCGAAAAGAAGAGGCATGGAGAGAGGAAGACGGAAGGAAGGAAGGAGAGGGAAGGATAAAGGGAAGGGGAAAGGGAAAAAAGGAAAAAGAGGAGGGAGGGAGGGAGGAAAAAAGAGAGAAGGAAGGAAGTTAAAAGGAAGGAAGGAAGGAAGGAAAAGAATGGAAGGAAGGAAGGAAGGAAGGAAGGGAAGGAAGAGAAAAATGGAATGGAGAAGGAAGGAAGGAAAGAATGGAAAGAAAGAAGAAGGAAGGGAAGGGAAGGAAGAGAAAATGGAATGGAGGAAGGAAGGAAGGAAAGGAAAGAAGAAGAGGAAGGAGAGGAGAGGAGAGGAAGAAGGGAAGGAAGAGAAGAATGGAATGGAGGAAGGAAGGAAAGGAAAAGAGAAGAGAGGAGAGGAAAAGAAGAAGAGGGAAGAGAAGGAAGAAAAGAATGGAATGGAATGGAGGAAGGAAAGGAAAGGAAAGGAAAGGAAAGGAAAGGAAAGGAAGAAGAAGGGAAGGGAAGGAAGAGTAGAATGGAATGGAATGGAATGGAATGGAATGGAATGGAATGGAAGGAAGGAAGGAAGGAAGGAAGGAGAGGGAAGGGAAGGGAAGGGAAGGAGAGAACAGAGGAAGCCAAACACAGAATAATAAAAATCAGGGCTGCAATGGAATTTTTTTCCCCTTCTCACACCGACCTGCAAATTGACCTGCAAGAATTTAGTCCTCCTGGCCTGGTCTCTGCCCAGCCCTTCTTTCAGCCCGGCCTACCCTGCAGGACCGATGTGCACACCCGAAAGTTCCACCCATCTTCAAGTCCCCCGATTTGCAAAAAAGGCTGGTCTAGATGCCCGCCTCTTCTTACAGGAACCCCCCCCCCCCCAATACACACAATGTTTCCAAAGGCGGCTTCCTCCAACAAGCCACCAACCCAGGAGATAAAAACGGAAAGCTAAACCTCGCTTTGATGAGCGTTTCCTGCTTGTATCTGAGACGAGACGTGGCTCCTTTAGCGGCCGCCAGGTTTTGCAAATGTAATCCCCGCGTGGGAGAGGGCACCCTCGAGCTTGTCCAGCTCACCCCCCGAGGGGCCTTGCTTGCTCCCTCGTAAATCTGCAGGACTGAACGCCCCCCCCCCCCCCCCCCCCGCTCCATTACCTCCTTTACCCAGCGGGCAAAGAAGAGATAACGGCCAAAACTTTGAAGCCATCTTTGTTTAATCGAATGCTTTTCAAGGACGGTTCCTTGCAGTTTAGGGGGAACAACCACCGGGAAGAATTAGAATAACAGAGTTGGAAGGGACCTTGGAGGTCTTCTAGTCCAACCCCCGGCTCAAGCGGGAGACTCTACACCATTTCAATCAGTCAGTCAGTCAGTCAGTCAGTCAGAATAGAGCTGGAAGGGACCTCGGAGGTCTTCTAGTCCAACCCCGTGCTCAAGCAGGAGATTCTACACCATTTCAATCAATCAATCAAGAACCCTGGGTGAACTCCAGAGTCATGGGAATCACCAGGCTGGAAGGGACTTAGAATAACAGAATTTGGGGGACACCTCAGAAGTCTTCTAGTCCAACCCCCGGGTCGAGGAGGAGACCCTGCACCCTTTCAATGGTTCAACCAGTGAGAATAGAGCTGGAAGGGACCTTAGAGGTCTTCTAGTCCAGCCTCCTTTTCAAGCAGGAGTTTCTATCCCATTCCAGACAAATGGCTCTCCAGTCTTTCCTTCAAAGCTTCCATTGATGGAGCAACCGCAGCTTCTGGTGGCAGGCAGTTCCACAGCTTCATTGCCCTCCCTGTTAGGAAGTTCCTCCTTAAATTCCAGGTTGCTTCTCCTCCTGGGTGAGTCTCCATCCGTTGCTTCTTCTCTTGCCTTCTGGGGCTTTGGAGAACACATGGCGGAGACCCGGGAGAAGGAAGGAGATTTGGGGGGGGGGTGTCCCTTCGAGGCCAGGCCAGACCGGACCCGCCATCTGTCTGGCTTGTTTTTGAGTTGAGGAAGAAGGAGAGGGGGGGTTGTTTCGGCTCCCTGGCCTCGGTGCCCCACCACCCCCCCAGTCCGTCCATCCCTTTGATTCTCCCTCAAAGGCGGTCTGGCAGTATTTCTTCGTCGGGGTTGACCTCAACCGACTGTGATTGTTGGCTGAACTTGAAAAGCTCTTCTCTGGCCTTCGCATTCCAGGAGAAGAGGGGACTCTAAGGGGAGGAAGGGTCTCCTGTGAGGACGACGGGGGAGGCTGGGAGGCCCCTGGGAGACGGGGAGAGGAGCAGAGGGAGGGACCTGCGGGAGCCCATAATCCTGGCTGGTCCAAATTGAGCCCATAATCCTGGCTGATACGAGATGCATCAATAATCCTGGCTGGTCCAAATTGAGCCCATAATCCTGGCTGGCCCAAGAAGAGCCATAATCCTGGCTGGTCCCAGATGAGCTCATAATCCTGGCTAGTGTGCAATAGATCCATAATCTTGGCTGATCCAAATTGGTTTTATAATCCTGGCTGGTCCAAGAAGAGCCCATAATCCTGGCTGGTGTGAGATGAGCCCATAATCCTGGCTGGCTCAAGAAGAACCCATAATCCTGGCTAGTCCCGGGTGAGCCCCTAATCCTGGCTGCAAAAAACGGTCATAAGTCACTCCTTACGGTGCCATTGTAACTTTGAAGGGTCAGTAAACGAATTGTTGTTAAATTATGGATTATTTGCACTTCTTTTGAATTCTTCTATGCTCTGGCTGCTGTCAGCTTTGAGGACTCCAAGACAGGAGGACTTCAACTCCCAGAAGCCCCCAGCCCCCAGACATGGATCCAGAACTCTCCAGCCAGTGTGCGGCTGGGGAATTCTGGGAGTTGAAGTCCTCCTCTTGGGTGAGACACGCCGATTTAATTGACCCAATGTCGCTGGGTGCCGTTGACAGCCTCCGTGGCTTAGCTCCTTGGCAAGGAAACCCAAGTGGTGCACAACTAGCGGGGAAAGAGAGCCTCCTCAGGCAAGAGCAGTCTACCTCCGCAAAAGGAAACCAGCTAGAATCTCGGGGTACAACCGCCAACCATGGAAGAGAGCCTCCTCAGGCAGGAGCAGTCTACCTCCGCAAGAGGAAACGAGCTAGAATGTCCAGGCAAGACAGCTGACCATGGAAGAGAGCCTCCTCAGGCAGGAGCAGTCTACCTCAGCAGTGTAAAACAAGCTACAGTCAACGAAATGGGAGGTGGGGGGGCGGAGGTTATAACTATAGTAAGGCCTATAGTTCTTGGTTTGAGTTGATGTCCCTGTCCCCCGACTTTAACAAGCATGGCCAGCTGGGGAATTCTGGGAGTTGAAGTCCTTCCTTCTTCTCACACACACAGACACATTGGGTCCTTCCTGGTTTTGTTTTCTTATTTTTGCAAAGCGCCATTTTTGTTTTTGATTCCCTCCCAACGTCAGGAAGGCTCCTGGCTAGCCCTGACCGACGGAACCCCTTCCCCAGCCAAATATTGCAAAACTGGGAGGGGGCCCCCGGGTGGGGGGGTGGGGGTGGGGGTCTGCTTCAATGTACCTCCACCCGGGTGTGACATGGCAAGGGCTGTGCGCCTCCTCCAGGTAGCGGGGATGTCAGCAAGCCAACGCAAGCCCGGGGCAACCAGGTGAGCCCCCCCCAAAAAACCTACATTCAAATTAAATTAAATTAAATTAAAAAAAAGCACAGGGGCCCATGTTGTTTGCCTTCAGGCCTGGCGCATTCCTCTCCCCTTCCCGCTGCCAGCATCCCTCGCCGGCATGGGAAGGGGAAGGGGGGGGGGCTGATGAAAAGGGCTCGAGGCAGGTGGACCGAGGGGTGGGGGGGGCTGCCAGGTTGGCCAACCCAACTGGGAGGGGTGCAGATTTAAATGGAAAGCTGACAGGCATGTCCCAGTTTTGGGGTACCAGACTCCTGATCAAGCACCCAGCGTCCGTCCGTCCTTCCTTCCTTCCTTCCTTCCTTCCTCCCTTCTTTCCTCTCTCCTATTTTCCTCCCTCCCTCCCTTCTTTTCTCTCTCCTGTTTTTTCTTCCTTCCTTGAGCAGAAGGTTGGACTAGAAGACCTCCAAGGTCCCTTCCAGTTCTTTTACTCTGTATTTCCTTCCTCCCTCCCTCCCTCCCTTTTCTTCTTCCATACCCTTCCATAACCTCCACCCACCCTCCCTTCCTTCCTGTCTTCCTTTTCTTCTTCTATTCCCTTCCTTCTTTCCTTTCTCTGTTCCTTTTCTTCTTCCATACTCTCCATCTCTTCTTTTTCTTCTTCCATGCCCCTCCTTCCTTCCTTCTTTCCTCTCTTCCTTTTCTTCTATACCCTTCCTTCCTTCTTTCCTTCCTCTTCTTTTTCTTCTTCTATACCCTTCCTTCCTTCTTTCCTTCCTCTCTTCTTTTTCTTCTTCTATACCCTTCCTTCCTTCTTTCCTTCCTCTCTTCCTTTTCTTCTTCTATTCCCTTCCTTCTTTCCTCTCTGTTCCTTTTCTTCTTCCATACCCTCCATCTCTTCTTTTTCTTCTTCCATGCCCCTCCTTCCTTCTTTCCTCTCTCCTTTTCTTCTTCCATACTTTCTTTCATTCCTTCCCCCCTTCCAATGGGGCGGAAGCTCCTCTGTACGTGACTCCACCCGGAAAACAAGGGGAAATTTCCTGATTTTTCTGAGGACGATACGTCAGTGAAGTCGACAAAGCATTGGGCCATTGGACCAGGGATGGCCTAAAAGACTGCCCGCCTCTCTCTTGCAGGGGGTTGGACTAGCTGACCTCCAAGGTCCCTTCCTCCCAGGATTCCACGCTCCTCTTCGACTCTGCCCCCACCTTGCTCCTGGCTGTGGGGCCATCGCTCGTTTCTACCAAACCCGGCGGGGTTTTGACTCATCGCTGCCCAAGGTTTCTTTGCTGACAAAACCAGCTGTTGCATTGCTTCCTTTGGCAGCGAGATCAAGGCACAGCGGTGGGAGGATGGGGAGAGTTTGGGGCTGCAAAGTTTCATTTTTGTCTGCAAAAACAAAAATAATCATCCTCGTCAACATCAGACGCTGAGTTTTAAACTTGGGGGGGGGGGGCTTGGTTGTTGTTGTTGTCTTTTGGTTTTTTTAAATCGGCGTGACAGGAGAAAAGTTATGTCTTGAAAGAAGCCGATGTATTTCTCTCTCTCTCTCTTTTTTTTTCTTTTTGGTTTAATTTGGAAAAAAAGAAAGAAAAAAAATCAGATTTATCCGCAGAGGCGATCGCGAAGCTGCGACCGTTCGGCAAGCGAGGATTTCAGCGAAAAGCTTTGGCCATTAACTTTTGCGACTCTTTTCGCTTTGTTTTGTTTTGAAAGGCAAATTAGCCCTAGAAAGTCATAGAATAACAGAGTTGGGAGGGTTCACCTTGGACAAATGCATCGGTTGAGATGCTCGCTCTTTCAAAGTTAAGGGGAATTTAATTTGCACATGGTTCTCAGCTTACGGCGGTTTTATTTAGTGACCGAAATCACAACGGCGCTGAAAAAAAAAGGGACAGGGCCATTTTTCACACTTAATGACCGGTGCAGCATCCCCGTGGCCACAAGGTGTATAAAGGTGTATTCACCCTTGTGACTGAACCCCACAAACAACCCCCCCTCCCAAGTTGGCAGAGAGAGAGAGAGAGATGATAGATAGATCAGAGAGAGAGGGAGGGAGGGGCGAGAGAGAGAGATGATAGAGATGATAGATAGAGGATAGATGAGAGAGAGAGAGAGATAATAGAGATGATAGATGATAGATGGGGAGAGAGGGGAGAGAGATGGTAGAGATGATAGATAGAGCATAGATAGATGAGAGAGAGAGATGATAGAGATGATAGATGATAGATAAATGAGAGAGAGAGAGAGAAGGAGGGGGGAGAGAGAGATATGATAGAGATGATAGATACATGATAGATGGGAGAGAGAGAGAAGGTAGAGATGATAGATGAGAGAGGGGAGAGAGATGATAGAGATGATAGAGATGATAAATGATGGAGAGGGGGGAGAGAGAGATGGATAAATAGATGAGAGAGAGAAGATAGGGATGATATATAGAGCATAGATAGATGAGAGAGAGAGATGAGAGAGATGATAGATGATAGAGAGCGGGAGAGGGAGAGACAGGGAAAGGGATGATAGAGATGATAGAGGGGGGAGATAGAGACGAGAGAGATGAGAGAGGAGAGATAGATGAGAGAGAGAGGGAGGGAGAGAGAGAGAGATGATAGGATAGATAGATAGATAGATAGATAGATAGATAGATAGATAGATAGATAGATGAGACAGAGAGAGAGCACTAGATGGAGTTCGGTGGGCGGAGCCAGAAAGAGAAGGGGGTGGAGCTTGCCCCAGGTACACAGCATCCTTTTGCTCTCTTTTTCCCCAATTGCAGCCTGAAAGCTGGAAATACTACATTCCAGGTAGATAGAATTACAGATTTCTGCGGTTCATACCTGGTGTTGGCTTTTTTTTCCACCCAGATTGGCACGCCGGATTGGATGGAATTCACACACATGCACCCACGCACACATGCGTGCACACACACATACACACATACGCGCGCGCTTCCTGAGCTTGCATTAAACCATCAAATCATCTTGGCTTGCACGAAGACGCAGAGGTTGCCAAAGGCCAAGACGAGTTCTCGAAATTAAAAATTAAATTTAATGCCTTTGACTCAAGATAGTTCAAAGTTGGGCAGTGTGGAAACCCCAGCCGTAGAATAAGGACCATTTAACGTGGGTGGGGCGTTCAAAATTAAGACCACCACGGAGGTGGAAATTTCCGTCACTGAGCGAGACGTTTCGACTTAGGGAAGGTTGCCCGTCCTGATCTAGAGTCATCCTCAACGGACAGCCACAAAGGGAGCCCAACATTTCCGTCGCTTGAGTGAGAAAACGGTGAATTCTGTCCCCGGTTTTACGACCCTTCCCCCGCCACCATCGTTTAAGGGAATCACCGCCATCGATAAGTTAAGTCCCTCCCTCCCCCCCCCCCCCGGGGGTTGTTAAGTGAATTTGGCTTTCCTGTTGACTTTGCTGGGTCGAAAGTGGGAAAGTGCGTGACACGGCCCCTCCCCAGGGATTGTCATAAATATGAGTCAATCACCAAGCATCTGAATTTCCCTTCCCTCTTCCACTTCCCTTCCTTTCCCTCCTTTCCTTCCATTCTCTCTTCCTCCTTCCCTTCCCTCCTTTCCTTTCTCTCTTACTTTCCTTTCCTTTCCTTCCCTTCCTTTCCCTTCCATTCTCTCTCCCTCCTTTCCTTCCCTCCTTTCCTTTCTCTCTCTCTTCCTTCCCTTCCCTTCCTTTCCCTTCCCCTTACCTCTTCCTTCCTCCCTTCCCTTCCCTTTCCATTCTCTCTTCCTCCTTCCCTTCCCTCGGATGCTGCGTGTGGGGAGGGGAGGGGGGAGCCTCTTTTTTTCAGTGGCGTTGTAATTTCGAAACCGTCACTAAACAAACTGTCATAAGTGGAGGACTGCCTGTACAGTGCGTTGTTGTTGTTGTTGTTTGTTTTGGCACTGCCCTGCAGAAAAAGGCAAAAAATGAAATAAAATTGTGCACGGGCCGCGGTTGCAATCCCACAAAGTCAAGCCGGGGGTAGGAAGGACACGGTTTTAGACGGTGCGCGCGGAGTGTGTGCGGCATCAAAGGACAGGACCCCCGTTGGATTATCCCTTGGGCCAGGCAGGGAGGGGGCCCCACTGGTCTGCCCGGCGGGACGGACCCGCATTCTGCCTCCCGCCACCTGTTTCCTCCGGCGTAATGCTGCCTTAATCCTTCTCCATAATTATTCCTTTTTTAAAATAAATTATTAATGGACTCAGACGGGGATCTTCTTCGTTACAGGGAAGGCCTTTAATTAAGAGAAGGGGGGGGCTTGTTTAGGGGGGGGGGGGACCCGAGATGAGCCGATACAAAAGGGAATGGTCGTTGGGTGTCACATTTTTTCCAGCCGGGAAGGTTTTACGCAACGCGACCGAAATAGATCTTGTGTTGTCTGGGAAAGTTCCAAGTTCCTCTTTCAACCTTTTGCAGTTGTGAGAAGAGATCCCGGTTAATCCAACAGGGAGGATGGGGAGACAGGGACGGGACGCCAACCCCCCCCCTCCCTGGCTCCCCCCCTCCCCGCCCCACCCAGGCCCTGGGTTCCAAATCATGTTGGAAAGAAACCCATGGGAACCCGAATCTGGGCTTTGGTCCCAGATTTTTTTTGAGGGGGGGGCGGAGAACCAGGTGCTACCGAATAACGGGGTGCTTGCAAATTCTGGTGCCACTCGTGGTCGGCCATGAGCCTCTTAAAGAATGATATACAGGTAGGTATAAGGTATACAGATATAGGAAGGGAAGAAAAGAGAAAAGAGAAGAAAAAAATAGAATACAGTAGAGTAGAATACAATAGAATAGAATAGAAAAGAGAATGAATAAAATAGAAAAAGAAAAAGAAAAGAAATAGAATAGAATGGAAAATGAATAGAATAGAAAATAGAGTAGAGTAGAAGAGAAGAGAAAATAGAAGACAATAGAGAATAGAATAGAAAAAAGAATAGAACAGAAAAGAAATGAAAATGAAAATAGAATGGAAAATGAATAGAATAGAAAAGAATCAAAAGAATAGAAAAGAAAATAGAGTAGAGTAGAGGAGAAGAGAAGAGAAGATAAAATAGAAAGAGAAGAATGGAAAATAGAATAGAAAATAGAAAAGATTAGAGAATAGAATAGGAAAGGAAATTAACAGCATAGAATAGAATAGAAAATGAAGTAGAAAAGAAAAGAAAATGAATAGAATTTGAACAGAACAGAATGCAGAAAAAATAGAAATAGAAAAATAAAGAATAAAATGGAGGAATAAAGAATAAAAGAGAATAACAACCCAATTGTACTAATCGGCATACGTTAAAATGAAATTTCGTTGCATGCAGCTCTCCAAGGGCCACCACCTCCGATATAGACACCGCATGAACAGGACAAAATCAATAAATACAAAACGACTGTTATATACACCCACATTATGGGTAATCCTCGACTTAACAACAGTTCATTTAATGACTGTTCCAAAGATACAACGGTGCTGGGGGGGGGGAAAAAGCCCGAGTTAGGAACCAATGGCGGATGCCACCAAGGTTGAATTTTCCAGCTTGCGGAAATGTTTCCCCGCCAGAAATCCTCGCGTAGCCCGTGGTGCAACCCACGGCGGGGAGTCGGGGAGAGCGGGATCCGAATTAGCAAAAAGTGTTGTGTTTGCAGTTTGTCTGACATGCACAGCAAGGCCGCAGGGTGCCTGTGCGAAAGAGGGTTGTTTGGCTGGCTTGTTTTCGACAGAAAATGTTGTTTGCCTTGGTCTCTTTCCCTTGTTTTCCCCACAGAGAGTCCAAAAATGAGGCTGAGATGACAGCAGGCGTTAAAGGGACGGAGCAAGCGGCTTGAACCCGGGTTGGGAACGTACACGGCTGCGCTCACAACATTTGGTTGGAAAGCCCCGTGTGGTCGGGGGGGGGGAAAGTCGGCTACGATGGCTTGCAAACCACGGTTTACGGAGCAGGGAGGCCGCGACGCCTGGTTTAAACCAACCAGCGTTGCGAAACTGCTCCTTGGCTCTCTTGGGTGTAACTGGGTGTGCTTGGCGGGCCAGGCCAGAAATATAGAACAAAGGCGCTAGCATCGTAGAAGGGAGGAGACGTTGGAGGTCATCTAGTCCAGCTCCCTTCTCGGCGGGCAGGAATTTGGTTGTGTGGCCTTCAACGTGGGAATCTGGGCCCGACGGCCATGCCTGTTTCTAGACAGAAAGCCCAGGCTGAGTTAAAGATGACATTGACTGACATCCAATTGACCGACATGGAAATTGATTAAGGTGCAATAGACCAGCATGCAATTAACCAGCATGCAACTGACTACCTAGGAATTGACCAGCATGACTCTAGGCAGTTTCAGCAGAATAAAGATCAAGATATAATAAAGATCCCTTCCAATATTCTATTCTGTTCTATTCTATTTTCTCTTCTCGTCTCTCCTCTTCTATTTTCTCTTTGCTCTTTTCTCCTCTTTTCTATTTTTTCTTCTTTTCTCCTCTCCTCTTCTATTTTCTCTTCTATTCTATTTTCTCCTCTTCTTTCTCTTCTCTTCTCTTTTCTCTTCTCTTCTATTTTCTCCTCTCCTCTCCTATTCTATTCTATTATCCATTTTTAAAAAATCAATATGATACTTTTATCAACTCTGGTAAAGATACCACTCCCAGCCCAAAACTTTTTTTCCGATTTTTTTTATTTTATTCGTTCAGTTTGACTTGTACTTTTTTTTTTGAACTAGTTCAGCAGAGTACAAAATAATGCAAGCAGATGAAAACGTCGACCAATTCTGAAATTTCTTCGAAAAATCCTCTCTGCTAAGCTAGAGCTGAGGAGAGGCACAAGACGAGGCAAAGAAAAGCAGAGAATGTGAGAAAAGAGGAATATTTCCCCCTCTTTAAAGAAATATTTTGCCTGCCCTTGGGGTAACCTGTCCTGCATCGTGAGAAGCTTCATTAATCGTCCAAAATGCACAACTTTGCAATGTTGAAAATTGGTGTTTGGAGGGGGAAACCCGGCACAAGGATGTTTGTGCTCTTGGAAAGACTAAACAAAAGGGTGTTGTGTTAGAGAAGAAAAATGCTTACAAAACAAAATTGTGGGGGGCTAGGCTGAAATCGCAAATAAAAAACAATTCGGAGTATCAAGAAGATAGATTCGAACCTTTCTGCTAAATTTATGAGAAAAAAGATTTTCAGGGAGGTGGCGCACAGATTCCCAGAACGAAGAAGGAAAGGGGAAAACTTTGGCAATGTTTAAAAATGAGAAATGCAAGAGATTTGGTTAGGGTTGGCAACGGCTGGTAATCAGTTTAAATAAATATTGCTGGTAATAATTTGGTTGTGTAGGTGGTCCTTGACTTCCAATCGTTTGTTTAGTGAATGTCGGTGACAACGGCAGTGAAAAAAGCGACTTACAACCGTTTTTCACCATTGTGATGGTCGTTGCCGCATCGAAATTGAGAGGCTCGGCAACTGATTCGTATTTATGACGGCTGCAGTGTCCCGGGGTTACGTGATTCCCGTTGGCAACCTCTTCCGATGAGCCAATGGGAAGGCCAGTTTCACTTAACAACGGCGTGGCTAATTCCACAACTGCGGGGATTTAATTAGCAAACGCGGTGCGAAAATTCATAGGAATGGGGCAAATGTCTCACTTAACAAATGTCTCGCTTAACAAAACGAAATTCTTATTATTTATTTATTATTTAAATTCTGGGCTCGATTGTGGTTGTAAGTCCAGGGCTACCTGTCTTTAATTTTAATTTTCATTTTGTTTAATTTATTCCTTTAGTTTAATTTATTCCACCCAAAGGCCAGACAAGGAATAATGGATGGAAACCGAACAAAGAGAGATTTAACCTGGAAATAAGGAGAGATTTCCTGACAGTGAGAACAACAATCAACACACGGAACACAAGTTGCCTTCGGAAGTTGTGGAAGCTTCATCACTGGAGGCTTTCAAGAAGAGACTGGACTGCCATCTGTCAGAAACGGTGTAGGGACTCCTGCTTGGGAAGGGGGTTGGACTAGATGACCCCCAAGATCCCTTCCAATTTCCTGACAGTGAGAATAATCAACCCATGGAAGAATAGTTGCCTTCAGAAGTTGTGGGAGCTTCATCCCTGGAAGCTTTCAAGAAGAGACTGGACTGCCATCTGTCAGAAATGGTGTAGGGTCTCCTGCTTGGGCGGGGGGGTTGGACTAGATGACCTCCAAGGTCCCTTCCAATTCTGATGATCTCAGACTTTATAAAAATTATTCGACGCCTATCTCATCCGGCGTACAGTCAGAAAAGTTTAAAACTGTGCAGAGTTTAAAAGACATCAATAAAATAATAATAATAATAATTATTATTATTATTAAAAATATATATTAATAAAAGAAGAATTGGTCCTTAAGTGCTACAAGCCAGATAGACATCACGGCGATCGTTTTGCATTTTTGGGAAGAAGAAAAAAAAACAGATGTCGAAAAGCTGGAAAAAAAAATCCAAAGCAACTGGGAAGAAAGAAGGGGGGGGAGGGAGGGGGAGTGAGTTTATGAAGCCGGGCACAGCCCAAATCTTTTCGTGCCCCGGTTAATGATTGTTGATGAGGGCGAAGATTTCCCAGTAAGAGAAAAACCATTAATTCCAAACCAACCAGGTTTCTGGCTTTGGGGAAAACCTGAGAGACCCTACTGGAGTTTAAGAAGAAGAATTTGGGGAGGGGAGGATGAGGGGTGAATGTGGCGAGGGGAGATCGAATTGGAGTGAATGAAAAATTTGGGGAAGGGGAAGGGTCTCTTGCAGAAGAAGGAGGAGGGGGGTGAATGGAATCAGAAGCACACGGAAGGGACCTCGGAGGTCTTCTAATCTGACCCCCCTGCTGGAAGCAGGAAACCCTACACTTTGCTTCAGACAAATGGGTGTTCAGTCTCCTTAAAAACCTCGAGGGATGCAATCCTGCACTCAGTTTTGGTCACCATGTTACAAAAAAGAGGTTGAGGCTTTGGAAAAAGGGCAGAGAAGAGCAACTAGGATGATTAAAGGGCTGGAAGATAAAATATGCGGAGAACGGTTGCAGGAACTGTGCTTGGTCAAGTCTGGAGAAAGGAAGAATTAGGGGGGACATGATAGCAGGGTTCCAGGATTGGAGGGGCTGCCCCAAAGAGGAGGGTGGGGTCAAGCTATTCTCCAAAGCACCCGAAGGCCAGACAAGGAATAAGGGATGGAAACCAATCAAGGAGAGAAGCAACCTGGAACTAAGGAGAAACTTCCTGACAGGGAGGACAATTAACCAGTGGAACTCCTTGCCACCAGAAGTTGTGGATTCTCCATCACTGGAGGTTTTTAACAAAAAACTGGACAGTCACCTGTCTGCAATAGTCTACGTCTCCTGCTTGAGCCGGGGGCTGGACTAGAAGACCTCCAAGGTCCCTTCCAGTTCTATTCTGATTGATTCATTGATTGATTGACTGACTGACTGATTGATTGAAATGGCCTAGGCTAGGTCAGGAGAGAAGGTTTTTTGCTTTTTAATTTTATTTTGTCAATTGCTTAGTAGGTATAAGTAAAAACATAGTTATGAATACAGGGATACATATAAGAAAAATAAAAAAGAAACAATATGTAATAATATGTAATAAATGGGCTAGAAACCTCCGAAATCCCTTTCAGTTCTATTCTGATTGATTCATTGATTGATTGATTGACTGACTGATTGATTGAAATGGTCTTGGCTAGGTCAGGAGAGAAGGGGGTTGGACTAGAAACCTCCGAAATCCCTTTCAACTCTATTCCGATTGATTGATTGATTGATTGATTGAAATGGCCTAGGGTCTCCTGCTTGAGCCGGGGGTGGGGGCTGGACTAGAAGACCTCCGAGGTCCCTTCCGGCTCTCTCCTGATTGAAAGGAGCGACGGCCACTGTTTGAGAAGGGAGTTCCAGGGAAACAGCCAAGTTATTCCAGCCAGCCCTGGAGGCGGCCGGCTGCGCATTGCTGCACACTGATGCATGCCTGTCCTTTGGCCGTTCGGTGGCCAGACGCCAACCGGCTGGCAGTCCATTATTTGCTTTGGAACAGGAAGCGCTTCCCCTTCGCTATTTATATAGTTACCTCAGGAATAAACCAATTACCCGTGTTCGAAAAAGCACAGCCGCACGCACACGCCGGCCACAAACCTGGGGAAGGAGGGCATCGGCACGCGGCCCGGGGTTGTTGAGTGGGTTCATAGCCACACCCCCTGCCACTTCAATCGACCCATCAATCGGAATCGAGCTGGGAGGGACCCCGGAGGTCTTCTAGTCCAGCCCCCTGCTCAAACAGGAGACCTGCTTAGACCATTTCAATCGATCAATCAATCAAGAATAGAGCTGGGAGGGACCTCGGAGGTCTTCTAGTCCAGCCCCCTGTTCAAGCAGGAGATCCTTTCGTACAGAATGATGGTTGGAAGGGACCTCGGGGGTCTTCTAGTCCAGCCCCCTGTTCAAGCAGGAGATCCTTTCGTACAGAACGACAGTTGGAAGGGACTTCGGAGGTCTTCTAGTCCAACCCCCTGTTCAAACAGGAGATCCTTTCGTACAGAATGACAGTTGGAAGGGACCTCGGAGGTCTTCTAGTCCAGCCCCCTGCTCAAACAGGAGACCTGCTTAGACCATTTCAATCGATCAATCAATCAAGAATAGAGCTGGGAGGGACCTCGGAGGTCTTCTAGTCCAGCCCCCTGCTCAGTTATGGGGAAAAAAAACTATGCTATTCCAGACAAATGGTTGTCTAATCTCTTCTTAAAAACTTCCAGTGTTGGAGCGTCCACAACTTCTGGTGGCAGGCAGCTCCACTGGTTAATTGTTCTCCCTATTAGGAAATTCCTCCTTAATTCCAGGAGTTGCTTTTCTTCCTGGATGAGTTTCCATCCGTGGCTTCTTGTCCTGCCTTCTGGGGCTTTGGAGAACAGCTTGATTTCCCCTTTTTGGGGGGCCGACCCTCAAATACTGGAAGGTAGTCCTTCTTTTCCTTAAACTAGACAAACCCAATCATTGTTCTTTGCATGTTTTAGCCTCCCTAACCATTTTGGTGGCTCTCCTTTGCAACCAAGGCGACACTAGTTTGTCTGGGTTTTTTTTCCCAGGCCCAGCCGTCTCATCATCACTGGGGAGGAAAAAACATTTGCAAAGGAGAGGGGAATTTCAGGAGACGTGGGGCAGCGTGTGTGGATTTTGCACGGATTGGGGGGGGGCGGTTCGTGAAAGAGTGGGGGCAGATATTGTCCCTTGGGTTGGAGAATGTCTTGCTGGTGTTTAGCAGCTGCCTTGGAGTCCCTGCTTCTCAAGAGAAGGCCTTTTGAGAGGATTCCCTCCCCTCCCCAGATTATAACAGGAGATAGAATAAGGGTGGGAGGGATGAATGAAGGGGAAAGGAAAGGAAGAGGGAAGGGAAGGAGGGAGGGAGAATGGAATGGAAAGGAGGGAAGAGAAGGAAATGAGGGAATGGAAGGAAAGGAAAGGAGGAAAAGGGGAGGGAAGGAAAGGAGGAAGAGAGAATGGAAGGGAAAGGAAAGGAAAGGAAAGAAGGAGGAGGGGAGGGAAGGAAAGGTGGAAGGAGGAAGAGAGAATGGAAGGGAAAGGAAAGGAGGAAAGAGAAGGAAAGGAAATGAGAGAAGGGAAGGAGGAAAAGGGAAGGAAAGGAAAGGAAAGGGAAGGAAAGGAAAGGAAAGGAAAGGAAAGGAAAGGAAAGGAAAGGAAAGGAAAGGAAAGGAAAGGAAAGGAAAGGAAAGGAGAGGAAAGAAAAGAAAAGAAAAGAAAAGGAAAGGAGGAAATGAGAATGGAACAGAAAGGAAAGGAAAGGAGGAAGAGGGGAGGGAAGGGAAGGAAAAGAAGAGGGGAGGGGAGGAGGGAGGAAAGGAAAGGAAGAAGAAGAGGAAGAGGGAAGGGAAGGAAAGGGAAGGGAAGGAGGAAGAGAGAATGGGAAAGGAAAGGAGGGGAGGGAAGGAAAGAGCGAAGAGAAAGAGGAAAGGAAAGGAGGAAGAGGGAAGGGAAGGGGGAAGGGAAGGGAAGAGGCAGAGAGAATGGAAAGGAAAGGAAAAGAAAGGAGGGAAGGGAAGGAGGAAGAAAGAATGGAAGGGAAAGGGGAGGAGGAGGAGGAGGAGGAGGGGAGGGAAAGGAAGGGAAGGGAAGGGAAGGAGGAAGAGAAGCCTTCTCAGCAACCACGACCAAAGGCACACCATGCAGCCGAAGCACGGTTCTCCTTTTCTGGGTGAGGCAGGCCAGCTTTTCGGTCCCAGACGTGGCTCCAACTCTCCCGCCTGGGGATTGAAACCGTCTCCCAAAAAAGAGGACAAGGCCCGCCGAAGCGAGCGCCTGAGCAGGTCAAGGCCTGCCTGCGGTTCCCGTGTCTCGTTCGGCTTTCGGCTGTGCCCGGCTTAAGAGGTGGCTCCCGCTCATTCCAGAAAGGGCTGACTCCGGAACCACGCCTGCCTCCCTGCCATTAGTCACCGCTTCGGCAAAGCCAGAACTAGTTTCTCACTCTCGGGGCGCGTAACTCCATTGTTGTTATTTACAACTCGGCGCAAAGACATTTACCCCTGTCAGAAAGGGTCGCACCTGGCCTGGCCGCTGGGGAGACGAGCGGGCCCCAAGGCCCAGTTTTGGTCACCACAAGACAGTTAGATATTGTATGGAGAGAGAGAGAGAGAGATGATAGATAGATAGATAGGCAGGCAGGCAGGCAGACTGAAATGGTCTAGGGTCTCTTTTTTCAGTGGGGGGTTGGACTAGAAGACTTCCCAGGTCCCTTCCACCTATATTCTCATAGATGATAGATAGAATGATAGATCAATAGATCGATAGATTGAAAATGCAGACAGACAGACAGATATGGATGATAGATAGATAGGATAGGTGGACAGATAGATAGATAGATAGATAGATAGATAGATAGATAGATAGATAGATAGATAGATAGATATGGATGATAAATGGACAGACAGACAGATAAAAAGAGGTTGAGGCTTTGGAAAAAGGGCAGAGAAGAGCAACTAGGATGATTAAAGGGCTGGAAGATAAAATATGCGGAGAACGGTTGCAGGAACTGTGCTTGGTCAAGTCTGGAGAAAGGAAGAATTAGGGGGGACATGATAGCAGGGTTCCAGGATTGGAGGGGCTGCCCCAAAGAGGAGGGTGGGGTCAAGCTATTCTCCAAAGCACCCGAAGGCCAGACAAGGAATAAGGGATGGAAACCAATCAAGGAGAGAAGCAACCTGGAACTAAGGAGAAACTTCCTGACAGGGAGGACAATTAACCAGTGGAACTCCTTGCCACCAGAAATCGTGGGTGCTCCAACACTGGAGGTTTTAAAGAAGACACTGGACAGCCATTTGTCTGGAATGGTCTAGGGTCCCTTGCTTGGGCAGGGGGTTGGACTACAAGACCTCTGAGGTCCCTTCCAACCCTATAGTTCTGTTTGCAGGGCTCTCCAAACCTGGCAACTTTAAGCCAACTTCAGTTTCTGAGAATTCTTCACCTGGAACGGAATAGGGTCTCCTGTTCAAGCAGAGGGTCAGACTAGAAGACCTCCCAAGTCCCTTCCAAGCCTATGAGTTTTATGTGCTACTGCAACATGGCAATTGTAAGCCTTGTGAACTTCAACCCCCATGTATCTGTCTGGCCTTTAGTCCCCAGATTTCCTCAGCCGTCCAATCTGGAACGGTGGAGGGTCTCCTGCTCGAGCAGGGGGTCGGACTAGAAGACCTCGGAGGTACCTCCCTCCTGCCTTCTGCCCGAGCCCGCGGCGAGAGGCGCGTCCTGGCCGGGCTGGGCGGCGCGTGTGGGCGGCCGCGGCGGTGGGGCGAGGCGCTCCGCCTCGGGGGTGTCCCCGTCCCGCCCCGAGAGCCGCCCCCTGGGGCCGCGCCCCGCCCGCCCGCCCGCCGCATCCCGGGAGCGCCCGGCCGCGCTGACAGTCCGGCTCCGCTCCTGCTGCCGCCGCTGCTGTTGCTGCTGGTGCCCCGGCCGGCCGGCCGAGCGGGCGGCGGCGGCGGCACCTGAGCCCCCCGGGCGGAGGGCCGGGCCGGGCCGGGTTTCCCCCCCCCACCCGCCACCCCTGCAGGATGAGCCCGCGCTGCCTCCTGCGCTCGCTGCCGCTGCTCATCCTGGCCGCCTCCTCGGCCAACACCAGCAACTGGCTGTGAGTGGGGCGGGCGGGCGGGCAGGTGCGCCGGCCCTGGTTCGCCTTACCTGGCCGGCCTGCGATCGGAGACGGGGGTGGGCGGGGGGTGGCGGGGGGGGGCAGAGGAAAGGTCGCGACGCCGCCTCCAACGCTCCATGCACGCGCATAGGGCCGGCTGCACCGGCGCTCTGTGCGCGCTCAGAGGAACGGCTGCGCTAGCGCTCTGTGCACGCTCAGAGGATTGGTTGCACCGGCGCTCTGCCCAAGCTCAGTGGACCGGTTGCACTGGCGCTCTGTGCATGCTCAGAGGATTGGTTATGCCGGCGCTCCGTGTGCGCTCAGAGGAACGGCTGCGCTAGCGCTCTGTGCATGCTCGGAAGAGCGGCTGCACCGGCGCTCTATGCATGCTCAGAGGACTGGCTGTACCGGCGCTTTGTGCATGCTCAGAGGACCGGCTGCCCCAGCGCTCTATGCATGCTCAAGAGGACCAGCTGTTACCGGCGGTCTGTGCATGCTCAGAGGACCGGCTGCCCCAGTGTTCCCGGTTAAGCTCGGAGGACTTTGGCTGCCGGCCGGGAAACCGGCGGGGGCATAAGCGCTGCCCTGGAAAGCGGTGCAATTCAATGTTGGGAAGGGGGTCCCCGAGCGGGGAGACCCGAACGGGCGCGGAATTGCGGGGGGGGGGAGCTCTTCCGCCTTCCCACGACGCGGGAGGGGATGGCGGGGGGGGGGTGAGTAAAAAGGGAGCTTTTGTGGGTTTAAGTTTACGCCGTTTGTCCCTTTGAGTGTGGTAAGCCTTCCGGAGTTACCTCGAGGTAAGGGGGGGGGGGCGGATATATTTTATAAATAAAACAAATAAATAAAACCACTCCTGGGTCGGCCTGGCTGGCAGAGGGATGGAGGGCAAGGGTAGCAAGCAGCTGGGCTTGGGGTTTGTAGGGATTGGCCAGACTGGGGTTGGGCAGTTTTGGAATGGCCTACCTAGCAGAATCGTTGTGAAGAGAGAACGTGTGTGTGTGTGTGTGAGAGAGAGAGAGAGAGAGAGCAAAAGAGAAAGAGAAACCGAGAAAGAGAGAGAGAGAAAGAGAGAGAGAGATGTAGGTAGGTAGCTTAGAATAAGAACAAGAACAAGAACAGATTTGGGACCTGGAGATCTTCTAGTCCACCCCTGTTTAGGCAGAAAATCCTATCCCATTTCAGACAAATGGCTATCCAATCTCTTCTTAAAAACTTCCAGTGTTGGAGCAACTCACAACTTCTGGAGGTAAATTGGTAAGGTAGGTAGGTAGGTGCAGTAGGTAGGTAGGTAGGTAGGTCGATCGATAGATAGATAGATATAGATGAGAGAAAGAGAAGATATTTTGGTACATGGAAACTTAAGGGAGCACAAAACCAGGATGCAGCCAGGCTGAGGAATAAATGCTAGTTTGCAGGTTACTGCCACAATTCAAATGTTGATCCAACTTATCTCCTCTGTTCCCCGTTTAAAGGCTTGTAATCCAACTTTTTCTGGCTAAACCTTTTATTCTGGGTAAACAATAAATCCACTTTTAGAGAGTTATCATTCCTTGCACGATCCCTGCCACCGGACGATAAGGCTTGAAATGGCCCAGACTCTTGTTTTAAAAGCCAACCGAATTTTGTAAAATGTGTGCATTTATTTTAATTTATTTATAAATTATTTTATTTTATTTCATTTATTTCTCCCTCCCCCTTTTTTTTCTCAAGACTGAACTGAGAACTGAATATCAGGATGTTCTCTCTGTCTCTCTTTTCTCTTTCGTCTCTCTCTCTCTGTCTCTCTCTTTCTGTCTCTTTCTCTCTCTGTCTCTCTATGTCTGTCTCTCTCTCTCTCTTTCTGTCTCTCTTTCTGTCTCTGTCTCTGTCTCTCTCTCTGTGTGTCTCTGTCTCTCTCTCTCTCTTTCTGTCTCTCTGTCTTTCTTTCTCTCTGTCTGTCTCTCTCTCTCTGTCTTTCTCTCTTTGTGTCTCTCTGTCTCTCTCTTTCTCTGTCTCTCTCTTTCTCTGTCTCTCTCTGCCTGTCTCTCTACCTCTGCCTCTCTTTCTGTTTCTCTCTCTCTCTCTGTATACATACATAGATACATATATACATACATATACATATGTATGTTATTTTCATTGGTTTTTGAAAGTATAAAATACAAAGAAAAATAAAAAGGTAGGGGAAAGCTGAGAGAGGAAGGGAAACGAAAAGAAATACAGCGCCAAGGGAGGAAAGGAAAGGAAAAGGCCACCCAGTCTTTGTAGCACAGTAGAAGATGACACGACAACCACAACCTTTTGCTTTTACACAACAGCCCTGCCCTGTTTTCAAGAGGGTCAGAGAGAAGAAACGAGATAGGTAGACCAGGCTTCGCTGGGTTCTCCCTTGCTTTTTAAACGGATGCTTTTAGACCCTTGATAGGGACCTTCTGTGATTTTGCTCCCTTGTATTTAAGGGGAAGAGGAAGAAGAAGAAAAAGGCAATTTATTGCTTTAAACAGGAGGGAGAAGTCGAAGTTGTGAAGACCTCTTTGGGCAGAGAGTATAAGTCACTGCTGGTTACTAAAGTGGGTTTTTTGACCTACAGAGGGTAATGGACTTAACAATAATTCCTTGAGTGTCCGTCCGTTCAAAAGTGCAACGACCCTAAAAAAAGGGACACAGGACTGTTGTTCACACTTAACGACCGCGGGCAGCTTCCTAATAGTCATGTGACTTAATGTTCGGCTGCTCAGCAACTGACTCACATTTACGACGGTCGCGGCATCCCCCGGGGTGTGGGCCGGGGAGGAGGGCGGGGGGCGTCATGCGAGATCCCCTTTTGCGACCTTCGGACAAGCCAAGTCAACGGGGGTTTGGGAAGCTGGATTTGTTGAGCCCCTGTGCGGCTTGGCTTCACAACTGCCGGGGTTCACTTAGCGACTGAGGCGGGAAAGGGGGTAAAACGAGGCAAAACCCGCTTAGCAAAGGGAGTCACTTCAGCCGCGGAAAGTTTGGGGCTGGGTTTGTAGTCGTACAAAGATGAGGGTTTTTTGTGGCCTCCATTTTGGCACCGGCCAAATTTTGTAGCCGGCCCTGATTTCCCCCCCCCCTCTTCCACCGAACAAGAAGTGCGATTAAACAATTATCATAAAAACGGAGGTAAATATTTGCAGCTTAAATCGTGACCCGGATGCGGAGCCGTGGAACCGTTGCGTCGTTTGCAAGCGTGTGCGAGGATATATCCTGGCCTTTTGCAATACCTGGCACCCTAAAACATCTCGGGGGGGCCGGGGTAGGGATATTTCTGGGGTGGGGCCGCATTTGAGAGCAAACCAAGAAGCTGTGGTCAAAGCTGCAAATTTCAAAGCCTCCTCAAGGCCCTAGTCCCTGGGATGCACTCTGGGCCTGGGAGAAGTCATTGGCTGTTAAGTTTTCACTGTGGTTTTCTTTGGAGAAGACATAAAGGCAGTCTGAGTGCTAAAGGACATTAAAGGGCTTGAGGGATCCTACAGGGTGATCCTTGGAATAAAATAGATGGACCCCATTTTTTTAAAAAAATGGCCCTGAATTCTTTATAGAGCAGGGGTCTCCAAACTTCAGATTTCTGGGAGTTTATAGCTCTTAATTCAAAGAGTTGAAGCCCCAAGTCTTAATTCTGGGAGTCCACAAGTCTTAATTCCCCGGGAATTGAAGCCCACAGGTCTTAATTCTGACAGTTGAAGTCCACAAATCTTAATTCCGGGAATTGAAGTCCACAAATCTTAATTTTGGAAGTTGAAGTTCACAAGTCTTAATTCTGGGAACTGAAGTCCACAAGTCTTAATTTTGGAAGTTGAAGTTCACAAATCTTAATTCTGGGAATTGAAGTCCACAAGTCTTAATTCTGGAAGTTGAAGTCCACAAGTCTTAATTCTGGAAGTTGAAGTTCACAAGTCTTAATTCTGGGAATTGAAGTCCACAAGTCTTAATTCTGGAAGTCCACAAGTCTTAATTCCCTGGGAATTGAAGCCCAGAGGTCTTAATTTTGGGAGTTTTAAGCCCACAAGTCTTAATTCTGGGAATTGAAATCCACCAGTCTTAAACTTGTTGAAAGTCCACGGCTCTTAAAAGTGGGCAACTTTGGAGATCCCTGCCTTAGAGAAAAAGCGATGATGAATAAATACAAGTGGGTTTCCCCTCCCTTTTCTTGTTGCATGTTGTGTAAATCCAGCTGCTTTGGTGGAAACACAACCCCTCTGTTGCGATGGTGGGATCTGAAACCGGGCTGTTTCTTCCAAGTCCCGGTGGTTTTTGAGGTCTCGGGCCTGGTTTCGCCATTCTTCGGGTTGCCCTTGAGATGCCAGGACTTCGGAAGTGGGACGGTGGGGTCAGCATTGTTAGATTTGCCCGTATGGGACGCTTGCATTTCCCACCCCCACACATTCCCATTTTGGTTCTTTTGACCTCGAGATGAGAAACTGCGGGGTGGGGGGGGGGGGTGAGGTTTGAAGAAAATGAGATGATTTTTTTTTTTCCAAGAGATATTAAATCCTTGGAGCAGTTCCACGCTGATCTATGTCTTGTCCTGTAGAATATTTTTTTTTCTCTCTCTTTTTTTTGGGTGAGGGGGGAAAGAGGAAGAAACCTCCTTTGGCTTTGCTGACTTTTTTGGGGTGGGTTTGTGTATCACTACCCAGCCTGCATCTGCCGAGAGGGGGGATGTAGGGGCTTCTGTGGCTCTCTGTGTGTGTGTGTGTGTGGCGTGCCCAGGTGTGGGAGCCGTTCCACCCAAGTTTTTTTTTTTTACCCTGGTGAGGAACGTGTTCTTTTCTCCTTTAGGCAGTTGATGGGAGATGAATAAATATATATATTTATATTTATATTATACACACACATACATACACAAACACACAAATAAATAAAATAGAAAACCTGCCCGTATTAGCGGTTAAGCTCTCCCAGAACGTTTCACAATAACACAAGACAGTGTTTTGTGTGTGTGTGTGTGTGTGTGTATGTGTATTATCTCTAGTACACCCTTCTCCCTCTCTCTCTCTCTCTCTCTCTCTCTCCCTCCCTCTATATATTTCTCTTTCTCTTTTTTCTCCCTCCCTCTATATTTCTTCTTTCTCTCCCTGCCTCCCTCTCTCTATCTTTCTCTTCTATATATAATTTCTCTCTCTCTCTCTCTTTCCCCCCAAAGCTTTCTTCCTTCTTTCTCTCTCCCTCCCTCTATTTCTTATTTCTCTCCCTGCCTCCCTCTATTTTTCTCTTCTATATATAATTTCTCTCTCTCTCTCTCCCCAAAGCTTTCTTCCTTCTTTCTCTCTTCCTGCCTCTATATTTCTTCTTTCTCTCCCTGCCTCCCTCTCTCTATCTTTCTCTTCTATATATAATTTCTCTCTCTCTCTCTCTCCCCCCAAAGCTTTCTTCCTTCTTTCTCTCTCCCTCCCTCTATTTCTTCTGCCTCCCTCTATTTTTCTCTTCTATATATAATTTCTCTCTCTCTCTCTCCCCAAAGCTTTCTTCCTTCTTTCTCTCTTCCTGCCTCTATATTTCTTCTTTCTCTCCCTGCCTCCCTCTCTCTATCTTTCTCTTCTATATATAATTTCTCTCTCTCTCTCTCTTTCTCCCCAAAGCTTTCTTCCTTCTTTCTCTCTTCCTGCCTCCCGAGTTCCTTTGCTAGTTAGTTTGTCGCGACTCCTGTCCTTCGCAACTTTGCAAAATAAATAAATAAAAAACCAGCCAGGAAAAATTTCTGCAGCCTGCTTGCATATTGACTGCAGCTGCATTAAAAACAAAAAGAAAACAACAGGCGATCCTCTTATTTTCAACAATTTGTTTAGCGACTGTTCAAAGTTACAACGGCCCTGAAAAAAGTGCCGTTTCACATTTAACAACCGTTTGCAGCGTCCCCCTCAGGGTCGGGATCAAAATTCCGACGCTTGGACAACTGACTCGTATTTATGACGCTCGCAATGTTCCCGGGGGGGGTCACACGATCTGCTTTTGTGACCTTCAGGACGAGCTAAGTCAACAGGGGAAGCTGGATTCACTTAACGACCGGGTGACTCACTTTAACAGCTGCAGTGATTCACTTAGCGAATGTGGCAAGGAAAGCCGTAAAAGGGGGCAAAACGATGTTCTCGCTTGGCAACCTAAATGTTGGCGTCGTGAATCGAGGATTCCCTGTAATTTCGTTCCCAAAGTTGTGGGTACATCGTCGCTGGAGGTTTTCAAGAAAAGATTTATGTTAACAGATAAATCAGAATTGGGAGGGACCTTGTAGGTCATCTAGTCCAACCACCCACCCAAGCAGGAAACCCTACACTATTTCTGACAGATGGCAGGCCAATCTCTACTTGAAAGCCTCCAGGGATGATTAAACTATCATTTGTCCGGGATGGTATAAGAATTCCTCCCTTAGGCAGGGGGTTGGACTAGAAGACCTCTGAGTTCCCTTCCATTTCTATAATTCTAAAAAAAAGCCTTTAGAGGAAAAGAGATTGCTGGAGAGAAATTTGGGGAAATGTCCCTTTTTTTTCTCAATCCCCCCCCCCCCCCCCCAATCAAAACCACCTCTCCATCCTTCCGAGGGACTTCGTGAGAGTCAAAAGTTGAATTTGTTTAGGATTCAATGAATAAGAAGGAACCGAAATAATTGTATCTAGTTTTATTTTCTGTTTTGAGGATTAAAGCAATTTAGTGGCCAAGAATCAAAAAAAAAACCCCACCTAAGAAGCAATAAGAGATTGAGGAGCAGGATTGAGAATGGAGAAGATTAAATATATATATATATATGTGTGTATGTGTGTGTATGTATATGTATATTTCTTTCTGAGTGTAATATGTAATGACAGAAGTGTATGTCAAAGAAGTCCACCACGTTCAGTGTTTTTAAAGATTATACTTAATAAAACTTATTTTAAATTTTTTAAAAAAGAGAGAGAATGGAGAAGAAAGGAAGCTAATATTTTTTTCAAGCTTTGGCCACTTGGAAGATAGGTGGACTTCAACTCCCAGAATTCCCCAGCCAAATTCCCCAACAATCAACCCATGGAACAGAAGTTGCCCTCGGAAGTTGTGGGAGCTTCATCCCTGGAGGCTTTCCAGAAGAGACTGGACTGCCATCTGTTGGAAATGGTGTAGGGCCTCCTGCTTGGGCGGGGGTGGGGGGTTGGACTAGATGACCTACAAGGTCCCTTCCAACTCTGATTTATCTGTCATCTGTTTACTCACTCGGTGGTTGAGCGAAACCTGGCCTCCCCACTTGACTCTTTGCTTGTCGCAAAAGGGACACTGCAACCGTCGTAAATACGAGTCGGTGGATGGCCAAGGACCTGAAGTTCCACGCCCCAAAGGTCCTTGAGTCGCTGCTTCTCTTTCTCCTTCTTTTTCACTGCTGTCGTCACTTTGAACGATTCTGTCCCTTTTAATTCCCCCCCTGATCGTCTCTTGAACGAGGGAAGGAGAGAATTAGAAAAAAGAAAAGAGAGAGAGAGAGATTTTTGTTCATCTGGTGAGGTTCCTGGCTGGGATGGGTTCTGTAATGAGTAATCCGAGCGTATCGAGAACAACCCCTGTGATTCGAGTTAGGAGGAGGATCTTGGGATAAGAAACCCTGGGTAAATCTTGCACGGGGTCCAACGGGGGGCGGGGGGCAAGCAGCCCCCCAACACCACTGGGAATGGGCTTTGCATGGTTAAAAAATAAAAAAAAAGCCATGCTGTGAGTGAGAGACCAGCCACGCGTGGCCTGGTGGAGCCTGAAGGTTAAAAGGCGCCCCGTGGTGAAGCTGAGGCTGGAGCAGGGCCCAGCATTCAAACCACTTGCCCCCCACTCCCCCGCCCCCCCCACCCCCGGGGGAGACGTTGGGAAAGTCTGGGCCTGACCTCCCACCCCAAGGAGTGGTTGTGGTTGGATGTTGTGGTGCCATCTCGGCTGCCTCGAACTCCCTGGGGGAAAGGGAAGATATTTGGTGGAAGGGAGAGAGGAAGAGGAGGAGTTGACACGCCAAGAAGAGTTTGTAAGTGTCGGGCATGTCGGGTTTCCTGCCTAGGCAGGGGGTTGGACTAGAAGATCTCCAAGGCCCCTTCCAACTCTGTTATTCTATTCTATTCTGTATCCTATTCTCTTTTTTTATTCCTTATTCTATTCTATATTCTATTCTGTTTTCTATTCTTTCTATTTTCTTTTTTCTTTTCTATCTCTATATTCTATTCTATATTCTATTCCCTTTTCTCTATTCCTTATTCTCTTCTACGTTCAGTTCTATATTCTCTCTTCTCTTCTCCTATTCTATTCTAATTTTCTATTCTATTATCTCCATATATTCTATTCTATATTCTATTCTGCTGTTTTCTATTCTCTTTCTATTCTTTTTTCTATTGTCTTTCTATTCTTTTCTTTTTTTCTTCTTTTCTATTCTTTTCTTTTTTTCTTTTCTTTCTCTATATTCTATTCTATAATATCTTTTCTCTATTCCTTCTTCTCTTCTACGTTCAGTTCTATATTCTCTCTTCTCCTATTCTATTCTAATTTTCTATTCTATTATCTCCATATATTCTATTCTATATTCTATTCTGCTGTTTTCTATTCTCTTTCTATTCTTTTTTCTATTGTCTTTCTATTCTTTTCTTTTTTTCTTCTTTTCTATTCTTTTCTTTTTTTCTTTTCTTTCTCTATATTCTATTCTATAATATCTTTTCTCTATTCCTTCTTCTCTTCTCCTATTCTATTCTCTCCATATATTCTATTCTATTTTCTGTTCTGATATTCTATTCTATTTTCTATTCTGTTATTATTCTATTCTGTTATTATTCTATTCTATTCTATTCCTGTTTCAAGTTTGCAAAAAAAAAAAGATCTGGAGATCCTAGAATGAGTGCGTAAGAAAAGCAATTGAGACATTCAAGAGATCCAGAGGGGACGTAGGTAGTCTAGTCTAATGAAAAGGAAGACTGGGGAGGGGGGGATTGGGGAGATGATAGCAGGGTTCCAGTATTTGAGGGTCCGTCCCAAAGAGGATGGGTGGGCCAACTTATTCTCCAAAGCCCCTGAAGGCTGGACAAGAAACAGTGGATGGAAACTCATCAAGGAGAGAAGCAGCCTGACATGGAGGAGGAATTTCCTCACTGTTAGAACAATTGATTAGTGGGGTACCTTGCCGTCAGGAGTTGTGAGTTGCTCCAACACTGGAAGTTCTTAAGAAGAGATTGGATAACAATTTGTCTGAAACGGTGTAGGGTTTCCTGCCTAGGCAGGGGGTTGGACTAGAAGACCTCCAAGGTGCCCTCCAACCCTCCGATTCTATCTTCTGTGGGCATCAGCCCCTGCAACAAATACCATATGGATGCCCTCTGTTTTTTGGCCAGGCCTTGCCTTACAGCTGGGAAATCCCCCCCTCCCCACCCCCACCCCCCTTGGTCCTGCCCTTCGCCCGCCCGGTGAAACTGCTGATTTATTTTTCCTTCTCTTGTCAAGAGGTGTTTGGAGTTTTCAAAAAAGGGAAAGAGAACCTGTCAAAATGTTAGAAGGGCTAGAATGCTCGCAAGGCGTGTTGAGACTGGCGTATCTTTGCAAATTGCCATGTATGAATTCCAGCCAGGTGTTGTGTTCATTCTCTCTCCCCTTCTCTCTCTTTCTCTCCTTCTCTCTGTCTCTCCTTTTCTCACTCTCTCTTCTCACTCTCTTCCCTTCTCACTCCTCTCTCCTCTCCCCCTTCTCTTTCTCTCCTTCTCTCTCCCCTTCTTTCTCCTTTTCTCTCTCCCCTTCCCTCACTTCTCTTTCTCTCCCTGTCTCTCCTTCTCTCATTCCTCTCTCTCTCCTTCTATCTCTCCTCTCCCCCTTCTCTTTCTCTCCTTCTCTCTTCCCTTCTTTCTCCTTTTCTCACTCTCCCCTTCTCTCTCTTCCCTTCTGTTTCTCTCCCTCTCTCCTCTCACTCTTTCTCTCTCTTCTCCTTTCTCTCTTTCTCTCCTTCTCACTCCTTCTCTCCCCTTCTCTCTCTCTTCCCTTCTCTCTTTCTCTCCCTCTCTCCTTCTCACTCCTTCTCTCCTCTCTCCTTCTATCTCCCTCTCTCCTTCTCTCTCCTCTCTCCCCTTCTCTTTCTCTCCTTCTCTCTCGCCTTCTCTCCTTTTCTCACTCTCTCCCCTTCTCTCTCTTCCCTTCTCTCTTTATCTCCCTCTCTCTCTCCCCTTCTCTCTCTCCTCTCTCTCTCCAATATAGTTCTCCTTCCACCTCTTATCTACCTGCTGCTACCTGCGTGAAGTCTTTATTGAAATGGCAGCTGGTTGGCAAACTTTCCTAGTACGCCTCACCTTTGGCCCTTAGGTAAAAGGCAGGATATGCGCAAAGGTGCAGAATTACTAGAAGAGGGTATTTGTAGCTCAGGGTTGAACTGTGAGGTCATAGGAGTCAAAGAATGGCAGAGTGGGAAGGGGCCTTGGAGGTCTTCTAGTCCAACCCCCTGCTCCAGCAGGAGGCCCTAAACCGTTTCAGAAAAGGGACTGTCCAGTCTCTCCTTAAAAAAAACCTCCCATGCTTTCTAAACAGGGTGGCCTGGAAACGGGGGGGGGGGCTGTGAGTGGGTGGCTGGGCAGCCCCTCTTTTCCACGAAGCTTTGCTGAGCCGCACAGACAAAGACATCTGGGAAGTTTGATTTTTCTTCTTCTTTTTCCCTTTCCCTCTTGAGCCTGGAGGACAGCGGCTGCGTTTATCGTTGAAATAACACGTTAATCTTCATTTTGATCCTCCCCGCCTTTGCAGTAATAAGAATTTGTTTGGGGGAAAAGCTCTTTATCTGGAGCATCTGTTTGGAAGGATTTGAAAGAGGAGCTCTGGAGACGCCTGCCTCCGCCTCTCCTTTTGATGCTCCCGTCGGCTGGAAAGGAGGGAAGGGGAAAAAGAAACCTGGGAACTCTCCCGGCGGTTTTGACCACTGGCGCTGCCAAAATGGCAGCCTCCTCTTCCCTCCCCCCCCCCGTGCCTCCTGTCCTGTGGGGCATCTGGTTGTCCCTTGCAAAGGATGCGTGACAACAGGTTGGACTAGAAGACCTCCCAGATCCCTTCCAGCTCTATTCAGATTGATTCATTCATTGAAACGGTCTAGGGTCTCTTGCTTGAGTGGGGGGGTTGGACTAGATGACCGCTGAGGTCCCTTCCAGCTCTATTCTGATCGACTGAAATGGTCTAGGGCCTTCTGCTTGAGTGGGGGGGGGGGGGTTGGACTAGAAGAACTCTTAGGTCCCTTCCAGCTCTATTCAGATTGATTCATTCATTGAAATGGTCTAGGATCTCTTGCTTGAGCAGGGGGGTTGGACTAGATGACAGCTGAGGTCCCTTCCAGCTCTATTCTGATTGATTGATTGGATCTCCTGCTTGAGGAAGGGGCTGGACTAGAAGACCTCTGAGGTCCCTTCCAACTCTTGTTATTCTTCAATCCCAGATCCATCATCAGTGGAACTGCTTGCTACCAAAAGCTGTGGGTGTGCTCCAACACTGGAGGTTTTTAAGAAGAGACTAGACAGCCAGTTGTCTGAAATGATAGAAGGTTTCCTGCCTGAGCAGGGGGTTGGACTAGAAGACCTCCAAGGTCCCCCCCCCCCCCCCCCCAAAAAAAAAAAAAGGTCCGTTATTCTGAGCCCCTTCCAGCCTGACGATTCCTGTGACTCTGGAGTTCACCCAGAATCATGTACTCTGGTCCCCCAGCAGCCTTTCATCCTCTGCAGCTGCAGCCTGCAGGGGTTGCCAGCGCTGACCCCCCAGAAATAAATAAATAAATAAATATCTCAGCCTGGCCTTCGGGAGGGAAGTGGTTTTAGAGGGAGCCTCTCTGGTGATCACAACACTGCCCAGGCCCAGGGAAGTTGCTGGCAGCCGCTGTCCTTCTTCTGCTGATTTTGGCCGCATCTCCACGGTCTTTGGCTTCTCCGAACAGCCCTGGGATACAGTCAGCCTCCTGAAGACGTGACAGGCCCAGCCCCATCCGTCTCCCAGACAAAGGACAGCTGTTGGGAGCTGGAGAAGCCACAGGCTGCGGGACAGGTTTGGGGAGGGGGCTGATGCTTGGGGGGGGGGGGGGGAAGAGGGACAGCACCCTGAAACAAGGAAGGAAACCTATGGTTTATGTGACAACAAGCTGGGTATCTCCCGATTAAGCCTTTGTCCGTAGCTAGGGGCTGCATCCCAGGACATGTATCTGACTGTATGGTCAGTCTAGAGAAAAGAAGAATTGGGGGGGGGGGGGGTGGATAGCAGCCTTCCAATATTTGAGGGGCTGCCCCAAAGAGGGGGGGCAGGGGTCAAGCTATTCTCCAAAGCCACTGAAGGCAGGAGAAGAAGCAACGGATGGAAACTCACCCAACCTGGAACTAAGGAGAAACTTCCTAACAATGAACCAGTGGAACTGCTTGCCACCAGAAGTAGTGGGTAGCTCCAACACTGGAGGGTTTTCACGAAGAGACCGGACAGCTATCTTGTCTGGAGTGGCCTAGGGTCTCCTGTCTGAGCAGGGGGTTGGACTCGATGACCTCCAAGGTCCCTTCCAGCTGTGTTATTCTGTACGGAAGTGTTTTCTGCCTCAGCAGAGGGTTGGACTAGACAGCCTCCAAGATCCCTTCCAGGCCTATGATTTTGAGACTGACAGATAAGATACGTGACAGAGGGAGGTAGGGATGGATGGATGGATGGATAGATAGGTAGAAAGGTAGGTAGGTAACTAGATAGATAGATAGATAGATAGATAGATAGATAGATAGATAGATAGATAGATAGATAGGTAGAAAGGTAGGTAGGTAACTAGATATAGATAGATAGATAGATAGATAGATAGATAGAGATAGATAGATAGATAGATAGATAGATAGATAGATAGATAGATAGATAGATAGATAGATAGATAGATAGATAGATAGAAAACTGGGGGTTTTTTCCCCTCCTTTGCTGGTACTTTGCTTGTGTGGAGAGACCATTCAAAGTTACAATGGCACTGAAAAAGGTGACTTATGACCATTTTTCACACTTACGACTGTTGCAGCATCCCCACAGTCACAAGAGGCCAGGCGAGGAGATGCGTGCCTCGATGGGAGTGATGTTGAGTTGGCCACACCCAGCCAGTCACATGACCACCAAGCCATGCCCACCACCTAAGCCACGCCCACAGAACCGGTTGTTTTAAAAAAAATGGATCCCACTCCTGCTTTGGGGTTTATAAAGCGGAGCGAGCCGAAGCTTAGCTGCCCTCTGGTTGGACGCCTTCCCAACGTCCCAGACGCCTCTCTCCTCCTCTTCCTCCCCCCGCAGGTACCTGGCCAAGCTCTCTTCGGTGGGCAGCATCTCCGAGGAGGAGACCTGCGAGAAGCTGAAGGGCCTGATCCAGCGCCAGGTCCAGATGTGCAAGAGGAACCTGGAGGTCATGGACGCCGTGCGCCGGGGGGCCCAGCTGGCCATCGAGGAGTGCCAGTTCCAGTTCCGGAACCGCCGGTGGAACTGTTCCACCTTGGAGAGCCTGCCGGTGTTTGGCAAGGTGGTCACGCAAGGTATGGCAAGGTCAATCCCCAGCCGGGGAATGGGGGGAGAGGAGGGGGCTCTTGAAATCGCCTGACGGTGGCCGGGAGGGGAATTCTGGGGGGAGGGTTGGAGTCCATATGTTTTTGAGGTCACTGTGTTTGAGGAACATTTTGACAGCTTTCCATTTCTTCTTCTTCTTCCTCTTCCTCTTCTTCTTCTTCTTCTTCCTCCTCTTCTTCTTCTTCCTCCTCCTCCTCCTCTTCCTCTTCTTCCTCCCCCTCTTCCTCTTCTTCTTCCTCCTCCTCCTCTTCTTCTTCTTCTTCTTCCTCCTCCCCATTATTTTTCTTCTTCCTCTTCTCCTGTCTTCCAATCCTCTTCCTCTCTCTCCTTCTTCCTTCCTTCTCCTCCATCATCTTCGTCTTCCAGCCTTCCTTCTCTCCTTCTTCCTTCTCCTCTTGCTCCTCCTCCATCCTCTCCTTCTCCTCCTGTCTTCGAACCCTCCTTCTCCATCTCTTCCTTCCTTCCTTCTCCTCCTCCATCACTCCTTCTTCTCCATCCTCTCCTCTACTTTGTCTTCCAACCCTCCTTCTCCTTTTCTTCTCCTCTCTTCCCTCCATCTTCTCCTGTCTTCCATTTCTCCTTCTTCCTTCCCCTCCTCCAACACTCCTTCTCCTCCATCCTCTTTTTCCATCTTCTCCTGTCTTCCAATTCTTCTTTCCTTTCTCCTCCTCCTCCATCACCCCCTCTTCTCCATCCTCTGTCTTTCAACCCTCCTTCCTTCCTTCTCTTCCTCCCCTGCACAGCTTTTATTCAGTAACTCAGCCTTCCTAGTCGGTCACCAGAGCCTGCAATAAAATGTTGCAGTGTGGAACAAGAGCTGCCAAACATGGTGGAGACATAAATTCCTTTTTTTTTCTCCTCTCTCCTGCTTTTGAGGTTCTAATGTTCAAATACCATGTTTTTTATTTTGTTTTGGCAAGAGAGTCTCTCTTTGCAGCTGTACCTTACTGACAGATTTTCAGGGAATTTGCAGTGGGGGGGGGGGGGGAGAGGAGAAAAAAAAAAAAAAGCCAGGAAAAGGGGTGAGATTGGATAGAAATGCTTCTTCTCCCATTGTTGGTAGCTGGAATTGCATCCGGCCTGCCTCCGTTTTAACCAAAGAAGCAAGGAGCCTCATCCTTTTCAAAGCCCCCTTGGCTTCTTATTTTAACTTTCTCTTGATTTTCTTCGGAGAGGGGAGAGAGGGAGAAGAGGGGAGGAAATGCTGCCCGGAGATCTGTGCCCTGGAAATACCAAAAATACCAAGGAATGAAGCTCTCTCTCTCTCTCTCTCTCTCTTTCGGGCGGGCCGCAGAGCAAAACCAACTCTGTCATTAACCACAATTAATGCAAAAGGTCCTGGCAGTCGCTTCTCCCGATTGGAAGTCCTGGAGCCAAAAGTGCCCAAATTTGGAACGTTTCTTTCTTTCTTTCCTTGGCTTTTTCGTCCCCAAGCCTCTCCTCTCGCGAAGGAGGTCGCCTCTGTCCCCTCCTGGGCTGCATTTGGAGGAGGGGAGGATGGGCGAGGGAGTTGAAGCGAAGGCCAGAGACCTCCTTGGAAGGAATGGGGATGTCCGCAAGATGGAAGGGAGAAGCCATCTGAAACCGATGTTCCCCTTCCTTTGGGTTGACCCACCCGCTGGCATCGCAGACGACGGCTTCTCCGGAGGGAAGGGGCTGGAGGATTATCCCCTCGGAGGAGGAATCATCATCGTAGTGGCCCGTTTCTCCTAGGGTGGTGGGTTAACAGTGGGAAGGGACCGTGTAGGTCATCTAGTCTAACCCCCCTGCCCACGCAGGGGACCCTACACCGTTTCTGACCAATAGCAGTCCAGCTTCTTCTTGAAAGCCTCCAGGGATGAAGCTCCCACAACATCCGAAGGCAACTTCTGTTCCAGGGGTTGATCGTTCTCACTGTCACAAAGTTCTTCCTTATTTCCAGGTTGAATCTCTCCTGGATCAGTTTCCACCCATTATTATTCCTTGTCTGGCCTTCAGGTGCCTTGGAAAATAGTTTAACCCCCTTCCTCCCCTCTGGGGCAGCCCCTCAAATATTGGAAGGCTGCTCTCCTGCCTCCCCTGGTCCTTCTCTTCCCCAGACCAGCCAGGCCCAGTTCCTGCAACCGTTCATCGTATGTTTTATCCTCCAGTCCCCTAATCATCCTGGTTGCTCTTCTCTGCACTCTTTCTAGAATCTCAGCATCTTTTTTATAGCATGGTGACCAAAACTGGATGCAGTACTCTAGGTGTGGCCTTACTAATGCTTTATAGACTGGTATTAGTACTTCCCTTGATCTCAATTGCATCCCACTGTTAATACAGTTTAGGATTGCATTAGCTTTTTTGGCTGCTGCTGCACACGGCTGGCTCCTATTTAGCTGGTTGTCCACTAAGACGCCACGATCCCTCTCCCAGTTCCTGCTATTGAGCCTGGTTTCACCCAGTCTGTATGGGTCCTTTGGGTTTTTCTAGGGTAAGAGAGGAGATTTTTGAGGAGCTGTAAAAGGGGACAAGTAGCTTGCTGCTATTTCTTGAGGGTGTCCCAGCGTCCACAATTCAACCCAGATGCAATCATTGTAAGGATGGAAGAAGAAGGGAGGCTCCCGACCAAAAAAGCTGGGGAACATCTGGAGAACTTCTGGTGTGGTCGCCATCGTTTTTTTCCCAAGAGCTTGGAGGGCCAGAGTTCGAGTCCCAGGGAGAGAGAAGAGACTGCCCTCCAGTTCCTTTGGGTTCTTCTCCTTCTTCGGTGTCTCTTAGCGGCGTCCGCAGAATTACAGCCGAGGGAAGCGGTGGGGCGGGGGGCGGTTTGGCCAGATCCCCCCTCTCCCCCCCCCGGCCACGAGTTGATCCAAAGAGACATATTTCTGTTTGACTAAACCTCCCCCCCCATCGCTCCCAAACTGCTCCCATTCATGCTGGACCGACCACATCTAGGCATCCTTTTTTTGGGAACCAAGAGTTTTTTTAAAAACACATCAATGCACACACACACACACACACACACAGAGGTTTTGAACAAATAAGTCAAAGTGTAGTAAGACCAAGAGCCTTTCAAACTCGGATGGGAAAAGGACAAAATTTACCCCTGGTGTCTGTCGTGAAACTTCAGGGGGTTTTGTTGTTTTTCTTTCTTTCAAATAATTTTATTACATTTTTCCAAAGCAGGCACATGAAAAAAACAACGACATTAAACTAAACAGTCGAAAGAAACGATAAAGAGTAGAAAGAGAGGAGGGATAGAAATCTGAAAAAGTGTAAAGAAAAAGATCTCTCTCTTTCTCTCTCTCTCTTTCTCTCTCTCTCTCTATTTCCCATCCATCCATCATCTATCTTCTCTCTCCTATCCATCCTCCACCCATCATGTATCTCTATCCATCTCTCTATCTCTCTCTTCTCTGCCTCCCATCCATCCATCATCCATCTTCGTCTCTCTTCTCTCTCTCGTTCTCTATCTCTCTCCTCTGTTTCCCTTCCATCCTCCACTCATCATCTATATCTATCCACCTATCTCTCTATCTCTATCCATCTCTCTGTTTCTCTCTTCTCTGCCTCCCATCCATCCATCATCCATCTTCATCTCTCTTGTTCTCTCTCTCGTTTCCCATCCATCCATCCATCCATCATCTCTCTCTCTCTCTCACTCATCCATCTCTATCCATCTAATCTCTCTATATATATATCCATCTCTTTCTCTCTCTATCCATCCATCGCTATCCATCTAATCTCTCTCTCTATGTGTGCGTGCGCGCGCACACACACACATACACGGGCAGTCCTTGGCTTACGACAATTCACTTACTGACTGTTCAAAAGTTACAACGGCAATGAAAATAGTGATTTACAACTGCTGCAGCATTCCCCGCGTGATCAAAATTTAGATGCTTGGCTACTGACTCAAAATCAACGGGGAAACTGGATTCACTTAATGACCGGCTTATTAAACACTGTAGCAATTCACTTAATAGTTGTGCCCCCCCCCCACCCAAAAAAAATGGTTGTAGAATGGGACGAAGCTCACTTAACAAGCGTCTCGCTTAGCAACAGAAATGTCGGGCTCCCTTGTGGCCGTAACTCGAGGACTATGGGGGAAAAAAAACAATGTCCGATTTCTTCTGAGGATATCAAGAGTGCTTACTTTCAATTCTGAGTTTGAGATAAACTGTAATAAAATGCCCATTTTCCCGCCAAAGAAAAGCAGAAATAAATATTCTATTCCCCTCCCTCTTTTTTTAAATTTTAACAATCATTACATTCCAGGTCAAAAATTTGATTATTATTTTTCCTCTCCCCCCCCTCCATCTCTTGCAAGAAGTACGCCAAGGCCTTCCAGTTACAGATGGATTTCTTTCTTTTTTTTTCTCACGAGGGCTGCTAACTTGATCAGCGTATTTCGTTTTTAGACGTTTTAGATCCGTGATGGCGAACCTATGCACAAACCTCCCTGCACTGCGCGTGCGCGCACCTCCCAGCCAATTTTTGGCCCATTGGAGGCCTTTTTCGGCCTCCCAGAGGCTCGAGGGAAGCCTCGGCAGGCCGAAAAACGGGCCCGTTTTGTCACTTCTGGTATTTCCGGAAAAAGGCCTCCAACGGGCCTCACAACCAGCTGGGAGGCGCATGCATGCGCACAGTTTTCGGCACAGGAGCCCCCAAAGTTGAGCCACCGAAGTTTTAGATGAATTGGCCTGAAGTTTTCTTTGCAGCAAATTCACACGGGGATGGGATCCCCGGTAAGAGTGGGGTGCTTATTTCTTTTTTTACCCTTGAGGGAAAAAAAAACAAACCTAGTTTTTCTGACCTAACAGAAGGTGGGAGCACAATGTGATCACGGGGGTCTCTTTTCTTTTTTTCCGCGGGGGCTTCGGCCAGGGACGCGAGAAGCGGCCTTCGTTTACGCCATCTCCTCCGCTGGCGTGGCCTTCGCCGTGACCAGGGCGTGCAGCAGTGGAGAGCTGGAGAAGTGTGGCTGCGATCACACGGTCCAGGGTGTCAGTCCTCAAGGTAAGTGTTTCTGCTCCTCCTCCCCCTTGCAAACCCCACTCTCTTCCAGCACTGAGGATGTTCCCTAGTTGGGTCATGAAATGTCTACATGAAAACATCCAAGCTCAGAGAGTACCAAGGACCCCCTACAGTCGTTCTCCTCCTCTTCCTCTCCGTCACCACCACTCCTTCTCTTCCTCCTCCTCCTCTCTGCAAAACCCCACCCTTTTTCAACACTGAGGATGTTCCCTAGTTGGGTCATGAAACGTCTGTAAGGAAACCCCCCAAGCTCAGAGAGAGCCAAGGACCCCACAGTAGCTCTCCTCCTCCTCCTCTCTGTAAACCCCTTTCTTCCAACACTGATGAGATTATATAGTTGGGTCATAAAAAGTCTACAAGAAAAACAGCCAAACTCAGAGAGCACCAAAGACTCCACAGTTCTTTTCATCTTCCTCCTCCTCCCTCTTCTAGCCCTGATGATGTTCCCTAGCTGGGTCATGAAACGTCTGCCAGAAACCCCACCCCCTCCCCAAGCTCCAAGGAGCCCACGCAGTTCAGCCCCGAGCTGCAAATATTCTCTCCTATCGATAGCAATCTTCCTTCTTTCCCTCCCTCTCCAGGCTTCCAGTGGTCCGGCTGCTCCGACAACATCGCTTACGGGGTGGCCTTCTCCCAATCCTTCGTGGACGTGAGAGAGAGAAGCAAAGGGGCCTCTTCCAACCGAGCCCTCATGAACCTCCACAATAACGAAGCCGGGCGGAAGGTAAACAGCACCATGGGCTTGGTTATTCCTCCAGCAAATACTTCTTAAAACCATACTGTGCAGGGTTTGGGCAGATGGGACAGCACTCCAAAGGGTTAATGTCATTGCCCAGAGAACCATGGGTTGCCATTTTAAGGTTTTAGGGAAGGGTTTTAATTGTTTACAGCCAGGGTCTTAGTTTAATTTAGTTTTAATTTTTCACATATTTATTGTTTTAACTGTACGGCTGTGCACCGCTCCGAGTCCTTCGGGAGAGGAGCGGTATATAAATAAATATTTATTATTATTATTATTATTATTATTATTATTATTATTACCCTCTCCCCTCTTTGGAAGAGCTTTAAGAAAGTTCAATACATCCTCAAAGATCCATCTCATCCTGGGCTCTCTTTTTTTTTCTTTTTTTTGAACTATTACCATCTGGCAGACGGTACAGGATAACAAAAACAAGGATAATAAAAAAAACAAGAACAAATAGGTTGAAAAGCAGCTTCCAACCCAGGGCAGGAACTCTGTTGAATTCTACTGCAGAGTGCAATGTTCATGCAGTATCAGGGGTTTTCAATTCAATAGGTTGTCCAGTGGAACCTCCTCAATCCCAGAATACAGAACGACAGGGTCTTTCTAGTCCAACCCCTTGCTCAAGGCAGGAGACCCTATTACCATTTCAAACAGATGGCCATCCTCTTCTAAAGAACCTCCAGTATTAGGACACCCACAAGAGCCAGAGGCATGTCGTTCCACTGATTATTTATATATATATATATATATATATATATATATATATATATATATATATATATATATATATATATATATATATATATATATATATATATATATATATATATATATATATATATATATATATTACTTATTCAGAAAACTTATATTGCTGCTTAACTCACATATTAAGAAGTTTCTCCTTCATTCTAGGTTCTCTCCTTTATGAGTTTCCACCCACTGCTTCTTATCCTGCCTTCTGGGGCTTTGGAGAATAAGTTGACCCCCCCCCTCCTCCTTTGGGGCAGCCCCTCAAATACTGGAAGATTTAGTATTTATTTGATTTATCAATCGCTTACAAGATAACAGGTATTAAAATAAATATAGTTTTGAGTACTTATAAGAAAAATAAAAAAGAAACAATAGGACAGGGACGGTAGGCACCTTGGTGCGCTTATGCACTCCCCCTACAGACCTCTTAGGAAGGGGGTGAGGTCAATAGTAGACAGTCTAAGGTTCAAGTTTGTGGGGTTTGGGGAAGAAACCACTAAAGAAAGATGCTATCATGTCACCCCTAATTTTTCTTTTCTCTACATCAGTTCCTGGAACCGTTCTTTGTATGTTTTACTCTCCAGGTTTTTAATCCTCTTAGTCTTTTCTTCAATTTTGTCTTCTCTCTTCTTTTTTCTCTTCTCTTCTTTCTCGTTTCTCTTTTCTTCTATTTACTCTTCTCTCCTCTCCTCTTTTCTCTTCTCTTTTCTCTCTTCTATTTTCTCTTCTCTTTTTCTTTTTCTCTTCTCTTCTTTTTTTGATTTTTCTCTTCTCTCTTCTTCTCTCCTCTCTTCCAAAGGCCTCACCATTCATTGTGTGTATCTCCCTTGACTTTCCCAGGCCATCCTGAACCACATGAAGGTGGAATGCAAGTGCCACGGCGTGTCAGGCTCGTGTGAGGTCAAGACCTGCTGGAAAGCCATGCCCCCTTTCCGGAAAGTGGGCAACGTGCTAAAGGAGAAGTTTGACGGGGCCACGGAGGTGGAGCAGCGGAGGGTCGGCTCCTCCACCAAGGTGCTAGTCCCCAAGAATTCCCAGTTCAAGCCCCACACGGACGAGGACTTGGTGTACCTGGAGCCCAGCCCCGATTTCTGCGACCACGACCTCCGGAACGGCGTGCTGGGTACCCACGGGAGGGCGTGCAACAAGACCTCCAAGGCCATCGACGGCTGTGAGCTGATGTGCTGCGGACGGGGCTTCCTCACGGACGAAGTCGAGGTGGTGGAGCGCTGCAGTTGCAAATTCCATTGGTGCTGCTTTGTCAAGTGTAAACAGTGCCACCGGGTGGTGGAAATGCACACGTGTCGGTGACTTTTGGGGGGGGGTTGGGGGGGGGGAGGCTGGGGGGGGGAGAAGAAAAAAAAAACAGTCCCAAAGAAAAAGAATAATGCATCTCTTTTTTTTTAAAGGAAAAAAAAAAAAGGGGGGGGGGAGGGGGGGAAAAAGAAGAAAAAAACTATTTAAAAGGTTTCCAATCGTGACTGTAATTTTGGGGAGGGCGTCTTCGACTTAAACCACGACGGAGCTCCCCTCCCCCCCCTCCCCAATTTCATGTGGTTAAAGGAGGCCCTTCGTTAAATCGGACGTTGGCCCCGTTTGACGAGCTTTCCCGCCTCCGTCGTCGTTAAGTGAATCACGGGCAGGGGTTAAGTTACTAATAAGGGGGGGAGGGGAAAGGGTTTTTTTTTTTTAAGGGGAATCCGGCTTCCTCCACTGACTTTGCCTGCCAAAAGATGGGGGGATCGACACACACGGACACTGCGACCGTCGTAAAGACAAGTCAGTGGCCGAGTGGCTGAATTTTGGTCACGTGACCGTGTGGAATGCTGCAAAGGTCGTAAGTGTGAAACAACTGTCCCGAGTCACTTTTTGCAATGACGTAACTTTGAATGGTCACTACACGAATGGTTGTAAGTCAAGAACTACTTTTATAGGGTTTCCTACCTGAGCAGGGGGCTGGACTAGAAGACCTCCAAGGTCCCTTCCAACTGATATTCTACTCTATTCATCTATTCTATTCTATGCTATTTCTATTCGATTCTTCATCTATTCTATTCTGTTTTATACTATACTATTTCTATTTCTATTCTACTCTATTTTATTCTGCATCCTATTCTGTTCTATTCTATTCCTATTTCTATTTTATTCCATTTTTCTTCCTCTTTTCTTTTTTTTCTCTATTCTATTTCTATTCTACTCCACTTGTATTCCCTATTCTATTCTATTCCGCATATTTTCTATTCTATTCTGTTCTGTATTCCTGTTCTATTCACAAATGGCTGTCCAGTCCCTTCTTCTCCAGTGTTGGAGCAACCCACAACTTCTGGTGGCAAGCCGTTCCACCGGTTCATTGTTCTCCCTGTCGAGAAATTCCTCCTTCATTCCAGGAGTCGCTTCTCTCCTTGGTGAGTTTCCATCTGTTGCTTCTTGTCCTGCCTTCAGGGGCTTTGGAGAATAGATTGCCCCCCAAATCTTCTTTGGGGCAGCCCTTTAGATATTGGAACACTTCCATCATGTCATCCCCAAGTCCTTCTTTTCATTAGACCAGTGATGCCCAGTTCCTGCATCCGTTCTTCGCATTTGAGGGGAACCAACTTTCTGGATTGTTGGCTCCTTTTTACAGTGAGTTTCTCTTCTTTGGAGCCCCCCACCCCATTTCTCTTGCAACTGGAGGGGAGAGGGTAGGGGGCAGGCAGGCAGGGAGGGTGGGGAGGCATCACACAACGCTGCCTGAGCTAATGGGGCCATAGGAAGATGCTGGAGGTGAGGTCCAGCTGGAGGGGGTTTTTTTTGGCTGCTGAACAAGACAGGAAGTTCTCCAAGGCTGAACTTCCGTGCCCGGTTTGGGACCTCTACCCATTTTCTGCCCACCACCACCCTACCCCCAAGAAAATAGGGCAGACAGAATTATGGACACACCACATTGGCCTGTTGTGGCACATTCTCCGCCAGGGACTTGTGAGAAAAGACTTTTTTTTTTTAACTCGACGGGTAAATCCTCGACGTAAGTGAATCCCCTGCCGTCGTTCAGTGGGTCTGTCTCCCATGGGGTCTCTTAGCCAAGTCCAACACTCAATGGAGACATTTTGGGCTGGGGGCAGGGGCTGCCTCTTTTAACGTTTCAGCCACAAGTTATCTCAGCAAAGCTGGCGCACTACTACGCAACCATGAGCTGCCCTCGTGGTTTTTTTGTTGTGGGAAAAAAAAAAAGCACAGCTTTGGATTGCTCTGGGTTGTCTTGGGGGGGTTGTGTGTGTGTGTGTGTGTGTGTGTGAGTGAGTGTGCGCGCACGCGCGCAAAATGTGCTTTCAGCTGTCATCGTGCTGAGTTTCTCCACTGGCTGAGGAAGTAGAAATCAAGCCGGATTTGACCACTTCCCTTGTAGGTTTCCTTTGCAACACGGTTACACACTCACACAAACACACACAAACTTTGGATGCTGGATGGGGTGAGATCTCGGAGGCTGGTTTTCCAAGCCATGTGGTCGTTTGGCTCTTAGGTTTGAATCTTTCTTTTTTTTCTGCAGCATGTTGCGTCTGATTTTTTTTTTTTAAAAAAAGAAAACACTACAACTAGTTGCAAGTAGGTCCTTAGTCTGACTCACACATTTTTATTTTATTTTTAAATGGCATTTCTGTTTTAATTCCCTTTTGGCTGTGAACGGAAACCTTGAAATCATTGACAAAGCTCAAATCTGAGGTTAAGAACGGGAAGAGCGTTAAAGTCAAAAATAAAAGTGGAGAAAGAGAAAGGAAAAGATAAAAGGAAAGGAAGGAAGGAGAAAAAGGAAAGGGTAGAGAGAAGGAAGGGGAAGAGAGTAAGGGGGAGAGAAAGAAAAGAAGAAAGGTAGAGGGAAAGAAGGAAGGAGGGGAGAGAAAGAAAAAGGGGAGAGGAAAGGAAGGGAGGGAGGGAGGAAGAGGAAAGGAAAAGGAAAGAAGGGTAGGAAGAAGGAAGGAAGGGGGAGAGAAAAAGGAAAGGAAAAGAAAGGCGGAGAGAGAGAAGGAAGGAGGGGGAAAGAAAGAAAGAAAGAAAGAAAGAACAGACGACCGGCTTTCTATAAACTCCCAGGGATCTAATGGCACCAGATCCAAGCCAGAGCAAAGCAGGACTTATTATTTTTGAACAAGAGTCTCTTAATTGGTTAACCTGTGGAATTCATTGCCTCAGGATCTTGGGGAGGGCAACCAGAGCAGCGGGCTTCTAATGGGGGACGAGATAAATCCACCGCTGCTATTTTTGGCTGCTGGCGAGAATAGCAACAGGCAACAATTGAAGAGCAGGGCAAAACTTGTTCTGTCTGTCTGTCTTTTGGGGGTGGGAGTGTCAGGTCACTGTGAAAACAAAATGCTAAAAGCCTCCGGTGTGATATTTTTGGGTGTGTGTGTGTGTGTGTTTCGCTCAGTTCTGGTGTCCCATGGAGCATAGGATAGAGGAAAGCTTCCCCTTACGAGCAACGCACAGGGCTGCGAGCATTGGCAAACTGTGAAGGAGAAGAAGAAAAAGAGAGACTCAGAAGGGGAAAGGAAAAAGGGGGGGGGGAATGCACACAGCTCTTTGGAGCCCGCTTAAGGCTCCTTGCAGCCGGAAAAGAAGCAGCAAGATCGGAAGACGATGCTGGAAGGGCCTCCGGGGAGAAGAACAGAAGAATAACAGAATTAACAGAGTTGGAGACCTCGGAGGTCTTCTAGTCCAACCCCCTGCCCAGGCAGGAGATCCTAGACCAACTCAGACAAATGGCTGTCCAGTCTCTTCGGAAAAGCCTTCAGTGATGGAGCAACCCACAACTTCCGCTTTCTGTTCCAGTCTGCATATTTTCTGTATATTTTCTTTATTGTCTATTCTATTCTCCTATTCCATTTCCACATTCTACCCTATCCACTTATAGCATTTAAGACTTATATACCGCTTCCCAGGCCTCTCTAAGCGGTTTACAGGGCCAGCCTGTTCTCAACCATCTGGGTCCTCATTTTACCTGGAGCATGGTGGGATTTGAACAGCCGATAGTCAGCAGAAGTGGCCTGCAGTACAGCACTCTAACCACTGCGCCGCCAAGGCGCCTCCTATCCTATCCTGTATTCTCCTCTGTTCCAAGGGTCTTCAAACTTGGCAAGTTTAAGACTTGTGGGACTTCCAACTCCCAGAATTCCTGAGCTAACATGACTGGAGGAGGAATTCTGGGAGTTGCAGTCCACAAGTCTTAAAAAGCTGTCACGTTTGAAGGCCCCTGCTCTATTCTATCCTGTATCCTATTCTGTTCTGCTGTGGTGGCACCGTGGCTACAATGCAGTATTGCAGTTTGTCAACTCTGCCCACGGCCAGCAGTTCGATCCTCACCGACTCAAGGTTGACTCGGCCTTAAGTCGGTAAAACGAGGACCCAGGTTGTTGGGGGGCAACTGGCTGAGTTTCAACCGCGTAGGGCTGGAAAAGCACCGCCAAGGGTACATTAAGTCTAAGGCGGCTCTTGCTATTGGGCTCGACTCCAACCCCCAGAGAAACATGTACAGGTGTTTTTCTCTTGCTTGCTCCCGGATCTTAGCAGCTGGGTTCATTACCCACCCACCCAGCCAGCTGCCATCCGGTCCAAAATAAACACCAGGCTTCCCACTCAGCATCTCCAAGCAGCCTCACCTTGCCAAAAGCAACATAAATAACAGGGAGGCTTCATCGGGTGAAGAGTAGGCAGAAAGACTCAATTGTGTTGGAAGACCAGAGGGGGTCAAGAAAGGAGGAGCTTCAGGTAGAGGAGCTGTTTTCTACGCAGCTGAGACCCCCCCCCTCCCACCTGCATTTGGGTGAAGGTGGGAGAGGGCAGGCAGGCAAGGCAAGGCCTGATTCCAAGCGCTGGACCGAGGAGATATAAATATCCCACAAACGGGTATCCTTGGCGAGGCCAGAGGCTCACAACCCAAGTGGTTGGTTCTGCAGGGAGGAGGAGACAAGGAGGAATGATGGAAGACATGCAAGAGAAGGAAACGGAGGAGGAGTGATGGAGAACAAGAGGAGGAGGAGGGGGAGGAGGAAGGGAGGAGACGAGGAGGGATGGAGACATGCAAGAGAAGAAGTGACGGAGAAAGACAAGAAAGAGGAGGGGAGGAGGAATGATGGAAGACATGCAAGAGAAGGAAAAGGAGGAGGAGACAAGGAGATGTGGTGAAGGACAAGAAAGGAGGAGGAAGAGGGGCGGAGACAAGGAGTGATGGAAGACATGCAAGAGGAGGAAGAGGAGGAGGAAGAGGAGTGATGGAGAAGGACAAGAAAGGAGGGGAGAAGGAATGATGGAAGGCATGCAAGAGAAGGAAAAGGAGGAGACAAGGAGTGATGGAGGAGGAAGAAGGAGCCACGGAGAAGTTAGGACAGGGCAAAATCAACACCTTTATAGATGATTAACACATAGTTGACAGACACAGATAGGCAGATGATGGATAGTGTTGATAAGACAGATATAGAGATAAATGGGGCCCCTGTCAATTCAAGGGCCACACCGTCTTCCACGAGAACAGCAGCCTTACCTCCCCCCCCCCCAGTGAATTTCCCCCTGGGCAGAATCTGGTTCCCCACACACCCGGGCCCAGCTGCTGTGGCTCTTTCCAGAAAACCTCTTGTTGATGCATTCAGCGCACGGATGTAAACAACTTGGCAGGGGACGCAGCCAGCAGTTACGGAAAGACGCTGGAAATATAAACTACTAGAGTGGGGAGGTTTCTCCCGTAGATGCAAGCTGGACCTCTCCTGAAATGACATAGTCCACAACAGAAATTTGGAAGGTGTGTGTGTGTGTGGCTGGTGGGGGGAGGGGGGAAATGGGAGAATGAGCTGGCGAAACCGACTCGGTTGCCCCATCTAGTGGTTCCCTTTCAAAAGTGCAGCTTTGCAACCCCGAGTTCCAACTCAAAAACAATGCTCAAAAAAAGGAAGTTTGGTTTAAAAAAAAAAAAAGGCAAAAAAAAAGAGCAGCTTTTGCAAATGGAAGCGATTGGCTCATCGGGCTTTTGGAACAGAATGAGGAAGTGAGCATCAGGCAGCTCTACATCACACCGGGGTGTGTGTGTGTGTGTTTTCAATCTCTCTGTACAGCTGGTGCTTGACTTACAACCGTTCATTTAGTGACTGTCTGAAGTTAACAACGGCACGGGGGGGGGAGAGACTTGGGATCGTTTTTCACACTAATGGCTGTCGCAGTACCCCACATTCGGACGCTTGGTAACTGACTCGTATTTATGACAGGGGCAGTGCCCCGGGCTCAGGCCTTCTGCCATCTTCTGACAAGCCAGAAACCCAAACAACACCTTGGAAGAAAAGAAAGAGCAAACCGCTTTCTCAACGCTGCCAAGGAAACTGAATCAACGTTGGCACCGGGCATCAACCTGGAGGTTGTGTTGTCACAGTTACACAACAGCGGGCAGCGGGAATAACGCAACCTTGTGCATTTTGCAAAGGAGCGCCGTCATGTCTTTTTGGGGTGGAGCTGGGTGGGCGATGGAGGGCAGGCAGGCGCCTTTAAACCAGGAATTGCTTCCTTGGGGATTCGTTCTTTGGAAAAGTCCAAAGTTTCCAAAGAGTTCACGTCACATCGGAGTCCTTCAGCGTTGTTGTGACAACACACAACCGTCTTCACAACATGGCAACGTAGCCAAGAAGGCCCCCAGTCAGCAAAGAGGGAATGAGAGATCTGAATGAACGCAGGGGGTGGGGGAGAGGAGAGGGATATTCTGAACCCATTGCAGCTGAAGACGGTTTTTAAATAGATAATTGGGCTTATTTTAAAGATGCAAGGGGGAAAAAAATCAAACAAACTTGGGGTGCTGGTGAAGGAAAGGGTAGGAAGAAGAAGAAATTATGCTTAGCCGGGCTTGTGAAGATAGTTTATGTTTAATACATCTGGAAAAAAATGCATATACAAAGAACTCAGACATGGAGAAGGGAAAAAAAAAAACAATCATCAGTTCCAACACTAATGAGTCTACGAGAATTAGAATCTGGGTAATTTGGAAAAGTTATTAAAAGCCAGAGTATATTTTGGGAAGATCCCCGTGAAGAGTGGAGTTAAAGAAGATCCTCACCTACTAGGAGACCTCCTGGAATCCATCCAACCTCTTACCAGCCCTTGCAAAACACTCTTTTATCGAAATACCTTCTCCTTTTTGGGTCTCTTTCCATGAAAAACCCATTTAGTGGCATGCGGTGAGTTCGTTGGGCTCCAAGTCTCGAACCTCCGAAGGCAGCTTGGGGGGAGGCAGAGGGAACTTCGAATGTAGGCCTAATATTGCTGACTCTGCTTACCAGGAGAGGGGTGTGTGTGTGTGTGTGTGTGTGTGTATGTGTGGAGCAAACTACCCCAGAGACTCTTTGCTCTTGTCCGTTAACACCTCCTATATGTTGCCAGGTTTGGGGGTGATGTTGTTTTATTCCTGAAACTCAACTAACAACAACAACAAAAAGAATACCACCCCGAAAACATCAGCAATTGGCAAAAAATGGGTGGGATTTCCCCTTCCCAAGTGTGTTTCAACAAAACACACCAAAACACGCGCAGAGACGAAAGCTTTTGGCCGAACGGACCCGGGCTAATTATCGAGAGGGCCGAGGTTTCCCCTGACCTGCCTGGAGGAGGAAGGGAAGGCAAAGGAGAGAGCCAAGGCCACTTCAGGTTCCGCTGACACCTCCCTTCCAAAGGAGCACCCCGCTGTGGGACCGTTCTCTCGTCTGGGCAAGCTGCCCCAAAGGATTTGCAGCTCCAAGCCGGCTGCAAAATAATACACGAGACTCCGAAATACGGCCAGCTTAGCAGGATGGAAGAGGGTCTGGAGGCTAGAGACTTAAGAATTAGTCTGCTAGGGAAGGAACAGAACAAATAATAATAATAATAATAAATCATTAAGCATGCCTGAATCTTGAAAACAAAAAAAATTAACATAAACAAACAAACAAAACAAAAACAACAACCCCTAGTTACTAAGCAGGGTTGGGGATACCTTACTCTAGGTTGGGGTTTTCTTTTTTTAAAGAATTAGTCTAACTGAAGGGTACTGGGAGGAGGAAAGGCGTAAGGTTTGCCTCTTGACGCGGGGAGCATGATGGGGGGGGGGAAGGGGCGCACGGCGTTTTTGTCATTATTGCAAAAAAAAAAACAAAAAAAAAAAGGAAAATATTGGAAAATCTGAAACTCTTTTAGTTTTGATTTCGACATTGCTTTTAGTATGACATCAACACCAGGCTTGGCAGGAGGGGCTGTGAAGAGACCAGACGTTCATAGCAGTGCACACCTGCGGCCCTTCTTCGGTTCCGGAGGCTCCAGGGCGGCCAATATTGCTTCATCAAATACATTCTTTAGGCCTTTCTGGAAAAGGGGCAAAGAGAACAGGGGAGGTCTCATTGTCTGGGTTATTCAAAGCAAACAGATCTAAAAAAAAATTAAATTAAAAAGAAAGGAAACCAGCAAAGACAAAATTAAAAGCCGAGTTTGGAGGAAAATGGGGATTCGGTTGCTGTGAAGCAATTATTCCTAGCTGGGTGGATCTATGGATTTAATGGCCTGGGACGGAGGTGGCGTTATTGAAAAGCAGCTTGAAAGAAGTTTTAAAATGCGAAAGCAGCCCCTGAAGGCTTAAAAAGGAAAGAAAGTAGGCCTGGGACCCCCAAGTTTGGAGAGAGAGCGAGAGAGGGAGGGAGAGAAAGAAAGAGGGAGAGAGAGAGAGAGAGAAAGAGAGCATGAAGCTGACCCTCTCCGACTGTACAGAGAGTGCAATGGAGGAATAAAAGCAAGTGTGTCAGATCTCACACTTCACATTTGAGAAGCCATGTGCGTTTCTAACCTGGGGTTTGAAAAGAAAGAAGTTTTGAGGAGTCTCAACCAGGTTAGATCAGAAGCAAGCCAGAATGGGGGAGCCTTTTGTTCCCCGCAAAGTTTGCTCAAGCGACCGGGTCACCAGTTATTTGAAGCAGCAAAGGAGGACTCAGAAATAGTGGGGTGGTAAATCAACTCCGGTCCAGCATGAGAAAATAAAAACAGGTTGGAGCGCTAAGATGTTAAAACAGAAGCAAATGAAAGCAAACAGGAATAATGCTTCATCAGGCAATGTATACAAACAGCTCATTTTTTAATTTTGAAATGTTCAGGTACTACAGTTGGAGATCCATTTCCTTCCTTCGGACAGCAGAGGTTAAAAAAAAAAGGTATGATATATTCTTTTTTTTTCCGCCTCCCAAGAAAGCTTTTACATGTTTACAGTGCAAGCTTTAAGAAGGAATCAAAAGTGATTTATCACCATGTCACCGGAAAACAGATGTCGGCCATTGTCAGAGGAGCCCCAAACATCCAACCCCCCCCAGAACCCCAACAAATACTGCACGACACCACAAACAGTCAAAAGTATAGCAAAAACCCACTGCACAGAGAGAGAGAGAGAGAACCATTTTAGTATTACTTGCAGGTCAGCATGTCAGATACAATCATCATGCAAATACAATTGAGAGAGAGAGAGAACAGGAGAGGAAGGGAGGAAGGGAAGGAGAAAAGAGAAGTAAGATTGTACAGTCCTTTTCATTTAGATATAAAAATCCTACCGATTTCTTTTTCAATTATTCCTCCCCGTTTTTTTTTTTTTCCAAAATTATTGTTATTCTAAGCAAGGCTACCACGGCATCTGCAAGTGACCTACTCCTAGAGCTATTAAAGAGCCAGCAACCCTGAAGCACATTTTAACGGGTCTATTTTCACGTTTCCGCAGCCGCACCCAACTTATTTATTTTTAAAAAGGCAGTTTCTACTAATCCCTTTCCCAACCCTCAAAGCTAATACAGAGTTTGCTCTAAAGACGTTAAGTAAAGACACGGCTTCGTTTCGTTCAGGATTGGCTTTATTGGTGGTGGTGTTGGCGGTGATGTTGTTTTTCCAACCAACTTTCTACAGCAGGAGAGAGGAAGCAGCGACAAGGAGGAAAGGAAAAGAAAAAAAGGAAGAAAGAAAGGAAGAAAAAAAAAAAAAAGAGGAAACTGTTTAGAATATACAGCATTTCCGTTTGGGTTGAGTTTCCGGGGGTTCGAGAGCAGCTAGGATAGCCTCATCAAATACATTCTTCAGACCTCTCTATAAGACATAGGGGGGAGGAGAAAAAGATAGTAGCTTTGTTAGAGGGTTAGAGAGAGAGAGACACACACACACACACAGAGAGAGACACACACAAGCAGATACAAAAGAGCATTCAGGAACAAAAGTGTTCAGTGAAAGCAGATTTACTTTTGGCCCAAAGTAGATCTTTGGGGGAGGAAAGGAGAGGGAAGCGGAGCGAAGGGTTCGCATGCGTTCTACCTGAACACCAGCTTTCATACAAATAGAAGGCCTTTACTTAAGGAGGGGTGCTGTGGCCTAGAGGTGGAGCTCTCTCGCCTCACAAGCAGGAGGCTGTGAGTTCGATCCTAGGGAAAGGCAGATATATTTCTCTCTCCAGGCACGATGAGAATAGATCTGCTGGGAAAAAAAAACTCCGCACTGGTGACAGGAAGGGCAGCCGGCCAATAATCACTCGGCTCCACTCAGTTGCCTCCATACCGCAAGGGTTTAAGGGGTCATTAAAAAGATGAGGATGATAAGGTCTTTACTTAAATGTGACATTGGATTCTTTCCACATTAACGGGGGGGCGTTAATCACAACCTGATTGTGTGTGTGTGGGAGGCAGCTCTGAACATCCAGGCCCATTTGGCTCATTAGCACATATGATATTATGAGGATTGCTCTGCAAACCACATGATGGCTTCTTAACCAGAGTGACAACCGGCCAGCTCCATGCCCTCGATAGAAACTAACCAGGTTTTGACTACCAAGTGTGAAAAGGAGAACTTAGGGTTAACCAGCATTTGCTACTCGGATTTGTTAGCAAAATTCACAGGACGAATCAGCCATTCCAAGGGTGGCCCTTTCCAATTCTTCACTTACTACTCTCAGCCCAGCCCACCTTCAGAGTGAGTTTCTCGTGAGATGGGAGGCTGCACAAATACGATGGATGAATACATAATCTGCCCTCTGGTTTTAATATTTCAGCCTGCCACAGGCAGAGTAAAATTAGAGAAAGGCATCAACTTTCCAACAGCTGTTCCCATACAACTGGACGTGAGTTTGCTACCAAGAAACCCGTTAATACTTCAACAGGAAACTAATTACATTCGTGTTTAGAATAGCTCCTTTCCCATTTTCTGGGCCGAGGGAAAACTACTCGGCGGTTCCAACCATGAGAAATTCAACCTGTGGGATACTCGGTCAACTCCAAGCGATAAGGCAGACAGGGGGGAGGGAAATTGCAGATAAAATGCCCTCCATCTGTCTGCAATAGTCACATCAGCACGCAGAGTCCTGATCTGCAGCAACAGATTATTTTCTAAGAAAAGAAACCACCACCGCAGCACCAGCAGCCAGCTGGAACACTTGGCACAAAACTGAACCAGTCTTAAATCTACTGTGAGATATGAAATTATCTATCAGCACAAGCAGAGGATCTTTTATGAACTGTATATATTCACAAAGCTCTTTTCCCTAGTACAACCGTCTCCACAAACACTTTCAAATGTGTTTCAGGTGTCCCTGTATTTATGGAAAGGCTAGTTGTCTAAGGGGGGAAAAAATGAGAATATAGGGTTTCAGGACTAACCAACTTCTCCTAGGAAGCTCATCTGACATGAAACGAACGAACAATTGAATCAGGTTTCCTATTTACGTACCAGATATTTCTTAGCAATGTATCCCCTATTAGAATATGTATATATACCCTATTAGAAGCATTGCAATTGGTTCTAAATTGTTTATAATTGCTACTGTGCTACATTTTAAGATCAGTGCCTTAACATTACAAATCTTAACATAGTTTCAGAAAACGTTTACATTGTTTCAGAACAAATTGAGTGCTACAGACTAAAAAAGGGTTTTTCCTATAGCATTTCTTTTTATATAGGAAGTAAAAATCTGAGCAGACTCATTCGTGTTCAAGAGACACATAATTAGTTCTAAACACAGTTCCCATTTCATGGGCATTTATTTTAATCTGCCATTTTATACAGAAGCATTCTTCGGATTAATAATAGTATTTAATTAATGGCATTTTTTTAAACGATCCTATCTTTAAGAAAACAAGCAGGAACACTTGATTGGCATTGGGATTTATTCTTGGCTGTACGCAGCAACCACGACACTTGGAATGAAGGAAGACTAGACAATTGGAAGTTTATTTTAAAACTAGGCTGAATTGCTTCTTGCATCAAAGATGCTTCGGGTTCTCTTTACTTGTTTCGTTTTGTGTTCTTTTTTATCTCCTCTTATGTTCATTAAAACAAGAACTTTTTTTTTAAAAAAAAGCTAACCACATTTGCTAAGGTTTTCCTTCCAAGTGCAAGAATTAAGTTACTCTGGACGTACCTCGGTTTCTATTGCTTACTTGACACTTTGCACTCCAGAATGCCAGGCTCCCTCTCAAAAATATTGTTTAAATAGGGGAGGAAACATCCCTTATGTCCATACCCTCTAGAAGAAAATGCTTCTAAAACTTTCCCTCCCTGACACTTTAATGCGGTTCAGGTAAGAGTTCAGTTACGGGTAGTCCTCGACTGACAACAATTCGCTTAGTGACCGAAGTTACAAGGGCACTGAAAAAAAAAGGATAGTTTTTCGCACTTAGGGCATCCCCATGGTCACGTGATCAAAATTCAGATGGCTGGCAACTCCTATTTATGACGGTTGCAGCGTCGCGCGATCCCCTTCTGACAAGCAGTCCATGGGGAAGCTGGGGTTCGCTTAACGGCCATGTGACTCACTTAAGAACGGCAGTGATTCGCTAAAGAATGGTGGCAGGAAAGTCCGTTAAATGGGGCAAAGTTCACTTAACCACAGAAATTCGGAGCTGAAAGTCGAGGTCTACCTGTAATTTATACCCCGCCCCACTTTTAACGCTGGGGGAGAACTCGGAGAGCTATCATTCAAAACTGTGTACTAATACCATCCTTTGCCTCTTCCATAATTCCCTGAAGGTGCTCAGTTTCTGACACCACCACCTCGCAATTCTGATGCTGCCTTTGTTTTAAAAAATAAATAAAAGGCACACTTTGTAACTCAGGCAATTTAGCCCCATCTGCCCAACCACCAACTTCCTTTGCCAGCCACGCCATTGCCTGCAACAAACTCTGCACACCACCCATTAAAAGAACCCTTTTCTTGCATCTTGCATCCACAGACCACGAAATAAATCGCAACATCCGAGTTGAAACACTTTGCAGGGTGCAGCCCGACGCAGATTCTGGGTCGCCCAACAAGCCTAACCTGCTCGTTTCGACTGGCACCTCCTCCTCCTCCTCCTCCTGTCTTTTGCAATTATCCGATTTATCATCCAAAGGCTATTGAGACACCGGCTCTGCTTGCAATTAAGGTTTCGAAATCAATGGGGAATTAAATACGAAGGGTTGGGAGTTGCTCTTTTGGAGTGCCGGGACGGTGAATGAACGGCGACGCCGTCTTCGTTTGCTTTACGCAATCCAATTTATTGCTGTTTTTTTAAAAAAATACCGCGTGAAAAAGTTGGTCCGAGAGATTTGTGGGTTTTTTTCCCCCGATCCTACCTTGAGAATGTCTACAGGTGACGGACAGCTGCACAAACCAATGGTGAGGCCCTTCCAAGTGGAACTTACCTGTCGGAAGCCCCGCCGCCCTCTGAGGTTCTCCCCCACCCAACTTCCGCTAACAACCCCGTGCACATCGATTTAAACCGGGGGGGGAGGGGGGGGGGGCTTACCTGTGTGAGCGCAGAGCATTCCACGTATTTGACGGCTTTCAAGTCCCGCGCCAGTTTCTCCGCGGCCTCGGGAGTGATGGGCTTCTGCTTATTCTTGGCGAGCTTCTCGATCGTCGAAGGGTCGTCTCGGAGGTCAATCTGGGTCCCGACGAGCAGAAACGGAGTCTTCGGACAATGGTGAGTGATTTCGGGGACCCACTGGAGAGAGAGAGAGAGAGAGAGAGAGAAAAGTTACCAGCGGTCAGGTAAAAAAAAATAATCACCGCACGAAGCGACACTGGGCTGTTACCATTGAGCAGGGCTCTTCAAACTTGGCAGCTTTTAAGACTTGTGGACTTCAACTCCCAGAATTCCTCCTCCCGTCTTGTTAGCTCAGGGATTCTGGGAGTTGAAGCCCACAAGCCTTAAAAGCTGCCAAGTTTGAAGAGCCTCTTGCCGTTGAGGGTTGAAAGCCACCCAGGGCAGAGAATATTGGAAGCCCAGGATGGAACCGTAGGGGGTGCGCATTGCTCTCTAAGCCTGGTTCTCTTTTTGCAGGTGTTTCGTGACCCAACTAGTTTTAATATCACCAGTCCCCTGGTGGTGCGGTGCTTAGGATGCAGGGTGGCAGGCCGACTCTGCCCACAGCCAGGAGTTTGATCCTGACCGGCTCAAGGACGACTCAGCCTTCCGAGGTCAGTAAAATAAGGATCTAGATTGCTGGGGGGGCCATAATGCTGACTCTGTAACCCACTTAGAAAAGGTGGTAAAGAAGTATGGAGCAGTATATAAGTCTAAGGGCTATTCTCTTCTATTTCCATTCTCTTCTATTACTTTCCTGTTATTCTGTTCTCTATTCTGCATTCTATTCTGCTCTGCATTCCTATTCTGTTCTACTTACTATTCTATGTTCCATTCTGCCATGATGACGTAGTGGTTAGAATGCAGGATTGCAGGCTAACCCTTCCCACAGCCAGGAGTTTGATCCTGACCGGTTTCAGCCTTCCGAGGCCAGTAGAATGAGGACGGAGATCGTTTGGGGTGATAGGCTGAGTCTGTTATCCACTTAAGAGAGGGCTGAAAGGCACTATGAAGCGGCACACAAGTCTCAGGGCTACGGCTGCTGCTATTGCTATCAGTCTGATGATGTTGCCCTAGTTTGGACAATGAAACGCTTGTAAGAAAGCAACCAAGGCTCAGAGAGCCCTAAGGAGCCCTGGGGTCACAAGCCTCTTGCCCTGGGTGCAGACCAAACGCCCTCACCTTTTCCTTAACGTTTTCAAACGAAGAGGGTGAGACCACAGAGAAGCAGACCAGAAACACATCCGTCTGTGGGTAGCTGAGGGGCCGTAATCTGTCATAATCTTCCTGTCCTGGGGGGAAAAAAAAAATAAGAGACCAACATTAGAAACCTGGTCAAGAAAAAAGTATTACAACATTTCACACAGGTATACAGGTAGTCCTCGACTTACGACCACAACTGACCCCAACCTTTATGTTGCTAAGGAGGGAAAAGTGAGTTTTGCCCCATTTTATGGCCACAGCTGTTAAGGTAATCACTGCGGTTGTTTAGTTAGCCATACGGTCGTTAAGTGAATCTGGCTTCCCCACTGACTTTGCTGGACAGGAGTTCATAAAAGGGGGTCACATGACCCCGGGGCAATGCGACCGTCATAAATATGAGTCAGTTGCTGAGCGGTTGGATGTAAATCATGTGACCATGGGGATGGCTGCAACCGTCATTAAGTGTGGAAAAAATGGTGCTAAGTCATTTTTTTCCCAATGCCGTTGTAACTTCAGTCACTAAGCGAACTGCTGCAAACCGAGAACCAGCGGTACATCTGTCAGTGGCTTTAGAATTTTAGCTCGGTATGAAAAAGGGACATTGCTGAAGAGATTCAAGCCAAACTGCCCTCTTTTCTTTCAGGTGACTCAAACTTTAAGCTGTGCGCATTCCAAAGGGAAGCATCCCTCCCTTTCCGCCTGTGACTCAAAAGTCCAAATGACAACATGTAAATCAGCAGGGATGTGATTCCCAGAATAAAATCCAGTTGCACTTTCAGGTTGTTGCTTCCAACAGGAAGAACGGCCCACGGTATCTATTTGGTAGCCGTGAGAAGTCAAGGTTTACTCCAAGGCCAGACACAAATGCTGTTAATTCTCCACTTTCTGTGGAAAGATGGAGGCCGACGCTTAGTACAATTAATGTAACAGTGCAGATCACTAGCAGTTCTGCTTCTGAAGAAGCTGTACCTAAAGAATGTCCTTTTTATCTGAGATATGCAAAGCAGGAAATGACAGCTGTAGTCATCCCGGGTGTCATTTCCCAAACCAAGACATTCTGGCAGATTCAACTCAGTGGGTTCACAGAGTACAAGGGCCAGAAGGGATTTTAACGAGGAGAAAAGCAAGAACTATCCACCAAGGAACATTTTATTCCTTCCCTCTTCTAGGGAGGCTTCCAAAGCAGCTTACAAATCAAAAAACAAACAGTCCCACCGAGGGAAAAGGGGTGTGTGTGTGGAAAGGGACCACAAAACAAACTAGCATTCTTTACATTACATTGCTTTGGGCGGATATAATATTGCTCTGGTTTTCGGCATACTTATACATTGAAGTTTTATCAACAGTCAGTCAAGCTGTGCCATAGCAACTACAAACCCCTCTTCGCCTTCTTCCTCAAAGGATGAACAAACTTAAAAAGCAGTTACCTGCGGTATCAAACAGGCCTAAGGTGTATGGCTCCCCACCAATCATCACTGTTACAGCATAGTTATCGAACACCTGCGGAGTTAAAAGACAAGGAACAGCTTTCAGCATCGATCATTCATCTTCCAAACATAAAGCATACCTGGGACTTAAATCATCTATTTATATAGAAATATGAACCTGTAAGAAACCAGCAGAACAAGTCCATCCATCAGTAGTGGGTAACAGTCTAATCTAGCTGGGAAAGGAACCCCCTTTCAAAATTTGCTATCGCTAATTTAATCAGCCAAATAGATCCTTAACCAACAGGCAACAACAACAATGGGACTCAACCTGCCCTACTCAGAACCATTATTTTTAACCAATGAAGTCAATGTGTAATTACAATATTTTAAATTTCCCGCCTACAAATCAAAGGCTTTTCTTTTTTTAAGAAAAACCAGCAGACTGACATTTGAACCTAAGTGGACATTTTAAAACACAACGTTGTTATAGATTAAATAACTTGATTTAAATAATCTTCCAAGCAGCGAAACACACTTGAATATGCTGGCTTAAAAACCAGGAAACTTGAGTGCTAGGTTTTCCTTAGGCCTGAAAACCAGTAATTCACTCTTGCCCAACCCACTTCACAAGGTGGTGTGGGGAAAACTGGGAGGTAGGATATTAGGTATGTTGTTCACTGCCTTGAGTTGTGTATAAAAAGGCAGAAATAAAAATGTAATCTAATCAGTATTATAAAGCTAATTAGATGGCCATGTACTAAGGTCAGTATTCACATATGTACACAGCTAGTCTTATTTTGGAGGGGGGGGTATTTTTTGCTGCATTTAGAAACAATTACAAAATGATAAACATAACTTAGGATACATCAGTGCCTGTATACACACCTTTTCACTGTTGTTCAACCCAGGGAAAGATATATTAATTTAATGCTGGTTAAATATACAGCAAACAGTTATTAACCTACCTTTGTTTAGGTAAAGGAGTTCAGGATTTACATATGATCTTGAGGGGCCGCTGATTTGGGAAGGTATAACTGATCCCCCATTTATTTATCTACTTCATCTGAAGTTTGGGTCAAAATCTCCAGCAAGGTTTAAATACTACCTCTAAGTATTTAAATCTAAACCCCTTGCTCTTAGTACTGGGCCAAACACTTTAAAAGTTTTGTTAAGCATGTCAGAGCGAGCAAAGTAACCCCGCTTGAAACATTAAGCCACCTTTGGAATATTTGAATACAAATATTCTCCACTGGGAGAATATTTGTAGCTCAGGGTTGAAGCGCGGGGTCCTTGGTGCACTGATGTTACCTAGTTTGGTAATGAAATGTCTGCAAGAATACAACCAACAGAGAGCACTGAGGGTACCCAAGCTGTCACCAGTTGTTTGCATACCTAGACAATGGATTAACTGAGACTGCCAGAGGAGAAGAGCCTTCAGCATATTCTGAAGACTATTCTCCACTGTAGTCTCAGTTAATCCATTGTCTAGGTGTGCAAATGCAGCCAAGCCTTGAAAAGGATGTGGCTCCTTTAATGCTCACTGCTGAACACCTCCTTCAAATGCTTTGTCAGACCTGCTTGCCATTGTTTCTATTAACCATCACTGGTTAGGGTTAGGGTTTTATTTCATAGATATATATCTAATTGGCAGCGCCATAATTCTCTGTTCTTTAACTTTGTACAAGAAAAAAGAGAAAGTACCACCTTTTACTCACCGTTGGTACATATTCAGAGGGGAATTTATTTGTTGTATAAGAAATTAGAAGACATGTTTTACCAACAGCGCCATCTCCCACAACCACACATTTAATTGTCTGCATAGTTCAAATTTGTTGCTATATCAGGTCCAAAATTAATCTGGAAAAAAAAACAGGAAGTCAGGTAATTATGTGAAGGATAGAAAACGTGTTATCATTGTTATTCCACTTTCAGCACAGGCCTCTCAAGAAATTCAGCTACAGTAAGTACAACCCCCAAAAAGCAGGTCAAAAGAGAACGGGAGCATGAAAGGGAGATTAAAGCCATTTCCCCCCCACATAATCTAGCTGATTATAAGATTCTGAATTAAACTTCAGTTTTGTTCCCTCGCAAGGAAAGTTCCAGGAAATCCCACGAAAAATTTGTTATTCTCAAGGGATCCTGGGTGGTAGAAACATTGATGAAAAGGCTCTAAATCATGACTAACAAGAAGCAAAAGGCTCTCTTTTTCTCCCCCAAACAGAAAATGCCAGCACTTGCATAACACTGTCCTGTACAGTACAGGTTTTTCTGTAAAGGAGGAATATGAAACAAGAGGTTGTGTAGTGCAACATAAGGACTTTCATTAACATCACACTTCCTGCAACACAATGTAAAACTTTTATTATTCATACTGGCGCTAAGCTTCATGCCAATGTTAGAATTTGGTTTTAACCACAAGAATTTTCCTTCCTGTTTTGCAAGTAGGCACTCGGAGGTAACAATCACATCCCATCTTATTGTATTTCTATCATTTGTACGTCACACCAAAACAACATGCTTTTTCGGGATGCTGAAATCTACCAACACCAAAATCTTTGTGCAATTTTTAATTCTGGTACAAGTCATTCCAGTTCTGGGGGTGGGAAAATGAAAACCAGCAGCAGTTTTCTTATTCTTCTGATGAAATTTTCAAGGTTCACGCACGTGCACGGTCCTATTCCCTCAACAGCAACCTTTCTAAGAAATCCAGAAGTTCTTAGAAGTTGGCTGGTTCATCATCTAAAAGTAGAGGTGAATTATTCTGAACAGCACAGATTTATACCAAGTAATGACAATTACTGTACGGCCCCTTCCTAGTTGTGGGAGTGTTCCTCTGTATCACTGAACTTTGACTGGTTTCTTTTCATGTTTCTCTCAACATCAACCAGCCCTGCCAACAAGGAAGCAGAGCTGCAAAAGTACTGGAGACTGTTGATGTAGGGTTTTAGGGAATTGGAGTAAATAATACCATAATAACAGCTTGTTAAGACTTATTAGAGTCTCATCAAGATACATCTCAGGAGAATATATAATTATTTTCTTCTGCAGGAGGCCTGTTATGCAGTCACAGTAAACCTGGTCTGTGTGTTTGTACACAAACTTTACTTTTCACTGTGGTACAACATCTATACACTTCTGATTATTTTTCACTCACATTTGTTACATTTCATCTAAAATGGAAAATACTTTTTCTAAGAGTCTAAACAAAAATGAGTAACTTAGTATTCCACCACACTGAGAACAAATATCTGGATCTCCACTCTGGTCAGAAAAGATTAAAATGAGCATCTTTTAAAATTTAACCAGTCATAGAAAATGAAGACATTAAAAATGCTCTAAGTTTTTAGGTTTCAAACAGACAACCCACCTGCTGCATAACACCCCAGATGTTAACAACTATTGATAAGACAAAAAAAATCTGTATTGTGGACAATATCTGGAGGCAAAAGAATAGAAGAGGAAGAACTGGCAAAAGTCATAAAATAATATCTGCAAACAGAAGAACAGCTGTGGCAAAAGAAAGCAAAGATAGTACCAACAGTAATAGGCGCCTTGGGTGCAATCCCAAAACATCTGGAGCACCACTGGAACACTGTCAGCATTGACAAAATAACCATCAGTCAATTGCAAAAGCCACTTTAGGGAAACAAATCTTGAAATTATAAGTCTGCTTTCTCCTATATATATATATACAGCATACAATACGGTAGAGATTGGACATCTTACATCCAGTATGAAATGATGCCTAATTCTTAGCATATGTACAATCCCAGTAACTGCCAAATTAGTAAATTTAATTATTGCTATCCATTTCTTGGCATTTAAGCTGGGACTGAATAACTGTTTATTGCATATTCTGCACAGAAGTTGAACAACCCGAGAGGTTTTTCTCATGACATGTTTGAACACGTTTTTCCAAAACAGGGGGAATACCTAAGTGGCATTGTCAAAATGACCTATCACAGACCAATCAACACAAAGGAATATAATGACCGAGGACAAATCAACACACTGATCTTTCACTCGCCAACACAAACCCATGGGCAGAAATTTTCCACCTCTCTGTGCAAGTGCATACAAAAAGGAAATTTTAAACCGTAAGCAACCACAAACAAAAGATGATTCGCAATCCCTCAAGTTATTGGTTCTCCTGCTTCGTGCCTGTCTTGCAACCTTTCTTGCAACCACGCAAAAATGGGTTCCTGACTGGGACAGGCAAGCAGAAACTCTGCAGGCACTTAAGCCCACCCGCTCCTTCGCCTATCTGAGGTCAGGATTCAAATCAGCAAAGATAACAAGAAGGTCTCCAATGCCATCTCAGGCCAGGCTTACATTCGAAACCTCACCCTATCTCTTTCCTTCACACAATTCAGCTCACCGAGCCTCCAGTCTGGACTGGTAATAAAACCTAAATATGAATGGTGTAGCACATTTGAAGTGCTTTGTATGTCAAGGAACACAGAATCTCTTATCATCCTGAGATGGGGAAGATTTCTTTGTAGATTCTTCTGCATTCCCAGAACAGATGGCCTACAAAACAGGGACTTTCTAGTTCAGAGGTTTTTTTCCACATTAGAACAGCTAAAGCATCTTAAAAACAAGACTTAAACTTTATGTTATAAAGTGAGCTTCTTCAAATTCAATCTACAAAGAATAGTAGTTTAACTCAAGACAAGGCAAGCTTCCATAGTGATTTTTTTTCAGAATGTCCACATTCCATGTATCACTCAGGGGACAGAATTTTAGATTGAAAATAAAGTGTGCATGCAAAACATTGACCTAAATAAAGTATTAGAAAGAGCATTATGAGACATATTATATACTGAGTTCATTCACAAAGAGTACCAAGGACACTGATCTCTACAAATACTATATACATCTAAGCAATCATTAAAGGACTATCATTTCCACATTACAGGTGAGCCAATCTTCATTTGAATATGTAGAAAAACTAATTGTTTAAAAAATGCTCCGATTCAACTCACTATATCATTATATAAGAGAATCCACTTTTATGATTCCCATAACTGATTGCTTAAATACTAGTTACTAATATACAATTGTATAATCTGTATTTATGTTGTTGGTTCCCCTAAATTATTTCTAGATTAAAGACATTATTCTTTATCCTAGACCAAGGAAACAAATGGACACTTAAACTGTAAAAATTCTATTGGATTAGGATTTGGGGGGGGGGGGGGGGGTCCTTCATTAATGTAGCGTATAATGCTATTTAAATCAGAGATGGTCTAACTAGCTTTTATAATCCCTTTGCTTCTGATCTTGAGAAATATCATGCAAGGTATTCAAGTTAGTGATGACACAGTATAATCCTGCCTTTTTCACCTATGAAATTCAATGCTATACACACCCATTCTTGAGACATTGGGGTTCAAAGGCTGCAGAAGCCTCCTCTACAGTGGTGAGGAAACCTCCCAGAGGTAAATTCGATTGGGGAAGAGGAGCAAAGCTTCCCACCAGTAACTCAAATGCTGCCATTTTGCCTGCTGCCATCCAAATAAAAAGAACATATGTCAAAAGTACCAGTCAGGGATCTCCCATCAGGCAGACCAGGGGGTCTCCAAACTTAGCAACTTTTAAGACTTGTGGATTTGGCTGCATGGCTGGTTGAGAATTCTGGGAGTTGAAGTCCACAAGTCTTAAAATTGCCAAGTTTGGAGAGACCTCTGAGGTAAGCCATTACATTTTGGATATATACAACATACCTACAGTGCTGCCTAAACTAATTGGGAGTTTAGCCCCAGTGCAAAAAAAACCCCCTCATGACTTAACATTCCCAGTCAATGCAAGAGAGCCCTGAACTGAATTCCCAGCACTTTGTGCATGTTTAAACCCGTTGAGATTTTAATGGGGAGTCTTTCAGCTGGGTTGCCTTTGGCCCCACGGTGTAGCCTGACAGAAATGGGCGAAATCCCCCAACCTGCCCCCTTCCCTAAACATCCTCAACCAGCCCCATCTTTCCAAGCGTTGGGGGACAGTTTTCCATCCTAGAATTCTAGGACTGGAAGGGACCTCGGAGTTCTTCTTCTAGACTTCAACTCCCAGAATTCCCCAGCCAGCTTTAAGTGCTTTAAGGCAAATTGAAACCATAGAATCACAGAAAAATGGAGAAGGAAGGAAGGAAGAGGAGGGAGGGAAAGAAGGAAAGGAGGAGAAGGAAGGAGGAGGAAAGAAGGGAGGAGGAAGAAAGGAACGAAGGAGAGGAAGGGAAAGAAGGAAGGGAGAGATGAAAAGAGAAGGAAGAAAAGAAAGTGGGGAGCAAGAAAAAAGAAAGAATGGAGGAGGAGGCTGAAGAAGGAATGAAAGAATAAAGGGAGGGGAGGGAAGGAATGAAAGGAAGAAATAATGGGGAGGAGAAAGAAGGGAAGGGAGGAATAAAGGAGAAGAAGGAAGGAAAGGAGGCCTCTTTTCCCATCTGCCCCCCTCCTCCGCCAGGAACGCTGGGAAGGTAGCGGGGAGGACCCCCCTCCCCCTATTCTCCCCCACCCTTTATCCTCCCCTTCCCCAGCGCCGGAAGTGGCCGATCCTTCCCGCGGCCCGGCTCTCTATGGTCTTCCGGGCCTCTTCGCCCCCTTCCTGGAGCGGTCGGGGGGGGGGCAGGGAAGGAAGGGGGGATGCCCCCTCCCCCTACCAGAGACCCCAGCTTGGAGGGCGTCTCCTCGCCCCCCCCCCCCCACACAACACACACACAGGTTGCCCCCCCTCCCCAGCGCCTCCCTCCCCTCCCTCGCCGAACTCCAACGCCCATCCTCCCCGGCCGTCCAGCTGTGAGGGGGGAACTGGGAGCGAGGGGATAGGGAAGGGCAGCACCCCCTCCCGTCCCCAACCGCCGGCGGTATCGCAGCTCCCATCATCCTCGCCCGAGGATGGGCGTTGTAGTCGCCGTTGTCATGTCCCCCCCGCCACACACACATAGACACACATCCCGGGGGACCCCCTCCCCCTCCCGGTAAGCGCGCCCCTCCCCCACGCCCTCAGGAAAGGGCCGAGCTCCCCCTCCCCCACAAAGGCTGAGGCGAGGCCGACCCGGGAGCCCTTTCTCCCCCCCATCTCCCTTCGGAGACGCACCGGAGAGGCCGCCCGGCTGGCCTACCTTCCTTCCCTCCCTCAGCCTCAGTCTCCGCCGCCGACCGGGCCGAGAATCCCGCCGTTGTTGCCGCCGCCTTCTTACCTCACAGCGCTGCTCCGCCGGGCGTTGGCAGCTCGCTGCGGGGTCTCCTCGCCTGGGCAGCAGGGGCGGGCGGGCGCGCTTACATCACCGCGTCCCTGCAGAGGCGGGGCTTCAGGCGGCGCCGGGGAGGGGAGGGGGGAGCACGTTACGCTCGGGGGAAGCCACGCCCTTCGTGCGTCGGGCGGGGCCGCCGCTCTCTTGGGAGGGGAGGCCTGCTTAATGGAGGACATAGAGGAGGATCCCGTCTAGCTTCCGTCTGTCTGTGTCTGTGTGAGCGCGCGCGCGCATATACACACGCATACACGAGCACAGATAGCCTACATGCATGTATGCATGCTGTTTTGTGTATGTCTATATATCTGCATGAATGTGTTTTATGGACATACGTGTGCATCTATACATACGAGATAGTGTATATACACGTATGCCTATGTATATACATGAATGGGGGTGTATATATACTAGATAGATGGATGATAGATACGCATGTGTATGTATACACACAGGAAATAGTGCATCATCATGCTTGTCTCTGTATATACATGTATGTTGTGTGTATATATACACACGATACAAAGGCTAGCATATATGCATATACACACGCAGATTTCATATATATATATATAAATTTGACACACCCTGTATATATATCTGTATCTCTCTCTCTGTGTGTATATATATATATACATTATATGTGTGTGTGTATATATATATATATACACACATACATATACTGTATACACAGAGAGAGAAAGATACAGATATAGATATATAGATACACAGGGTGTCAAATTTTTCACCTTTCAATTTCCAAACATTAGGGATGCTCAAAAGTAGTGACGTTTGCATTTTTATTAGATTTTTTTAAAATTCCATTATTGTTATAAATAATTCAAGGCGGTGAACATATCTAATAGTCCCTCTTCCTATTTTCCCCACAATAACAAGAATCCTGTGAGGTGGCGAGAGAGAGGGACTGGCCCAAAGTCATTTCATTTTACATGAAACAAGAAAAAAATAACACTCGTGGTTTTGATGATTGGAAAAAATGGAAAAGGGGAGCCTTTTTGTAATCCTCATGATCATTTTATAATTATGTTTTGCTGTAAAGGAAATCGGAAACGTTTGTGTTTACTTTTTCCCTTCTCTTTCCTTCCTTCTTTGTTCTGCTTCAACTAGTTTCTGTTCTGATTTTTAGGTTCTTAAAAAAAATAATTAAAATATCCAAACTTGTTAGGACCAAGATCTGTTGCCTCATACCGGACACTCAGTATTCCCCGTGATAAACATTCATCCTACATCTGTTACAGGAAGAGAATTTTCTCTTCAATGCAATGGGATTCCTAACTAAATAAAACTATTAGTGAAATCTTCTTCCTCTGATTAAAAATAAAATAATAAAAAAAAAACCTGTGGTTTTCTTTCAGTCCAAACTACCTCTCAAGTTATTGGGAAAATGAAAAGAAAAAAAACCTTCATCCTATAAATAAATAACCTCAATTGGGAAAGCAAGACATAAATATAATTACAGTCAGGTTTGTTGCGATGGATTTTATCCCTGAGAACAGGGTGGGATTAGATAACCTCCAAGGGGACCCTACCGCCTCTTACCTTGTCTGCTGAAGAGCAAGAGGATTCCCAGCTTGGGAACAAAAAAGGAGAGGCGGTCTTAATTTGGACTGTCCCTTGCAGGAGGGGACCTGGAATGAGGAAAAATTACTTTCTCGGGCCGCCGTCCTGTCACTAAAGGGCTAAAACCGCAAGGATGGGAAACTAAAATTCAAACCAAAAATCAGCAAAAAGTTTCCAAATGGGTGTCAAAGCGGAAGCTCTTCTCCAGTCATTCTGCCCCCTTCAGTTTCTCAGAAGCAGCCGGGAGAGAACGGTTTGCGAAGAGGAGAACTGGACGTCACATCGTAAGGCCGCGAAAATTGGGTTCGCTACAAGGGGGCAAAACGGCTTGTTGGTCCAGCAGCTTCTCCAAGACATTGAGTTCGGTGTCCCGTTTCTCCGCCTCGTCCGAAGGGGTCCAGGAGTGGTCGTGTTGCAGCCTGTAGCCGGCAAGGAACTCACTGGGGCAGTTAGCCCCCCACTCCTAGACGGATGGAAGAAAGGAGCGTGTTAAGCAGGGTTCCCCCCGGGAAAAAACAGGGGGCCAACCAACCCCACTTTTTTTGTAGTTCACCGGCAGCAGGTGTAGACGGCTGAGGTCCCAGAGAGCGAGGACTCAGGTGAGGGGCCTGTGTGGGATGCAGGGATGGGGCCAGGACCATCAGGGAGTGGGGTGCTGGCTTCGGAGATTGTGGAGGCTGGCAGCAGTGAGGAAGAGGTTCCCGAGGAGCCTGAGCCCAGTGCGCGTGCGCACACGAAGGAAAGAGCAGCTGCTGCAGCACGCGCAACTTGGGAGTAAGGCTGCAAGGTGATGGCCCCTCCCTTAAGAGATAAAAGCCAGCTGAGAAACCGGAGTTCTTTGCAGGAAGCAAAGACGTTTTTGCATTCAAGCCTTGTGGACGTTTGGAGTATCTTGGTGTTTTTTCACCCAGGGGATTTACCACGCCAGCTTTTTCTCAGGTTACAAATACCTTTGGGGAAAGCAAGGAGAAGTAACGCTGGCCACTTTCTCTCCTGTACAGGTAGTAAGTATTTCCAGGTTTTTTCACAAAGTTACAAGCCACGTGGTGAAGGTCGGCGTCTCTTTTGGCGTCTTCCAGAACCTACAAGTTAAGAAAACCAGGTCATACTTAGTGCATAAAATAGGCTGAGTTCCCATCAAACATCAATATATATATTTTTTGCAATTTTACTTATATTTTTTTTTCTTTAACAACCATTGTTTGGTGACCAGTGAATTGTCTGGGTCAATGTATATTATACACAATACTAATAATAACACTATTTAGGTGTACATAACCTTTCAACTTCTAATATGTATGTATACATAGTAATTATAATGTATTCTATTATATCTCGGTATACATAATACTATTTTCCTAATTTCTGCTTTCTACCTTTATTTTCTAACCCTTAACAAAGCAGTTACCATATTAGGAAGTAATCTATATCTACATCGTATCTTGCCCTTTTATTTCAACTCTTCTTCAACTCTCGATAATTCTGGTTGGCGTCGTGCCCATTATTACCTTTCTGGCTTGTTCTTGCAAATATCGGATTTGTTCTGCGATGACGGTTAACCGGTTGCAGGCGTTCGCTCGGACAAACTCATCCGCCTGGGGAGACAAAAGGCCGGCTTCTGAAACAGCAATTTGGGGTGGCGTACAAAATAAATTAACAGCAACTCTTAGGTCCTTGGTTAGGACTTTGTTTTTAACCAATCCCAGACTGTGAATCGAATTGAAGATTAAATCAACAACAATAATACCAATAATACCAATAATAATAATAATGGGAAGTGTTCAGTTAGTGATTTGTAATACAAAACCCAGTATAGTTATCTCGTTTGCTGTGTACATTGTCATTTGTGTATAATAATAATAATGGTAATAATAATAATACTGGTAATAATAATTTTTAAATATTCAGTTGACTGAATTTCATGTTTAATGAAGAGATTATTATCATTACATTATTAATATTAAATTATTAAATATTACTAATAAATGCTGGCAGCATCCCGTATCAACCATCAGTGCCAGTCAATAATATGTTTTCAAATGTTCATTTGGCTGAGTTTTATGTTTAATTAATTAAAGTTTATAATAATAGTAATAGTAATAATATGCAAAAAAACCTTGGTTAGGACTTGAACTATTGTTTTTGTCAGTGCCAGACTGTGAATCGAATTGAAGACAATAATAATAAATAATAAATAAATAATATAATCTAAACAACTAATATATAAATACAAAATCTAACATTTTATATTCGTAAAATTAGGGTTTTTTCTTCATTAACCCCAAATAATAGACTCATATCGTTGGAATTCCTTCGTCGTAAGCAGCCAGGTCTCCACCCTCGGGGTCATTCTGGACACACCGGGGATCTGAGATCCCTCGGCACTCTGCACATGCCCAGAGGCACTCTCGCTCACCTTCTCTACTTGCTCGGCCAAAGCCACCAGATCCGACGGCTGCGACTTTCGAGCGGCGGGGGTCAGCTGCAGACCCTCGGAAACCTCGACCAGTGCCGAGCTCGCCGGCGGAGGAACCGGACGAGCGGCTAATTCCACCCCATCTCTGGCCGCCATGCTGGGAGGCAGCACAGGCCACGCCCACTCGACTTTCCTATTGGAGGGCGTGCCCTCGCGTCTCAGTAAGAGGGCGGGGCGGAAGGAGCGAAAACGGCTTTTCATTGGACGGATGACGAAAGAGCTGCGTTCGGGGGAACAGGCGGGATTCGCAGGGCATTTACCAATCGGACGTCTCCCGGTGAGAAAAAGGCGGGGCAAGAGCGACTGCGTCATACCGAGAGTATAGAGATAGCAAAGAAGAGGTAAACGAAGAATTAGGAAAGGTAGAATAGGGAGTTAGTTAATGTAGAATACTGTGCGTTCAATGTAAAACTTTTTGTAAGTAGGCCTAAGAATTTATTTAAAAGAGTATCAGCAAAAAAGGTGAAAGCTAAATATATTTAAAATAGGAAAATAAAACAGATAGTTATCCTTGCACGGGGTTGGACTAGAAGACCTCCAAGGTCCCTTCCAATACTGTTATTCTATTCCATTCCATCCTTTTATTTTATTCTATTCCTTATTGAACTTCCAGCTGAATACAGGAGGTTCAAATCTTTTTATTAAAGGCAATATTTTGGCGGTGATTTATGAGATCCTTGTTGAAACCTCACCCATGGCAAGAGTAATGGTCTATGCCACAACGAATCTACCTGTCAAATGCTAAGAGGGTTGGACTAGATGGCCTCGGCATTCCCCACTTTCATTCCATTAGTTTCAAGAGTTTTGCTCCTGGCCCACATCCTGCCCTTCTGACTATTGCTGAGCTACAATGCCCATCCTTTCGTAGCCATCCTTTCTTCAGCTCTTGGAATTGAATTGAATTTATTTGGCCATATGTGATTAAGACACAAAGAATTTGTGTGTCTAATCACACTAATTTTTTATTTATTATATTTTTTATGTATTTATTTTTGTCAATTGCTTACAAGATAATAGGTATAAATAAGAACATAGTTATGAATATATGGATACATATAAGAAAAAAATAAAAAATATTTTATTTATTTATTTATTTAATTGACCCAGAAAATCTGGATTGCTTCCCCAGAATCTCCCAGGCAGCCCTCTTAAAGCAACTTAGGTAAAGAAATTCAATCCTAAAGGACCATCCTGCAGAGAAATCTGTGCGTTTCATCTTAAAAAGAGAGAATTTGTATCATATCACAAAGTTTTAAAACACTGCAGCCACTTTAAGATGAGTGGATTACAACTCCCAGAATTTCCCAGCCGGCTGGCTGGGGAATTCTGGGAATTGTAGTCCGGGGGGGGGGGGGGAGAGAGAGAGAGAGAGAGAGAGAGAGAGAGAGAGAGAAGGAAGCCATCATCGCCACGTGGTGCTCAGAGCGAGAGGGCGTGGCCGAAGAATGGGCGTGGCCCGAGTGGGCGTGGCTCCATCCTGCCAGCCCGGGCATTGTGCGCTCCCCTTCGCCAAGATGCTGCGCTTGCTGCTTGCGCTGCTCCTGCGCGCGATCCTGAGCGCCGCCGACGGCTCGCGCCCGGCGGTGGAGCAGTTCCGCCCGGCGGACGAGTTGCTAGCGGCCGGAGCCGAGGCTTACAACCGCGGGGACTGGCCCGGCGTCATCCTGCAGATGGAGCGGGCGCTGCAGGCACGGGCTGCGCACCGGGAACGCCTGGCCGGTTGCCGCTCGGGCTGCGCGGCCAACCACACGGCCGAGGATCCCGCGCGGGAGCCCCGCGGCCCGTTGCGCGACCTGCGCTTCTTCCAGCAACTCCTGCGCCGCGCAGCCTGCCTCCGCCGCTGCCTGCCTGCCGGCCCGTCTCGATACCAGCTGGGCGAGGAGGTGGAACTGGAGTTTCGCAAGCGCAGCCCTTACAACTACCTGCAAGTGGCGTATTTCAAGGTGGGTGGGCTGGAGAGGGTCGCGCCCCCCCCCCGTCCCGATTGGCACCGCCTCTGCCCCCCTGGCATCCTTTTCCTCTTCCCTCCCGGCGCCTCTTCCCTCTACTGCTGTGCCCCCCCACGCCATCCAAACCCCAAGCAAGGAAGGGGAGGGGAAATTTGGGGGTGGGCGGGCGTGGGAGGGTCGCCCCCCCTGCGCCCCCCTCGGTTGGCACCCCCTCTGCCCCCCTGGCATGTTTTCTTCTTTCCTCCACCGCGGTGTCTGCCCACCCCCACCCCCTCGCACCCAATCTCCAATTGAAGAAGAAGGGGCTGCTCGCGGTCCCCAGCGCGCAATCGGGGATTTGGGGGGGGGTGGGAAACTTTGGGGTGGGGGGGCGTGGGAGCCCCGCCCGCTCCGCTCTCCGCCCCGTTTGCCACGTCGGTAGAGGGGCTGCGCCTTCTCTCCGCAGGGTCTCGGCGCCGCCCGCCTGGCGCTGGCCGCTCGGAAGAGGCGCGCGGGTTGGAAACATGGGAGGGGGCCTTTGCAAAGCCTTCATCCCCCCCTCCGGGCGTCGTGCAGGGATGGAGGAAGTGGGGAGTGGGCCTTGGCTGGTTTTTGGGGAGGGGGAGTTGTAAATGCCCAAAGTGGAAAGTTTCAGATCAAATCTCACGATCCCCTCCCTCCCTTTCTTTCCACTTCCTCTTCTCTTTTCTCTTTTTCTTTCATTCCTTTTTTTCTCACTTTCTGTCTCTTATCCCTTCTTTGGCTTCCTCTTTTGTTTCTGGTCATTATTTCTTTTTTCTCACTCTCTATTTCCATTTTCTATCCTTCTCTCCTCTACCTTCCGCTCTCCTCTCCCTGTTATCCCTTCCTCATATTTCTCTTTTCTTCTTTTCTTTCCTTTATTTTTTCTCTCTCTCCGTTTTCTATCCTTCTCTAGCTTCTGCTTTCCTCCTCTCCCCCTTATCCCTTCCTCAACTTCTCTTTTGTTTTCTCTCTGGTCATTCCTTTTTTCTCATTCTCTTTCTCTCCTTTTTCCATTTTCTCTGCTGCTCTCCTCTACCTTCCCCTCTCCTCCTCCTCTCCTTATCCCTTCTTCAGCTTCCTCTTTACTTCCTTTTCTTTATTTGTTTTTTTCTCTCCCTCTTTCCATTTTCTATCCTTCTCAACCTTCTGCTCTCTTCTCCCCCTTATCCCTTCTTCCTCTTTTCTTTCTGGTCATTCATTCCTTTTTTCTCACTCTCTCTCCTTTTTCCATTTTTTAATCCTTCTCTACCTTCCCCTCTCCTCTCCTCCTTATCCCTTCCTCAAGCCTTCTTTCTTTTCTTTTTCTTTCATTTCCCTCTTTTTCTCTCTCCCTCCATCTCTCTCTTTCTCCCTCTTTCTTTCTCTCTGTCTCTCTTTTAATCCAAATACAGCCGCACTCTTTTCAAAGGGCCCCCACAAAAAATCAGAATTTCTCTTCTTCGTCAGATCAACAAGCTGAAGAAGGCTGTAGCAGCTGCCCAAACCTTCTTCTCGGCCAATCCGGACCACGCCGAGATGCGGCAGAACCTGGCTTATTACCAAATGATGGTTGGGGTCAAAGATTCGGATTTTATCGATTTGGAGGCTAAACCCCACATGGTGAGGATGCGTCACAATTTAATGCACCCTTTTTCCCCCCCCCTCTCTCTCTCCCTTTTTTAAAACTAAAGGAATTGCAGAACCTTGTAGAATTCTACAGAACTGCAGTAAAAGAGAAAAGAAGAATGTGCAAAATTATAAAAAGGGAAAAAAACAAAGAAACTTAAAAGCAAGGAAGAAAAATCACCCAGGGTGTGTCTTTATGCTGTCGAAGCTTTTTTAAAATTTAAAATTATCTGGAATAAAATCTTTTATTACATTTAATAAAATGCATGAAATCGATCAAAGGTGCTATGCCTCCTATCCCACCTAAGCGATTCTACGATGTGGTTTACAACCTATAAATGTGTGTGCGTGTACCGTATAATATATATATGCACATATGGACATATAAACACACATACATGGATACATGTATGTGATGTGATGTTTCAGAAGCACAAAGGTAGTTCTCAACTTACGACCACCGTTTTGAGCCCAAAACTTCTGTTGCTAGGCAAGACAGGCGTTAAGTGAGTTTCAAGCCGTTTTACAACCTGTCTTGTTAAAGAGGTTCTTCACTGCAGTTGTTAAAATGAGTCGGTCGTTAAGTGAACCGTTGACTTTTGCTTGCCGGAAGGTTGCTCATTTAACGACTTGTTGTGGTTCACTTAACAACTGCGGCCAAAAGAAAAAGTTGTAAAATGGGGCAAAATTCACTTAACAACATAAACTTTGGCCTTGGCTGGCATCGTAAGTTGAGGACTACCTGTATTTATGACGGTTGCACTATCCCTCGATTAAGCGATCAGCATTTGCCGTCTTCCCACTGGGCTTCTGATGAACAGAGCTGGATTTGCTGGTAGGAAGGAGTGGCTCTCTTAGCGACCGTACTGCCTAGTGACGGCCTCGAAGATGGACGAAAGTCAGGGGCTACTTAAAATAGAATTGCTAGCTGAAGATGCTAAGACGGTTCACCTTTGCTTTCTGGGGTTTAAAGCTGGCTTCTCCAATTCTCTCCCTAGCAAGATTTCCACCTGGGTGTGAGTTACTACACAGAGGAGAATCCTCAGGCAGCCATTTTGCACCTTGGAGAAGGCCCTGGATGAATACTGGGTAGCCAACGGAGAGTGCCGGGCCCTCTGCGAAGAGCCGTACAACCACGATGGTTACAACTACCTCGAATACAATGCCGACTTCTACCAAGCCTTTATCGGTGAGCGGAGAGAAAGAATGGGACGAGCCCATAAGGCTCGTCAGGAAGCTGTGGGCTGCTGGCTGGGAGAAGGCCATGTATCCGGGGTGCCTGACTCGGTCAACCTCTGCGAAGTCTTAGAAAACTGGTATTCAGATATTCTGCTCCTGGATAGGGAGGTTCTCGTTAGCTCGTTCTGTTAGAAGTCTTTAGGGGTGACTTGGTATTTTAAATATTTTAAAACAAAAATGCTTTTCTAACTAGAAATAAAACAGGCCTTGTATGGAAAGGGTAAGGAGAGGTATTGGCTGCCGGGGAATTCTGGGAGCTGAGGACTCGTGACTAGGGGATTCTGGGATTTTATTTATTCATTTAAATTGGTTATGAGTGCTCCGCTCCAATGGATTCTGGGCAGTGTATGAAACCTCCAAAATCCATTAAAAAAAAATAATATTGAAAGTCAACCAGAAAATAGATGCTGGCTAGGGAATTCTGTGAGTCCATACAGTTAGTTCTCGACTTATGACCATAATTGAGTCCTGCATTTAGGTTTCTAAGTGAAAAATGTGTTCACTAAACCAACTGTTGTATCTCGAGGGTTTATCTGTGCATACTAGCTAGCTAGGGAATTCTGGGACTCGAAGTCTACATATGCTGTCTGGGGAGTTCTGGGAGTTGAAATTCCAATGTGTTCTAGCTAGAGAATTCTGGGAGTTGAAGTTCGCACGTGCTAGTGGCTGAGGAATTCTGGGAATTGAAGTCAAAATAGACTCATGGATTTCAGGAAGTTGAAGTGCATCCATGCTAGCTGGGGAATTCTGGGAATTGAAGTCCACCCATCCTAAAGTCGAGAAACGCTCGTCTGTCTTAGAACAATGCCCGAACCCTCAATCACAATGGCTTCCTGTGAGTAATCCTCTTTTTTTTGGATCTTCCCGGGTGCAGATCATTACACCCAAGTGCTGAGCTGCAAGCAAGGATGCGTGACCGAGTTGGCGCAGGAAGCCGGTCAGGAGAAACCCAACGAAGACTTCCTCCCGTCTCACTTCAACTACCTGCAGTTCGCCTATTACAACAGTATGTGGGGCTTGGGGAGGGAAGTTAGGGGGGTCCCATTAATTGCACCCCGCTTCGTCTTCCAGGGGGCTCTCGGGGAAGTTGGCTGCCTTTAAACTGAGTTTCGGGGCATGTTGGTTTCTTCCCGCAACGGTCATTTCAGTGAAATATTTGGAAATCTTCCATTCGATTCACAGTCTGGGACTGGTAAAAACTTAACAGTTCAGGTCCTAATCAAGGACTTAAGAACTGTTAGGGTAACATCTGAATATATTATTATGAATATATTATTATGTTGTTATTATTATATATTTAATCTTCAATTTGATTCACAGTCTGGGACTGATAAAAACTTAACAATTCAAGTCCTAATCAAGGACTTAAAAGCTGAATATATAGGAATTTCTTCTTATTGTGATTATTTCGATATATTTCCAGGCTTCCCCTAATGCTTATTATTATTGTTGTTGTTCTTATTGTTGTTGTCATTTAATTTTCAATTCAAATCAGAGTCTGGGTCTGGTTAAAAACTTAACAATTCAAGGACCTAAGAACTGTTAAGGTAACACCTAAGTATGTGTTTATATGTTGTTATTGTCATTATTGTTATTGTCATTATAGATTTAATCTTCAATCTGGGACTGGTTAAAAAAAATTCAGGTCCTAATCTAGGACTTAAGAGCTGTTAGGGTAACGTCTGAATATATATTATTACATTGTTATTATTATTATATATTTAATGTTCAATTCGATTCACAGTCTGGGTCTGGTTAGAAACTTAACAGTTCAGGTCCTAACCAAGGACTTAAAAGCCGTTAAGGTAGCATCTGAGTATATAGGAATTTCTGATTATTATTGTGATTATTTTGATATCTTTCCAGGCTTCCCCTAACACTTATTATTATTGATGTTGTTGTTGTTATTATTTAATTTTCAGTTCAACTCTCAGTTTGGGTCTGGTTAAAAACTTAACAGTTCAAGTCCTAACCAAGGACTTAAGAGCTGTTCAGGAAGCATCTGAGTATATGGGAAAGTCTGATTATTATTGTGATTATTGTGATATATTTCCAGTCTTCTCTTAAGGCTCTCCTTCCACCCCGTCACAGGTGGCCACTATGGGAAGGCAGTCGAATGCGCAAAAACCTACTTGCTTTTCTTCCCGAACTGACAACGTGATGAAGCAGAATGTGGCCTATTACGCAGCCATGCTGGGAGAAAACCTGGCCGAACATATCGGGCCCAGAGAGGCAAGATTTCTCTCCCCGCCATCCACCCATTCACGCCCCCAGGCTTGAAAAGAGGGTATTTTGGGGTGTCCCTTAACCCCCAGACACATTGGAAGAGAAATCGGGCCTCGGCTGACACTGTAAAATAGGCAGTTAACTTTTCACGAAGAAAAGTGGAAAGTGTATCCAGAGGTCATCTAGTCCAGCCCCCCCCTGCCCAGGAGAAGAATCCAAAATGAAGCATAGGATGAGAAGGTCGGAAGGGGATCTGGGAGGCCGTCTAGTCCAGCCCCCGTGCCCAGGGCAGGGAGCTAAATGCAAGTGTTGGGTTCTAGAAGGGTAAGATCAGAGGGAACATAGGAGATCATTTAGTCCAGCCCCCTCCCCCGCCCAGAATCCAAATGTACTTTTCTCCAAATAGAAATAGGCTCAAACCTTGTGCCCAGGTGAGCAGTGGCCAGAATAAGCAAGCTGACCCCTCCTGAGCTTGATATAAAAATGATATTATTATATAATTTATTTTATGCTATTAAATTATGACCACAAGGCTCATTCTATCCCCCTGCAACATCATCTTTATAACTGACAGCCGGAAGAGGAATTTACATAAATATAGCCAAAACCGTAACAACTGAAACACTGAGGACTAGAGCCTTGCAAAGCCTAGCTCTCTCGAGTCAAAGGATTTTAGATGATTCTGTGCTTTTTTCAAAGCTCCACCCAGTTTTGTGTGACATTCTGGACTAGTGTTTTTACATCTCTGCCTCTTTAAGACGCCTGGACTTCAACTCCCAGAATTCCCCAGCCAGCAAAGCTTTCTGGGAGTTGAAATCCAGGTGTCTTAAAAGGATCGAAGTTGTAAAAAAAAATCACCGTTTTGGACATCCATTAGGTCAGCTGACTGGTAAACAGATCGAATCTGATCTCATTTCTCTAATTTTGACCCATTTTTCTGCTTTTATTTTTCGCTGCAGAAAGTCCAGATTTATCACCGGCGGAGTCTTTTAGAAAAGGAATTGCTCTATTTTGCATATGACATCTTTGGCATTCCTTTCATCGATCCGGTAAGCAAAATGAGTTATTTTCCAAGGAACTGAAAAATAGGATAGACAGATTTAAGGGGGCCATGTGCATGCGTGTTAGTGTGTGTGTGTGTGTATTTGTGTTGTGCCGTGCCCTGAAATAGCCATTTTTGATAGTGGCTTAAGACCCACAAGGTTGGACTTGAAATTCAAAGGAAAGCGGAATATTTTGAGAAAATGCAAGGTTCGAATTTAGGCTTTCAGGCGGGTGGACTCCAATTCCCAGCATTGCACGCTGGCTGGGGAATTCTGGGAATTGAAGTCCATCCATCTTAAAGCATTCTAGCTGGGGGATTCTGGGAATTGAAGTCCATCCATCTTAAACCATGCTGGTTGAGGAATTCTGGGAGTCGAAGTCCATCTATCTTAAAGCATGCTGGCTGGGGGATTCTGGGAGTTGAAGTCCATCTTAAAACATGCTGGCTGGGGGATTCTGGGAGTTGAAGTCCATCTTAAAACATGCTGACTGGGGGATTCTGGGAGTTGAAGTCCATCTTAAAACATGCTGGCTGGGGGATTTTGGGAGTTGAAGTCCATCTTAAAACATGCTGACTGGGGGATTCTGGGAGTTGAAGTCCATCTTAAAACATGCTGGCTGGGGGATTTGGGAGTTGAAGTCCATCTTAAAACATGCTGGCTGGGGGATTCTGGGAGTTGAAGTCCATCTTAAAACATGCTGACTGGGGGATTCTGGGAGTTGAAGTCCATCTTAAAACATGCTGGCTGGGGGATTCTGGGAATTGAAATCCATGCATCTTAAAGCATGCTGGTTGAGGAATTCTAGGAATTGAAATCCATGCATCTCAAAGTATTCTGGGAGTTGAAGTCCATCCATCTTAAATCAAGCTGGCTGGGGGCTCTGGAAGTTGAAATTCACCCCTCTTAAAACCGTCATAGTTGAGAAACACAAGGTTTTGTCCAGAAAAGTGTGGTTATTTTCTTTAACCGTCCTTATCTTGGCTTTAAAGGACACATGGACCCCGGAAGAAGTCATTCCCAAGAGACTTCAGGAGAAGCAAAAGTAAGACCTAAATGAATCACTGTAAGCCTGGGACTATCCAGGATAAAATCACAGCAATAACATAGCTAAAACATAGAGAGAGAGAGTCTCTATGGGGTCGCAGGAAAAATGAATCTGGATTGCAGAGTGAAATCCCGGGTTCAGTGTCGCCTCGCAGAAGGACGAAACCTGCCTTCTCTCTGTCTCCGCAGGGTTGAACGAGAGACGGCGGCCCGGATCTCAGAGGAGATCGGTAATCTCATGAAGGAGATCGAGAATCTGGTGGAGGAGAAGACGAAGGAATCTTCCGACATGAATAAACTTGTACGGGAAGGTGAGCTGCCCCCAAAATTGGGACCTGAATGCCTCGGAAAACCACAAAGGTGCCAAAATCAGGTACTTCTCAACTTACGACCAGCGTTGAGCCCCAAACCCACGCCGCTAAGCGAGACAGCGCTCTGAGGAATTCTGCCTGTTTTTACGGCCTTTCTCCCCGACCCAGTTGTTGAGGGAAGCACTGCGGTTGTTAAGTCAGTCACACGGTCGTTAAGTGAGTCTGGCTTTCCCCATGGCTTTTGGTCGCCAAAAAGAGATCATGTGACCCTGGAGGGGATGCTACGACCATCATAAATGTGAACCAGTTGCCAAGCATCCTGAATTTTGATCAGGTGGATCCTGCAACGGTCGTAAGTGTGAAAAAACGGTCCTAAGTCCTGTTTTTTTCAGGGCCGTTGTAACTTTGGTCACTAAGTGAACAGTTGTAAGCTGAGTATACCATCTGTATGGTAAAACCAGATTGTTATTCAGGTCAGGAGGGGCCGAAGCCTTCCTGCTACATCCAAAACAGCCACTGGGAGGCAGACCGCTAGTCCTTGAGTTACGACAATTGTCAAGGCTGGGACTTCCATCGTTGGTGGCTAAGTAAGTCGCGCCTGATTGTGCAATCTCTTTTGCCACGGTCCTTAAGCGAGTCCCACGTGCCTTTAAGCAAATCCAGCTTCCCCCATCGACAGTAGGTTTTGCAACCCGGTCGTTAAGCAAAACCAGCTCTCCCCTTGAACTTTGGTTGCCGTGAAAAAACGGGAGGGGGGGGAAATCACACGCCCTTTTGCAACGGTCACAAGTGTGAACCGATTGTCAAACATCAGAATTTTGTTCCCACGGTTGTCGATGGTTCGTACGTGTGAAAAACGAACAAAGAGCATGCAATGAATTTGCAAATGTGACAGATAAAAGTATAAGTACAATGAGTATAGAACAAGAAATAAGATTTTTAAATATTATATAAAGAAGACACGAGAATATTTGAAAGAAAAACGAAAGAAGCTAAGATACGAATAGAAAATATAAATAATACGTGCGAAGAATATAAGAACATTTGAGAAAATTGACAGAAATTATGAAACGTAATGATATGGTATGAAATTGAATGGAAAAGGTGAATATATAACTAAGGTCACATTTGTACGGAAATATAAAAACTTGGAACCATGCTGTTCACCAAAAGAGAAGCTTTTTGAAACATAAAAATAAAAAACTTTTTACCAAAAGGAAAAAGAAAAACGGTCCCTGTTGTCACTTCGGTGCGGTCGCTAAGTGAACCGTTGTAACTCGAGAATTTCTTTCCTGCCAAGGGGGCCCGTTGGTGTACGATGGACTCAGGGTTGCCATGAACTCCAAGACCCTGAACGGCTCCCAGCGTGTGGTGGTGGACGGAGTCCTTTCCGAAGAAGAATGCCGGACATTGCAAACCCTGACCAATGTAAGTAAAGCACCATGGTCTTTGGAATACCTGCCCAGCTTGCACTCATAGAGCCCCCTCCCCCTTTTGCTTCGGGGAAACCACGTTTCGTGGTCCCGTGAGCGAGCGACCAAAGAAACCCCATGCTTAACGATGAGTATCTTCAGTTTCTGGGCACGACTGACTCGCCGGTACGAGCTACGGCCGTTCATTTTGTGAGCCCTAGATGGCAGCATTTCCTTCTCTCGCTGCGTGAAGAGCCAAAGCAAACCCAAAATTCTTCTTTTTTTATACATTTTTTTGGGCATTTTCATCTTTTAAATCCACAGTCCCCCCGTCCGCCCCCATGGGACTAAAGCAAAAAAAAAAAAAATTGGAGTTTTCCTTCCTGGATTTTTCTTTTCTCAATCATGCAAACTTTATTTAGAAAGTTCTATTATTTTTTTAATTTTCCTCTTTTGTATTGCAGGCAGCTGCTTCCGCGGGCGACGGTTATAGAGGACAGACCTCGCCCCACACACCCAGCGAGACATTTTATGGGGTCACCGTCCTGAAAGCCCTCAAGGTAAGCCCCCTCACCCCCCACACCCGCAAAAAAGAGCAAAGATCTGGGATTTGGGAAGCTGGTCTCCGAAAGGATAAAAATATAGAGCTGGAAGGGTCCTTCAAGGTCTTCTAGCCCAACCCCTTGCCCAAAGCCGGGGCCTTCATGAGGACAAGAAGCCCAGCCTTTCGAAAGACAACTCTAAAGCTTGTGGGAGGCAATTTGTTTTTAAATTCTCAAAATTAAATTGATTTCTAAAAGTCTTCCCTGAACGGATCTCAGATTTGGGATAACTCTGTTTTTTTTTTTTCCTCCTCCATGTGGATCTCTCCTCCCCCCCCCCCCCCAGTTGGGGCAGGAAGGCAGAGTCCCCATGCCGAGCGCTTACCTCTACTACAACGCCACGGAGAAAGTCCGCCACGTGTTGGAGTCTTACTTCCGCCTGGATGTCCCTCTGCATTTCTCCTATACTCACCTGGTGTGCAGGACGGCCATCCCAGGTGAGCAGATGGACAATGGTCAGGTGGGGGAATGGAAGAGAATTGATTTTAAAACCTGGAAGACACAAAGTGCCGGCAGGTTGAGGCTGAGAGAGTAGAAAAGGGGGTAAGATTCCCACCCCACCAAGTTTTTTTCCTCGCTCAGAATTTCAGGCTCTCCGTGAGGACTAGAAACCTGCTGCCTTTTCAGCTTCTGGTTTTCCACCCAAGAGGATTTAATTCGGCCGGGTGGGTGGGATTCGTAACTGGCAGGATGTCCCCATTTGGGGGAAGACCAAATTGAGCTGGAGGGGAGGAGGGGATCAAAAAGGATCTCCCCCCCCTTCTCTCTCCCCTAGATAAACAGGCGGACCGAACAGATCCCAGCCACCCCGTGCACGTCGACAACTGCATTCTCAACGCCGAGGCCATGGTGTGCCTCAGGGAGCCCCCTGCATACACCTTTCGGGACTACAGGTGAGTTTGGCTGGGTCATCTGAATGCTCCCATCTTCCCCTGCCGCAGGGGAATTCTGGGAGTTGGAGTCCCCCAGTTTTAAAGTTGCGGTGGTTGAAAAATATGGGCCTAGAACACTCCAACCTTGGCAACTTTAGGACTTGTGGACCTCAAATCCCAGAACTCCCTAGTCGCTTAAAGACTTGTGGACTTTAATTCCCAAAATTCCCCCAGTCCCTTAAAGACTTGTGGACTTCAACTCCCAGAATTCCCTCAGTCTCTTAAATGGCTGGCTGGGGGATTCTGGGAGTTGAAGTCCACAGGTCTTAAGTTGCCAAGATTATAGCAGAGTTCCAGTATTTTTCATGCAGTATCTTTCCTGATGTGGCCTACCTCGAAGGGCTGCCAGATCCAGAGAGGCTAAACAAAATAGACTACTTCGGAGCCCTTGACGTAGGGCTGCCCTTGAAGACTGCTTGGAAGCGACAGCTGGTCCAGCACGCAGATAGAATCAATTTAATCTGCCTTGAACATTGAGGACTAGTATGTTTTTCATCCGTTTACAATTGTTGTTCTCATTGTCCAGTTTACAACATCTCAATTAAAACAACCTGATTTTCCCCAGAAAGATCTGGAAGCTTCTCCTTTTAGGATCCGTTCGCTTAAGCCAAGGAAAAATCAGAATTTATTTTTGGGGGATTCCTCAGGGTTTAATCTCCCAGTCAATAAAAGGGATTTATTGCTTTCTAGCGCCATCCTTTATTTAAACGGAGATTTCGAAGGAGGGGAGTTTTATTTTACCGAGTTGGATGCCACAACCGTCACGGTAAGTCTCTGAATTTCTGGATTTCCAGTTACGGTGCGTTGTCAATAATTTTTAATTTATTATTTGCATCCCGCTTTATCAGTGAGTCCTTGCCTTCCAATAGTTCATTTAGTGACCATGTGAAATTACCCCATGCACTGAAAAAAAAAAAAAACTGATTTTTCACCACCTTTGTCCCCATTATCCATACTGTGGTCAAAATTGGCAACTGACTCGTATTTATGAGGATTCACTTAACAGCAGCAAGAGAAGTCGCAAAACAGGGCAGAGCTCACTTCCAGTCTCCCATAACCACAGAAATTTAGCGCATCGGCGACATCGGTTGGGAGAGCAAACCCCAAGGTGTCCTTGATGGATTTTGGGGTGGGGGGATTATCTACTAAAATAAAAAAAAAGTTTTCTTGAGTGAATTCCAATTTGCTCTCCAGGCAGAGGTGAAGCCCCAGTGTGGCCGGGCGGTGGGCTTCTCAGCCGGATCGGAAAACCCCCACGGCGTCCGAGCCGTCACGAAGGGCCAGCGTTGCGCCATCGCCTTGTGGTTTACCCTGGACCCCCGCCATAGCGAACGGGTGAGTGGGGCGCCTCCTCGGACCCCGCGGTGGGCAAAAAAGTCAAAATGGCAGCCATCTCAATCTTGTGGGGGGGTGTTATTTTTGATAGTGGAGGGGGAATTCGTGCAGCAGGAAAGTTGTAGAGGAAATGGGAAGGGGGTTTGAAAGCAGACTGTTTTTTTTTTTAAAAAAATAATATCTAGTTCACATGCCTTTGTTTTAAAAAGAAAAGGACGATGGGCTCAAGGATCTAGTCCTCAATGTGCCTTGGAACTTGCTCTGCTTGCACTTCAAAAATTTGCTCCGGGCTTGCAAGAAAATAATAATGAAAAGCAAAAAATTGTTCAAGGCTGCAAAACATGCCTTTTCCCCCTTTTTCTATTTCTATACTTTTTTCCTCCCTCTCTTTATTCGAGGGTCACATAGTAGCTAGTCCTCAGTGTTTCCAACTCGTCCTCTCAAGGCTCAAAAAAAAAAAGCCTTTTTTTCCTTTCTATTTCTTTTTTACTTTCTTTTTATTTCCTGTCTTCATTGGAGGATCCCATGTCACTAGTCCTCAATGTCCCTGGCTGCTCCTTCTTTCCATTCACCCTTAAAATTTGCTCAAGGCTGCAAAAAAATGGCTTTTTTTCCCTTTTCTATTTCTTCTTTAATTTTCTTCCCTCTCTCTTTATTGGAAGGTCACAAAGTAGCTAGTCCTCAGTGTCTCCAACTCTTCCTCTCAAGGCTCCAAAAAACAAAAGTCCTTTTTTTCCCCTTCCTTTCTGCTTCTTCTTGACTTTCTTTTTTTTTTCCCCTCTTTTTCTTTTTCTTTCATGTCTTCCTTTTTTGTCTTCTCACCAAAGAGTGGTTTGTGTTGGTATTCAGTCCCTTCATAAAAATATTGAATGAAAAAATTATACTCAAAACGAAAGAAGATAAAAATGAAAAGGCCCAAAGCTTTAAAAAAAAAAAAATCTCCTCAGATTTTTTTAATGGCCCTCTCATCCATAAATTGAGAGTCAAACCTAAAATTTTATGTTGGCTTTTATAAACATTCCTTGTAAATCCTGCCGTCCTTGGCCTGGCCTACCTCTCCGGGGCTGACAAAATGGATGCTGCCTCAGGAATTCTGGGAGTTGAAGTCCACGGGCTGTATAAAGGGCCATATTCAATTAAAATGGACGCCCCCTTTTCTCTCTCTCATTCCCCCTTTTTTCCTCAGGAGAGAATCCAAGCCGATGACCTGGTTCGGATGCTCTTCAAAACCGAAGAAACCCAATGGCTCCCCGAAACGGGACCAAAACCCGAAGAGGCCGAAACGGCCCCCAGAGAAACTTCTGAAAAGAAAGACGAACTATAGAGCCACATCTGGTTCAAACAAGCGGAATTATGAAATAATTCATCATAATTTGGGGTACAGATTGGTCTCTGGAGCAAGAGAGAAAACTGACTATAAACAAACAGTGACTATAAAAATACAGGCGGGAGATATCGGGGTTCGCCTTTTCCCCATTTCTTGAATGGCTGGAAAATTCATCGGGTTGGAAGGGACCTCGGAGGTCCTCTAGTCCAACCCGCCCTGCCCGAGGCAGGAGTTTTCATATACTGCATTTTTTTCCCATGAAATATTCCAGCGATGGAGAACCCGCAACTTCGGGAGACGTAACTTCACAGCCGATATTCCCCCAACAGTTCGTTTAGTGACGTTCGAAGTTACGATGGCCCAGGGGAAAAAAGGGACCGTTTTTCAGGCTTACGACCGTTGCAGGTCCCCCGCAGTCCCGTGATCAAAATCGATTGGCAACTGTCATAGTCACCGTGTCCCGGGGCTCACACAATCCCCTTTTTACGATCTTCCGACCAGCAAAGTCAACGGAGAAGCCGGATTCACTTAACGACCATGTGACTTAACTTTATAACTGCAGTGATTCACTTAACAACTATGGCAAGAAATGTTGTAAAAATGAAGCAAAACTTGCTTCACAAATGTCTCACTTAACGACCGTTGGGCTCGAGTGTGGTCTTAATTCTAGGATTCACCTGTGCTAACTGATCAACTGCCGCGATTCCCTTAACGGCGGCAGGAAGGGTCGTAAAATGGGACAAAACTCACTTTGCCAATGCCTCAGAAATTGGGGAGCTCGATCACGGTCGTAATTCGAGGACTTGCTTTTATAAATAGATTTTTGCAAACCTGTTTTGTGAGTCGCTTTGAACTCTGTAACGTGCAAAGGATATTTTGAGCCAGACGGTTTTTGAAGCCGAAGAGGGAAGGAAAAATTTAATTAGAGGAAGGAAGGCAAGGTATATTTAAGGCGTGGGCTTCATCAAAAGGTTGGAATGCTTGAGAAAATAAAGCCGGTTTTATTTCTAGGCCCGGAAAACAGACTCGCAAAGAAAGGGGAAACAATTGTGTTTTTTAAATTTATTTAACCAGGCAGAAAAGCTTTTCTTGCAAAGGAGGGAGCGAAATGAGGCAGAAAGAACAGGGGGGGGGGGGGTAATCTTAATTTTTTTCGAGGAAAAACAGGCAGGAAAGTCCCCATCTAGGAGCCCTACTCCAGCTCCCATCATTCCCAGCCCAGCCAAAGGGTCAGAGAGGATGAAGCTCACCACACTTGGAAATTTCCCTTGGCAGCAACTTGGATGGAGTTTGGTCCCTTCCAGAGCAAGAATTTGTGACTAGCTTGGACTACGTCTCCCATCGTCCCCATCTCTTGCAAGCCGGCATTCATTAAGCCGTACGCCCGGTTTTTGCCATCTCGCTTTACAATTGGGGCTTCCTCTGTACAGTGCAAACTGTGGTTTATCATTCTGCCTGGTCCATGCTGGCTTGTTTTCTTTTTCACAAACCAGGATTGGGAAAGCTGGCTAGTGCGTGCGTTAGCCGCAGCTGCCAAGGGAGAGGGGATGGGGAGAAAAATGTGCAATGCGAAATGCGAAGCCCAACATGACAAATTCCTCCTCCGTCTCTGAGTTGGAAATATTTAACCTGCCGTTCTCATTAGCAACCAGCTCACGATCGGCCTCCCGGTTTCACCTTAATTGGCTCGTTAACGGGTCAGCTGCTTCTCAGTTACGGCCGCCTGCCTCTTTGGAGGGGGGGTGGGGGACGGTTCCCAGAACCCCAAAGGAATTCACAGCACCCTCCCCTCCTTGGTCTAGACTCCTGCAGGGCAGCGTTGCTGGGGCGGCCCTTGGAGACTGTCTGTTCCTGCCTATAGATTCACCACACTTCATACGCCGCATAAATTTCCTTTGGCGAGGTCCTTAAGCGAATCGTCGCCGTTTGTGAACAACGTTGCCTGGTCGTTAAGTGAATTGGGCTTTGTTGAGGGGTGGAGTTGCGAAGAGCGACCACCAGACCCCTGAAACAGCCGTAAGGACGAAGATGGCTGCTTTTTTTTTTCCAGCCTGGCTGTAGCGTCGAATGGTCACTAAATGGATGGGTCGTATGTCGAGGACTCCCTGTCGAGTTCCATGCACAATTGAGCCCTTAATTTTGGGCTGCTGAGTGAAATGTTCATGAGGTGAGTTTTATTTTTCTTCTACCGGTTCTTAAGTGAATCATTGCCTTGGTTGAATTAAGCTGAAATTTGCTTTAGTCCTCGGCTTACGGCCACAATTGACTCCAAAGTTTTCTCTCACTAAACGAGTCAGTTGTTAAGGGACCATTTTCCCCATTTTACAACCTTTCTTGCCATCGTTAAGTGAATCGCCACCAGTTTTTAAATTAGTCACAAGGTTGTTAAGCGAATCTGGATTCCCCCTTGTCTTTGCCAGTTGGTAGGTCACAAAAGCAGACCAAGTGACCATCATAATTACGAGTCAGTTGCCAAGCATTCAAATTTTGATCGCAGGGATCCTGCAAACGGTCATAAATCTGAAAAATGGTCCTAAACCCCTTTTTCTGGTGCTGTTGGACAGTCGCTAAGTGAAGTGTTTGAACAGTCACTAAATGGACTGTCATAAGTCAAGGACTACCGAAATAGCGTCCAATAGTTGTTCCATTGGAAGAAGGGCGTTATTCGTGTTTCAATTCCCTTTTGAGAGTCTCTCTTTTTGCAGATGTTTACATTCTTTGGAAGTTTCTCTGTATCTGAAAAATGGAATTTTTCTGTACTTTACAACTAAAAACACCGGAAAAAATAATAATACTCCAGGCATTCAGGTATTTGCAGCACCGATTAATAATAATCACAATTCATTATGATTGAATTATGACCGTCGCAAACGATGGTTTCTACAGCTACCCTTCAACGTACGTGTGATGATCCAGGGCGTGACACAAAAATAACACAGTCACAAAAGTAGAATAAATTCCCTTTAATGCCTCCAACTTGGACCTCAATGTCCAATTACCCTCGACTTGATATCAAACTCTCTTCTTTACGAAGAAAGTAAATGCAGTCCGAACTAAAAGTAAAAATAATTAGAAAGAAAAAAACCCAACACAAACCACACTGGAGTCATTAACATGGCAGGCCAGGATGATAAATTGCAGACTTCTACAAGATAACGCAGCAACTACAGTGGGGAAGATGCCAAAACCCAGATAAGATTTGACCAAGTTAAAACACGCTTTGCTTCCAGCAAAAAGCTATTTAAAACACCCCATTTATATCATGTTTTCCCAGCTGCAGCTAATGAAGGGAATCAGGGCCCTTTCCTCCCCCATAAGCCATGTTGCTCCCTTCTCCGTTCCTCCCTGCATGCCCTAGGATGAAGAGGGGCTGGCCCTGGGTCTCCCACTCCCACTCCCTGTCAGCTCCTCAATCGCCCCCACAGAGTCAGACTCCAACAGGGGCATGCCAATACGACCATAATGGAGCCCAAAACCAATATTGCTAAGTGAGACCTTTCCCAAGTGAGTTGGGCCTCATTTTACGGCTTTTCTTGATAAGTGTATCACTGCCAGTGGTTAAAATTACCAACACGGTTATTAAGCGAATCGGCAGAAGGTCGCAAAAGGGGGAATCGCGCAACTCCCCTGGAATACTACCGTCTGTCATAAATGCGAACCAGTAGACCAGGCCTCCAAATTTTGATCCTGTGACCTTGGGACGCTGCGTCTGTCGTAAATACGAAGCAGTGGGCCAAGTATCTGAATTTTGAGCACACAACCACGGGGAAAAGGCTACCATGGTCGTAAGTATGAAATATGGCTTTTGTCAGTGCCGTCATAACTTCGAGCGGACACTAAATGAACGCATAAGTCAAGCACTACCTGTATTGAAGTAACACCTGCAATTATTTGAACCGGGTTTCTTATAAGACGCCCAAAGCAACTTTTTTTAAAAAAAAACACCCCACCATAAAAGGCAAAAGTTGCACACATTCTCGCAGGACCACGCCAGCCTGTTGTGTGTCAATGCCTGTTTTGTTGACAAAGACGCAACCCACTCGGATTCCAGTCGAAATGGCAAAGCGGCCCCCACAATTTTCGGACACAAAGCTTGCCTTGCTTCCAAATGCAAAGGTTAACCTTTTTAGCATGCAACTCAGGTTCTCTCTGGCAGAAAAGCCTTCGAAGGGGCGTGTGTGTGTGTGTGTTGTATGTGTGTTGTGTGTGCAAGCGCACGCGGTGGGCCCTTCCAGCCAGGAATGCCTTTGTGCACACAGACCATCCCGGGCTGAGTGCAATTCCACGTTTCGTTTTGTTTTTTCCGGGTTGGGTGGACGACGTTTTTTCCCAACCTGGTTAGAAGTTTCGTCCTTGCAATCGTGGTTTGCGAGGAGGCAACAGACACAGTTGTGTAGGGCCGGGGCCAGGGGTGGAGCGTGGTGGGTGGCCAGAGGTAGAGAGGAGCAAAGAGGAAAACCTTCAGTGAAATCAGGGTCCTTTGAGAAGGAACGATCGACTTCCGTGCAGAGAAAAATCTGGGAATGTCCATTTATTGGAAGTGAAACCACAATTTGGACAATTTTTGTCTCGGAAATAGAAAAGGACACAAAATTAGGCATCGGGTGTCAAGAAGAAATTTTGCTCCATCCAAGAAATAAAGGCAGAATTTAGACCTCAAAATTTGGAGAACGGGAAGGAATGGCAAAACTAACTAAGTATATATTATGTATTTATAATATTGCATTAATTATAGCATAGTTGTGGTATGATATTGTATGCACACACATATAGTATATACACAATAGAAGTATTGCATGTACACACACAGCGTACACCTCTGGGTCTGCTGGTGGGCTCTCATCCTGGCGAGGGTCCGGCGCCCATACTCCCAGGGGGCTTCCCAAGGACATCCAAACGCTCCTGTTTTCCAGGCTGCTGCTCACCATTCACCTCAGCTCCCATTTTCCTGGGGGCTTTCCCAAGCTCATCCAAACGCTCCTGTTTTCTGGATTGCTGGTCAGTAGCGCCCACCTCTGCCTCTCCCGGTGATCTACGTCTCTCCCATTCTCCTGGGGGTCTTCCCGAGCTCATCCAAACGCTCCTGTTTTCTGGGCTGCTGCTCAGAGCCCACCTTTGGCTTTCCTGGTGGTCTCCCATCCTGGCAACAGTCTGGCTTCCATTCTCCGGGGGGGTGCTTCCCGAGGGCATCCAAACGCTCCTATTTTCTGATCTACCACTCAGCCCCCACCTCAGGTCCCATTCTCCTGGGGGTCTTCCCGAGCTCATCCAAACACTCCTGGGCTGCTGCTCAGAGCCCACCTCTGGCTTTCCTGGTGGTCTCCCATCCTGGCAACAGTCCTGCTCCCATTCTCCGGGAGGGGGAGCTTCCCGAGGGCATCCAAACGCTCCAGCTTTCCGGTCTACCGCTCAGCCCCTACTCAGCTCCCATTCTCCCGGGTGTGTGTGTGTGTGTCCTTCCCGAGCGCATCCAAACGCTCCTATTTTCTGCCGCTCATCCCCCCCCCCCCATTCAGCTCCTTTTCTCCTCGTGGGCGTGGGGGGGGCGGGGTGGTTCCCGAGCGCATCCAAACGCTCCCGCTTTTCCGGGCTGCCGCTCAGCGCCCACCTCCGGCTCTCCCGGTGGTCTCCCGCCCTGGCGCGTGTCCAGCTGCCGTCCGCCTCCAGCCGCTGTCAGCCCGCCCGGAGGAGGAGGAGGAGGAGGAGGGTGAGGCTTGGGGCTCCACCCGCGGCCAGGCGCAGACCGAAGGTCCCGGAGCCGGCCAGTGGGGCTCGATGGCCAGCGCGGGGCTGCAGCTGACCGGCTACTTCCTCGCCCTGGCCGGCTGGGTGGGCGCCATCTGCGCTTCGGCGCTGCCCCAGTGGAAGCACAGCTCCTACGCCGGGGATGCCATCATCACGGCCGTGGGACTCTACGAGGGGCTGTGGATGAGCTGCGCCGCGCAGAGCACCGGGCAGGTGCAGTGCAAGCTGCACGAGTCGCTCCTCTCGCTGGACGGTGCGTGGGGGGACGGGGGGCAACCGAATGAAATGAGGGGGGGGCAACGAGACGGGGGAAGGAGAGGGCAGGTCTCCGGCTTTGCCCGGACGGGGCATTTCTACCTTGGGGGGGGGGGGGGGGAGCCGGGTCGTGGGAACGGACCCACGCGCGTTGCAAAAGGCACCCGTGGCTCGAGACGGGGGCGGGAGGGGCAGATCTCTGGACGGTGCACGCTCTTTCTTTCTTTCTTTCTTTCTTTCTCCCTCCTTTCTTTCTTTCTTTCTTTCTTTCTTTCTTCTTCTTTCTTTCTTTCTTTCTTTCTTTCTCTCTCTTCCTCCTCCTTCTTTCTTTCTCTCTCTTCCTTCCATTCTTTTTTCTTTCCCTTCTCTCCCTCCTTCCTTCTTCCATTCCCTTCCTTCTCTTCTTTCCTTCTTCTTTCCTCCCTCCTTCCTTCTTCCTTCCTTCTTTTCTCTCTCCGTCCTTACTTCCTTCGTTCTTTCTTTTTTCTTTCTCTCCCTCTGTCCGTCCCCTTCCCTTCCTTCCCTTCCATTCGTCCATTCTTTTACTTTCCCCCTCTTTCCTTCCTTCCTTCCTTCATTCTTCCTTTCCCTTCCTTCCCCTTCTTTCTCTATCTATCCCTTCTGTCTGCGATATCTATCTATCTATCTATCTATCTATCTATCTATCTATATATCTATCTATAGATCTATCTATCTAATATCTATCGTTCTATCCCCCCAACCCAATCTATCTATCTATCTATCTATCTATATATCTATATATCTATCTATCTATCATATATCTATCGTATCTATCTATGTTCCTTCCAAAAATTTTTAACTTTATATGTGGATTCGGTCCCACGGCGGGCTGGGAGGGCAGGGAGTGGTGTGGAAAAGGAATGCCGTGGGTGTGGGCGAGGGGTGTGGGATGGCTGCTCCAAGCCTTTGCCAAAAGAAACGGGAAGGTTTTTGGAGAAGGCTTGGAGGTCTCTCTCTCTCTCTCTCTCTCCTGGTTTGGCTTCCGGATTGGGGGGAAAAAAATCAATCCATCAGTCAGAATAGAGCTGGAAGGGACCTCAGAGGTCTTCTAGACTAACCCCCTCCGCTCATGCAGGAGACCCCAGACATTTCAAGTAATCAGAATAGAGCTGGAAGGGACCTCGGAGGTCTTCTAGTCCAACACCCTGCTTATCTGGTCTTCTGTTCTTTTGGATAAATTTGAAGGTTTTTCAAATAACCCCCGGCCTGGGTGTCTTTAAAATTCACCAAGATAATCCTTTAAAAACTGGACTGGGGAGTACTTGTATTGTATTTATTTATTTCTATTTTATTTCTTTACCAAATTTCCCGTCACCTTGGCAGGCGTAGTTTAGGACCGTTATTCACACTTACGACCATTGCGGCTGACTTATGACAGTCGCAGCATTCCAGGGGTCACGTGATCCATTTTGCGACCTCCTGAGAAAGTCAACCGGGGGGTGGGGTTGGGGGGGGAGAGAACCAGGCTCGCTTAGCAACCTTGCGTGACTCACTTAAGGACTGCAGGGATTCAACGGACAACTGTGGCCGTTAAAAAGGGGGGCGGGAAGCTTGCTTTAAACCCTGCCTCACTTAGCAATGGACATGTTGTGGCCGTAAGGCGAGGAGGGATTCTCGCCGCTTGGCACTCTGCACGTGACCCAATGGTTGCCTTGCCTTGCAGTTCACCTCCAAACGTCTCGGGCCCTGATGGTGGTCTCCATCCTCCTGGGATTTGTGGGGACGATTGTCAGCGTGGTTGGCATGGAGTGTACGAAGGTGGGAGACCAGAATCCCGTGGCCAAAAGCTGGATCGCGGTTTTAGGTGGCGTCCTTTTCCTGCTGGCTGGTAAGGAAAAATGATTAAGAGCCTCCTTCCCCAAAAGATACCCAGCCTGAAAATTAATTGGAGGAAGAAAGAAGGACAGGAAATGAAAGAGAGAGAGAGAGGAGAGAGAAAGAGACAGAAAGAGGGAAAAAAAAGGGAAGGAGAAAAAGGGAAAAGGGAGGGAGGGAAGAAAGCAGAAGGAACAGGAAAGAAGGAAAAAAAGAAGGGAGGGGAATGGAAAGGAAGGGAGGAAAGAAGAAACAGGGAAGGGGGAGACAAAAAGCATGAAAGGGGATGGAGAAGGAAAGGAAAGGAAGAAAAGGAAAGGAAGAGGGAGGGAGGGAGGGGAGGAAGGAGGGAAAGGGGGAGAAGGAAGGAAGGAAGCGAAGGAAGGAAGGAAGGCACGGAAGGAAGGAAGGAAGGAAGGAACAAAAGAACAAAAGAGAAGAAGGGCAAGAAAAGTAAAAACGGAGGGAGGGGAAGGGACGCGGGCCCGAAGTGAGTGAAGGCAGGAGGAACGAAAGGAGAGAATAAAAAAGAAAAGGAAGTAAGGAAGGAAGGAAGGAGGGAGTAAGGAACGAAGGAGGAAGGGAGGAAGGAGGGGAAGGAAGGAAGGAGGAGGAAAGAAAGGAGGAAACAAAAGAAGGAAGGAGGAAAGAAGGGAAGAAAAGTAAAGAAGAGGAGGGAGGACAGGAAGAGGAAGAGGGGAAGGGAAGTTGAGGGAAGTCAAGGGAAGGAGGAATCTGGGAAGGGAAACAAAAGGGAGGAGGGAATGTAAAGGAAAGGAGGGAAGGGAGGGGAGGGAGGAAAGGAAGGAGGAAGGAAGGGAAAGATGCGGAAGGAAGGAAGGAAGGATAAGGAAGGGAAGGAAGAAAGGGAGAAGGCAAGGAGGCAGGAGAGGAAGGTATGGAAGGAAGGAAGGAGGGAAGGAAAGAGGACGAGGAAAGGAATAATAGAAGGAAGGAAGGAGGAAGGAAGGAAGGAAAGGAAAGGAAGGACGGAAGAAGGAGGGTCAAAAACAGAATGTTGGTCTCATGTTTTTACTCTGTGCTGGCAAGGGCCAAAATAAAGATATAGAGAATGGAATTCTGGGAGGGAGGAGGGAGGGAGGGCGGAGGGCCACGTCCTGGGACAAGGAGGTGTGATGTGTGATGAAACAAAGAGTTTCCTCCCCATGTTGGGAGGATGTTGTTGGAAGGAAGGACAACAGCGGGGAGGGAGGGGGAGGGGGGGGAGTGGGAGGAGGAGGGAGCGGAGGGGAGGGAGGGAGGGAGGAAGGGAAGGAATGGGGAAAGGGAGGGGAGGAGGGGTACGGGGAGGGAAGAAGGCAAGGCAAGGAAGGCAGGACAGGAAAGGAAGACAAGGAAGGAAAGGAAATACAGGAATAAAAGGAGTTTGAAGACGGGTCCTTAGGACTAAAGAGCAGAAGACTGGAAGATTAGGAATAAAACGCGTTGGAAGGGTCTAGGGAATACCAGAGCAGAAAGGAAGGAAGGAAGGAAGGAAGGAAGGAAGAAGGAAGGGAAGGAAGGAAGGAAGGAAGGAAGGAAGGAAGGAAGGAAGGAAGGAAGGAACATACAGAATAAAAGAGTTGTGGAAGGGTCATTAGGGAATAACAGAGCAGAAAGAGATGGAAGGAAGGAAGAAGGAAGGACAGGGAGGAGAGGGGGGCGGGAGGGAGGAAGGAAGGAAGGAAAGGCCGAAGGAAGGAAGGAAGGACGGACGGAAGGCAGGAAGGAGGAAAAATAAAGAAATAAAAGAGTTGGAACAGTGCTTAGGAATAACAGAGCAGAAACTGAAAGAATGGAAGGCAAGGAAGGGAGGAAGGGAGGGAGGGAGGGAAGGGACGGGAGGCGGGAGGGAGGGAGAAGGAAGGAAAGGAGGAAGGTAGAAAATCAGACAAAAAAAGGTTGGCAGGGCATTAGGGAATAACAGAGCAGAAAGAATGGAAGGAAGGAAGGAAAGAAGGAAGGGAAGAGGAAGGAAGCAAGGAAGAGGAAGGGAGGGGAGGAAGGAAGGAAGGAAAGGAAGGAAGGAAGAAGGAAGGAAGACGGAAGGAAGGAAGGAAGGAAGAAGGAAGGAAGGAAGGAAGGAAGGAAAAGTACAGAAATAAAAGAGTTGGAAGGGTCCTTAGGGAATAACAGATCAGAAAGAAGGAAGGAAGAAGACAGGAAGGAGGGAGGGAGGGAGGGAGGGGGAGGAGGAAGGAAGGAAGGAGGAAGGAAGGAAGGAACCGGAAGGAGGGAAGGAAGGAAGGAAGGAAGGAAGGAAATACAGAATAAAAGGTGGAAAGGGTCCTTAGGGAATAACAGAGGCAGAAAGAAGGGAAGGAAGGAAAGGAAGGTAGGGAGGGAGTGCGGGAGGGGAGGAGGAAGGGGAGGGGAAGGAAGGAAGGAAGGAATGAAGGAGGAAGGAAGGAAATACAGAATAAAAGAGTGAAGGGTCCTAGGGAATAACAGAGCAGAAAGAATGGAAGAACGGAAAGGAAGGCGACAGGGGGAGGGGGAGGAAGGAAGAAGGAAGGAGGGAGGACAAGGAAGAAGGGGAGGAAGGAAGGAAGGGAAGGAAGGAAGGAAGAAGGAAGGAAAATACAGAATAAAAGAGTTGGAGGGTCCTTAGGGAAAAAGAGCAGAAAGAATGGAACGGAAGGAAGGAAGGAGGGAGGGAGGGAGGGAGGGAGGAAGGAAGGAAGGGAAGGAGGAGGGAAGGAAAGGAAGGAAGAGGGAGGAAGAAGGAAGGAGGAAGGAGAAGGAGGAAGGACGGCAGGAAGGAAGGAAGGAAGGAAGGGAGGAAAATACAGAATAAAAGAAGGGGAAGCCGGTCTTAGGGAGAAGCTCCTTCGGGAATAACAGAGCGAAAGATGGAAGGACGGCAGGAAGGAAGGAAGGAAGGAGGGAGGGCGGAGGAAGGAAGGAAGGAAGGAAGGAGGGCGGAGGAAGGAAGGAAGGAAGGAAGGAAGTAAGGAAGGGGAACACAGAATAAAAGAGTTGGAAGGAAGTTAATACAGAGCAAAAGAGTTGGAAAGAAGGAAGGAAGGAGGGAGGGGGGAGGGGACCGAGGGAATGGAAGGAAGGAAGGAAATCAGAATAAAAGATTTGGCCGGAAGGGAATGGACAGAGCAGAAAGAAGGGAAAGGAGGTCCTTAGGAAGGGAAGGGAGGGAAATGGGGGGGAAGGAAGGAAGGAGGAGGAGGAAGGAGGGAGGGAGGAAGGAAGGAAGGAAGAAAGGAAGGAAGGACAAGGAAGGAAGGAAAAGAATAAATAAAAGAGTGGAAGGGTCCTTAGGGAATAACCCAGAGCAGGAAAGAAGGAAGAAGGAAGGAAGGAAGACGGAGGGAAGGGAGGGAGGGAGGGAAGAAATACAGAAGGCCTTAGGAAGGAAGGAAGAAAGAAGGAATGAAGGAGGAAGGAGAGGAGGAAGTCACTTACTTAAGAGGAGGAAGGAAGGAGGGGAAACAGAATAAAAGAGTTGGAAGGGTCCTTAGGGAATAACAGAGCAGAAAGAATGGAAGGAAGGAAGGAAGGAAGGGAGGGAGGGAGGGAGGGAGGGAGGAAGGAAGGAAGGAAGGAAAGGAAGAAGGAAGGAAGGAAGGAAGGAGAAAGGAAGGAAGGAAGGAAATACAGAATAAAAGAGTTGGAAGGGTCCTTAGGGAATAACAGAGCAGAAAGAATGGAAGGAAGGAAGGAAGGAAGGGAGGGAGGGAGGGAGGGAGGGAGGGAGGAAGGAAGGAAGGAAGGAAGGAAATACAGAATACAAGAGTTGGAAGGGTCCTTAGGGAATAACAGAGCAGAAAGAATGGAAGGAAGGAAGGCAGGACAGGGAGGGAGGGAGGGAGGGAGGAAGGAAGGAAGGAAGGAAGGAAGGAAGGAAGGAAGGAAGGTAAGTAAAACATGCCATAAAAAAGAAAAAGAATAAAAGAGCAGGAAAGAAAGAAATAAGGAAGGAAGGAAGGAAGGAAAGGGAAGAAGGGGAGAAAGAACAAAGGAACGAAGGAGAGAAAGCAGGAGGAAGGGAGGAAGAAATAAGGAAGTGGGCACTGAGCCGTAAAATGGGGCAAAACTCCCTTCATAAATGTTTCACTTAGCAACGTCAATTTTGGCCATACCTAGAAGTACTACCTGTCATTTCCCCCTGGCTGGCCCTATTTATTTATGTATTTGTTTTCTCTCTTCCAGGGCTGTGCACAGCCGGGGCCGTTTCGTGGTACGCATCCCAGGTGACCCACGACTTCTTCAACCCCAGCACCCCCTTGAATGCCAAGTGAGTAGGGAGGGTCCCCTTGAGGTCATCCATCCGGATCGCATGTCCTATCTGCCTCCCAAATTTCGAATTTCAATGCCCCGGGTTTCTTTTTTTAAAAATATAAAAATACCTCCAAGACAAAAAATAAAATTGATTTTTCCTCCATCTCAAAACACTCTTTAAAAATTACATTTTCTGGAAGGTTAAATGAATGTGAAGAACGACGGGCAGATTTCGAAGGCTGGTTTGGAAAAACCCAGCCAAAACCCATCGTTTCACTCCGCCATGTAGAGCCTCCATTGTCAAGAGCAGTTTAGCTCTGAAAAAAAAAATCAGAGAACGGGAAGCCGAGGCAGGTAGTCCTCGCACTTATGACCACAACGGCAGCCCGACATTTCTGTTACTAAACGAGACATTGGTTAAGGGAAGTTGGCTCCGTTGGGAGACCTTCCTTACCTCCATTGTTAAGTGAATCCCCGCGGTTGTTAAATTACTCATCCGGTCGTTAAGCGAATCTGGCATCAGAAGGTCATGGAAAGGGGATGGCGTGACCCCGGTGACCGTTGTAAAATACGAGTCAGTTGCCCAGAATTTTGGTCATGTGTTCACGCAGAAATGCTGCCGGGCTTGTAAGTGTAGAAAACCGGTCCCTATTTTCAGCGCCGTTGTCACTAAGTGAATTTGAGCTCTTATTAGTCATATTCGTTCCTGCTGGAGCCCAGTTAGGTTTCTCGGAAGTAGAATAGAAATAGAAGAACAGAGTTGGAAGGGACCTTTGAAGGTCTTCTAGTCCAACCCCCTGGCCTAGGCAGGAGACCAACCCTACAGCATTTCAGACAAAGGGTTATCCAACATCTTTTTGAAAACTTCCAGTGATGGAGAAGGAAGGAAGGAGGGAGGGAGGGAAGGAAGGAAGGAAGGAAGGAGGGAGGGAGGAAAGGAAGGAAGGCAGGAGGGAGGGAAGGAAGGAAGGGAGTAAAGGAAGGGAGGAGTAAAGGAAGGAGGGAGGGAGAGAAAGAAGGAGGGAGAGAAAGAAGGAGGGAGGAAAGGAAGGAGGGAGGGAAGGAAGGAAGGAGGAAAGGAAGGAAGGAGTGAAGGAAGGAAGAAGTAAAGGAAAGAAGGGAGGAGGGAGGGAGGGAGGGGAGGAAAGAAGTAGGGAGTAAAGGAAGGAAGGAGTAAAAGAAAGAAGGAAGGAGGGAGGAAAGGAAGGAAGAAAGGAAAAAGGACAGCAGAATAACAGAATAACAGAGTCGGAAGGGACCTTTGGAGGTCTTCTAGTCCAACCCCCTGCCTAGGCAGGATAATCCTACACCCCTTCAGACAAAGGGTTACCCAACATCTTTTTAAAAAACCTTCCAGTGTTGGAGCATTCACAGCTTCTGGAGGCAAGTCAAACACACCATCCAAATCCGCCCGGGATAATTAACCAGCATCGGTTAAGGATCCTGGTTAGAACCTGGTTCCATTCTTCTTAATGACTTTTGTCTTTCTTCCAGGTACGAATTCGGACCGGCTCTCTTTGTGGGCTGGTCAGCGGGCAGTTTGCTGATCCTGGGGGGCAGCTTCCTGGCCTGCTCCTGCCCCAAGCCGGAAGAGAGGAGAGGGCAACAATATTACCGACAATCGCAACCTCCGACCACCGCCACGAGAGAGTACGTCTGAGCTTCCCTTCGGCTTGGATCCCTTCCGGGTGACGAGGCTGGAGAAATGTGTGCGTTCTCGACGCGGGGTGGGGTCAGGCTAGATGGCCTCTGGGGTCCCCTTCCCATTCTACAAATCTCAGGGTTGCTTGGTTGTTGTTGTTTTTTTTGGCATAGGAGGGAGGGAGGGAGGGGGCAGCCTCCCCAATTCATACACCCCTCTTTTTTAAAAAAAATAAAAATAAAATAAATTGCAGCTTGGGGAGTCCCCAAAATGAAATCTCTCACGCACAGCCGCACAAACACACACAGACACACAACACACAAACACAGCTGTCCTTGCAATAATAGTTTGGCAACTAACAGCCCCTCTTGTGTTTTTATGTTTCTGTTCTTCCCTCTTTCTGTTTTCTGCTTTTTTTGTTGTTCCTTTCTTTTTCCCCTTTTCAGACTCCCCGTCAAAAGGGATAGTCACCAATGCGTATAGGCACCTCCGACGTGGGAAGAAACAAAGCAGGCTTAAAATAATTTTGTTTTTGTTTCTTTTTTTAAAAAAATGATAACAATAATGGTAATAATAGTCCAGTTTTCCAACATTCAGGCCGTCTCGTTTTGGGGAAGCGAAAGGAAGAACAGAAACCGCCCCGTTTTGGTAGAATTAAAGCCGCTTTTTAACATTATTATTGTTGTTATTATTGGTAATTTTTTGGGGGGCGCCTGGTTCTGCTTTTGACAAGATGATGTTCTCCTGTTTTGTAAAATAAATCAGTACATAAATTCTTGTATTCCGTTGCTTTGTACTATATTAGGGTCCCCTGGTTGAGCAGTGGGGGTTGGATTAGATGACCTCCGAGGCCCCTTCCAGCTCTATTCTGATTGATTGATTGATTAATGTAATATAAACTCCCTTGCTTGAGCAGGGGGTTGGACTAGATGGCCTCCGAGGCCCCTTCCAGATCTATTCTGGATTGATTGATTGATTAATGTAATATAAACTCCCTCGCTTGAGCACGGGGTTGGACTAGATGACCTCCGAGGTCCCTCCCAACTCCGTTATTCTACGTATTTCAGCAGCAGAGAGCCCTGAATCAGCAATGCCGGCTCTTCAAAGTTGATTGTTCAACTCAACCTCCTTTTTTTTTCTTAATTTTTGAGGGGAGAAATGGGGAGGGAACTGGACACACTTACAGGAAACACTCATTAATCTAATTTTTCTGCACAAATGGATGTTTGCGAAGGAAACAGCTGGAGTGGAATGTCCTCCGGGGCGGCTGTTTTTGGGCATCCAGCTGGGATTTTGCTGGACTAATCCAGAGTTTTCCTCTCTGAAAGGGGGAGGGAAAAAGGAAATTCTGCAAGAGTGAAGCTCAACTTCTTGGATTGGTATCCTCAAAGCTGTTCTTGTGCACCGCAGCATCATATTGTGGTACTTTTAAATGGGAAAAAGGGGATGGACATATTCGTCATCGGCCAATGAATACTATTCGGAGGTCCTTTGCGCCCTGTTCCAAGATACAGGCGGATCCTCGACTTACCATAGTTCGTTTAGTGACCGGTCAAAGTTGCAACAGCACTGAAAAAAAAAGTGACTTGGAACCACGTCTCACACTTACGACCGTTGCGGCATTCCCCCTGTGGTCACGTGATCCAAATTCAGACGCTTGGTGAGCGACTCCTGTTTACAACGGTTGCAGTGTCCCTGGGGGGTCCCGTTTTGTGACCTTCTGACAAGCAAAGTCACTAAACAAGTTGTAAGCCGAGGACAATCTGTATTGATTTAGCTTTTTCTCTTTTTCATTCTAATTTTTAATAAAGTGGGAAGGAAGGAAGGAAGGAAGGAAGGAAGGAAGGAGGGAGGGAGGGAGGGAGGGAAGGAAGGAAGAAAGGAAGGAAGGAAGGAAGGAGACAGAAGGGTAGGGTAGAAAAGGAAGGGAAGGAAGGAAGGAAGGAGATAGAAGGGTAGGGTAGAAAAGGAAGGGAAGGAAGAAAGGAAGGGGAAGGAGGGAGGGAGGAAAGAGAAAGGAAGGAAAGAAAGGAAGCAAGGAGATAGAAGGGGAGAGTAGAAAAGGAAGAAAAGGAAGAAAGGAAGGGGAAGGACGGGGGGTTGGAAGGGAGGAAAAATGAAAGGGGAAGGAGGGAGGGAGGAAAGAGAAAAGGAAAGGAGATAGAAGGGGAGGGTAGAAAAGGAAGGGAAGGAAGAAAGGAAGGGGAAGGAGGGAGGGAGGAAAGAGGAAGGGAGGAAGGAAAGAGGGAGGGAGGAAGTAAAGGGAGGGAGGAAGGAAGGAGATAGGGAAGGAAGGGAAGGCGGGAGGGAGGGAGGAAAGAAAAGAAGGAAGGAAGCCGATAGAAGGAGAGGGTAGAAAAGGAAGGGGAAGGAGAGAGGGCAGAAGGAAGGAAAAATGAAAGGGGAAGGAGGGAGGGAGGATGGAAAGAGCAAGGAAGGAAAGAGAAAGGAAGGAAGGAGATAGAATGTGAGGGTAGAAAAGGAGAGAAAGAAGAGGAGAGAAAGAAGGGAAGGAGAGAGTAGAAGGAAGGAAGGAGAGAAGGGAAAGGAAGGGGAGAAGGAAGGAAGGAGAAGGAAGGAAGGAAGGAAGGAAGGAAGGAAGGAAGGAAGGAAGGAAGGAAGGAAGGAAAAAGATTAGCAGGTCTTCAAAACCTTCCATTCCCCATTGGAGGTACCTCTGCTCTTATTATTATTTTTTTGAGACAAATTAACTGGAATTATTAATAATTCCCCCCTTTTTGCCTTCAAAAAATGACAGCTGGAGCAACCACCAAGCTGGGTTTTTTTCCTTCTTCCCTGCCAGGCTTTTGAAGATGTCAGCATGCCCCCTTGGTGCTCCCTGACCCATAAGGGTTTTAATTGCCAGAAAGCCATCACCCATCAAACCCCAAAGTTGGACCGACATTAAGAAAGCAACATTTAACTCCCCCCATTCGAATCATTCTCGATCACGAGAGCGGGGAGTGGATTTGTGAAATAAAGGCTGGTTTATTTTATTTTTTTCCAGCCTGTTTTTCCTGGCTCTGATCTTACTCCTGACTCATAAAATATTGCATTTGATTGACCCCCAAGTTGGTGGGGGAATGGTCTCCAGGCAGATTTGCTTTCACAAACCGGAGCGCCTTCTCGGACCACCTGTCCATCCATTGTCCAGGTAAAATTCCATTTTTCAGCAGGTAAAATTCATTTTTCAGCGGGTAAAATTCTTCAGCAGGTAAAATTCTTTTTTAGCAAGTAAAATTCATTTTTCAGCAGGTAAAGTTCATTTTTCAGCAGGTAAAATTCCATATTTCAACAGGTAAAATTCATTTTTCAGCAGGTAAAATTCATTTTTCAGCGGGTAAAATTCATTTTTCAGTGGGTAAAATTCATTTTTCAGCAGGTAAAATTCCAATTTTCAGCAGGAATAAAAGACAGGGAGGGCTTCGCTTTGAAAAATGTTTCGGGGATGTAATGCGTACAAAACACAAGCTTTTGGCCAGCCAGCAATTGTAAGAGTGTGTCAAAGTGAGACATGCCTGATGATAAATGATGCTGAGGTTTGGAAAAGATGGAGTGGGAAAACTTCCTAAAGAGATTTTGAGCTGATTGCTGGTGGAACTGACCGCCACAAGAAGCAATAGGCTCTTCTTCATGTATAAGCTAGAGAGGAATTATTCAAGTCTGATGTAACTTCATAGCTGAATTTTAATCAATGAATTTTAATCATTCAGGAAAAGAACTTCACCACATCCAGGACACAAGTTTTGAATAAAAGCCACAAATACTTTTATTAGGTAGGATACAAATGAAAGAGAGCATCGTTTATTAAAGTGATGCATCACAGTAACATCAATTGATTAACTTAGGATGTGTAGAGGTGGATGGCAGTAGGACTCAGGCAGTGTTGAAGAAAAAATTGTGCCTTTAATACAGGATTGGGAGTTTTAAAATGCAGATTGTACAAGCATTCGTGAGAAAGGTCTTCTAAGCCAATTCAAGCAGAAACTGTTGTTTCTACATAACGAAACACGCAGCAAGGCAAGCTAAGATGCTTAGAATGTGTTTTTTGAAGAAAAAAAAAACTTATTTTCAGTTATCATAAAACTGATCCAAAGAGTAATAAGTAATACTGTTCAAACTAAAGGATAAAAATATTTAAGTAGCAATATTTAAGAGAGGAAAGAAAGAGAGAGAGAGAGGGAGAGAGAAAGAAAGAAAGAAAGAAAGAAAGAAAGAAAGAAAGAAAGAAAGAAAGAAAGAAAGAAAGAAAGAAAGAAAGAAAGAAGAAAGAAGAAAGAAAAGAAAAGAAAAGAAAAAAGAAAAGAGGGACGGAGGAAGGAAAGATACTAGAATGCTATTTTAATATATATATATATAATCTTATTTTTATTTTTAGTTGGTTTTGGCTTTTTAATTCTTGTTTCAAAATTTCTTTAGTAATTTCTTCCTTCCTTCCTTCCTTCCTTCCTTCCTCTCTCTCTCTCTCTCTTTTCTTTCTTCTTTCTTTCTTTTTCTCTTTTTTTACTGGCACCTATTCCTCAGCCGTAGGGAGGGTGGGGGAGAAGAGAAAGAAATGACGCCTTTAAAAAAATCCAATGAAACCTTTTATTCCGATTTCCTCCAGTCCTGCAAAAATGGAGGCCGCTTTGCAACTGATGTGCTTTTTGGGGGCTCTGCTTTCCACCGTGTTTCTGGGAGCAGCGACCTGGTCGGATTGCTGGATCGTGAATGCCGATGATAGCTTGGAGGTCAGTGGCAGCAAAACGCCCGCGTCGGCACACCTGAGTGGTGGAGAACGTTGGCCAAGTCCGTCCTATCTTCCAACAGACGCAAAGCCGAGGACTACCTGCAGTCATAGGCCCATCCCTTCTCTTTCGTAGGTCAGCCACAAGTGCCAAGGACTCTGGAGGAAATGCGTCACTAACGTCCAAGACGGCATTAAGACCGTGTGACCAGTACGATTCCATTTTGGCCAAACATCCCAGTAAGTGGTTTAATTCAACCCATGTAACTTGATTCGATTTAATTCCATTCAGAACAATTTGGTCAACACAGGCTGGCAGCAGCTTTTCGGTCATTCTGCCAAATATTTTCCTGAGCGCAACTTAGCATATATATATTTATACCGGCATGCTAAATTGTATATACATATATGCTAAGTTGCGCCCAGGAAAATATTTATATATATATGTACACTTGAAATTTGGCCTATATGTTCCTCTTGGCTTCTAGGGGCTCACTAAGAAAGGATTTTTCAAAATGACCATCAGAGCATTTAGAATATTTCCTATTATTATTATTATTATTGATATAATAATAATTATTTATTTATTTATTATTAAAATTTATATACCGTCCTTCTCCCTGAAGGACTCAGGGCAGTGCACAGCCTACTAAAACCACATATATATAAAAATTAAAATAGAATTAAATAAGGGCTGTAACCGAATCTAAAATCCCAACCTTAAAATTCAATACTTAAACCCCATTAAAATTAATTTACTACTACTACTACTATTATTATTATCATTATTATTATTATTAACACGCTCTGATGCTAAGGAGTTCTACTCCCCTCCCCACCTGAAGAAAAGAAATCTCTTCCAAATGCAAAACATAAGCAGAGGAGTTTCAGTTTCAGTTTCACAGCAGGACCAAACAGCTTTTGGACAGAACAGTTGAGCTAAGCCACGCCCAGGCTCCTTGCTGTCTCCTTGCTCACACAGCAAATACTGCTTCAGTTTCCAAACAGCCCTCCACTCTCTCACACACCGACAGGACGCTAGTCAGGTGAATACCGATGGATGCTGGGAGGCAGAGGCAGAATTTTTCCCCCCTTATTTCCCTCCCCCAAAACTAAGCCCCACCACATAGTTTCGTAGCGAACCTAGTTATTGATAGATGACCTTCAGGGTCCCTTCCCACTCTTGTTATTCTGTTATTCCGTATGAAAGTGTCTCCTGCCCGAGAAGGGGGTATTTGGGCTAGATGACCTCCAGGGTCCCCTTCCCCTTCTGTTTTTTTTTTTCTTTCCCTGTTATTTCTCTTAACTTTCCTCCCTTGCAGTGAAAATTGTGGTGACCAGGGCGTTGTTGATCACTTCCGACATGCTTTCGGGCTGCGCCCTGGTGCTTTTCGTGGGCGGCCTGGACTGCATCAAAGTCTTCCTGGACGAGCCACAGGTGAAGCGGAAGATGCACTCGGTGGCTGGATTGGCACTCGGGACCGGAGGTAAGAGGCCTTGGGGGCTTCGCCAACGCCGTGCTTATACCGCCGGTCCTTGTTGGACGAACGCACCACCGTTTTCGGGCCAGGTTTCTTGAGAGAACCCCCGCGGTCCTTAAGCGAATCTTTGCAGTTGTTAAAGTGAACCCCAGGTCCTTAAGGGGGGAACCTGGCTTCACTCTCGTTTCACATAGCGACAGAAATGTCGCAGCCGTAAGTTCGAGTCCTCCCTGCAACGCTTGTAAGGTCTGAATGCTTAACGGCGTGGCTGAAGGTTTCATCTCTTCGCTCTCTCCAGCCGCCATCAAAACGACACCGTCAACCAGGGGTGGGATTCAAAGTTTGTAACGACCGGTTCTGTGGGCGGGGCTAGGTGGGCGTGGCCATGAACTGGGTGGGCGGGGCTTTTGGGCAGCACAACACATACACACCCTGTTTTCTTTGCATTCTGGACCTCAGGGGGCGTTTTTGCTCCCAGAAGGCTTCCCTGGGGCCCAGGAAGGTAAAAAATGGAACCTGGAAGGCTGCACAGCCCACTCCCACCGTGCCGTTTTTGGGCCTTCTGGGCCTCAGGGAAGCCTCCGGGGGGGGCGGGGGGAGCTTTTGCTCAGGGCCCAGGAAGGCAAAAAGTGGAGCATGGGAAGGGGGGGTGGGAGGCTGCAGCATACACCCCCGCTCCTTCCCCGTGCCCCTTGTGCCCTCCTGGGTGAAGCCATGAGGGGAATCCTGGCACAGCTGATCGTCGGAACAGCTGATCGTTGGGGAGAAAGGAATCCCTTGAGGAGTGACTGGGTGGGGGAGAAGGCAGTCAGCGATGTCGGTCAGGTGCGATAAGGATTGACTGGGAGGGGAGGGGCAGGGCCAGCCAGGGGCACGCTTTGCCGGTTCTCCGACAAATCGCAGAATCATAACAAACCGGTTCTATAGAACCAGTCCAAACTGGTAGAATCCCACCCCTGCATGTCAACTCATACAACATTTTGTATACACATTTGATAGTTGACAACAGAAAGAAGGGGAAGACTTTCAAAGAGTAGGCGGCAGTGTGGAATCGAAAGTACATTCCATTCATATTTTCTTCAAAGACTGATTAGATGACTGAAACTTCGGCCATGCAAAAATCTAATTGGAGAGCCTGATTGATGACTCTTGGCTATGGACGTGTTTCGTTGGATGATACACCCCAGAGGGATGGGGGGGAAAGCAGAATCAAGGGTGACACTAAATTGTGTATCTCAGAGTTGGCTACGCCCAGGCTAATGCCCGCATGTTAACTTCTAATAAATCCTTTTTAGTTTTGGGAGTGTGGTTCAAGGCTCATGATTGAATTGGAATAACTGCAAGAACTCTGACAACATTTCTATGTCCGTTTTAGAGTTGCCAAGAACAGAATGGGTGGGGGGAAAGGAATTTGAAAGAGCAGGGCAGCCGTTTGGAACCCGAAAGTGCATTCCATTCATATCTTGCAAAGATGATAACTAAGCAACTGGAGTTTCTGCCTCTGCAAATCTCTAATTGGAGAGCGTGGTTGATGATGACTCTTGGCTATGGACGTGTCTCATTGGAGAATATGAGTGGAGGGAAAACCAGGGTCAAGGGTTGACAGTGAACGACGTGTCTCAGAATCGGCTTCATACAGGTCATGCCGACATGTTCGCTCCTAATAAATCCTTGGAAGTTTTTTGAAGCTTGATTTTAAGCTCACGATTTAATTAGGGCGACTGCCGGAATCCTGACGGACATTAAGGAAGAAATGTTGTCGTTTCTAACATTTTGAGATTTGGGAGAATGTCGTTCCTCCAGCTGAGTTTTGGCTCAAATAATGACCATCCTTTTTTTCCCCTTGACCAACCTGCCCAGGTGTGCTGGGATTGGTGGGCTCCCTCTGGTATGCCGTGAACGCCTATATGGAAAGGGCTGCCCACGTGTCCCCCAACGTCTTTTTGGATGTCCACCAAGACTTTGGTTGGTCTTGTTGGCTAGGATTGATCGGCTCGGCGGGAAACCTGGTGGCCTGCATTCTCCTGTCGTGCTGCCTCCATTGTTCCTCTCCAGGTCAGTGAAATGGGTACACAGACGATTCTCAATGCGTGCTTAGGTCTTTCTTGACGTTGAGCCATGCTTCCCCATTTGGGACCTTCTAGAAGATCTAGCCAACTGCTGGCTTTCTGAAGCGGTGTAGCTTCCAAGCAGAGCGATGCATTATTTATGAATTCATTGATCAATCGATTGGTTCATTCATTGATTATGGCCACTCTGTTCTACAAGACTGAAGAAAATTCATGTCTGTTCGATAGATGCTCTGAGGCAAATGCATGGATGTTCACTTAGCCATCAGTGGGAACTCATCCTGTCCATCATCCTGGCCTACCTTACAAGAATGTTGTGAGGTTTCAAACGCCAGAAAAATATTCCATAGCCTCAACGCACCCATTTCTCTGAAACAGGTTGAGCTGTATTTTAAGAGTTAGAAGGGCCATAATTCTCAACTTCCTGAACCTTTAGCATTATTTTAGTATAAGTATCGGAATGCTGGCTGGGGAATTCTGGGAGTTGAAGTCCATACATGACAGGTGGGGAATTCTGGGAGTTGAAGTCCATACATGCCAACTGAGGAATTCTGGGAATTGAAGTCCATACATGCCAGTTGGGGAATTCTGGGAGTTGAAGTCCACACCTCTCAAATTTGCCTCGTTTGAGAAATACCACCCTAAAAAGTGTTGTCCTAGTCTCCTTGGCCTTGAGGTAGGAAAGCTGTGGATTGATCGATTGATTTGAATGTATCCAATTGATTTATCCATATCGCAGAGTAGATCCCCCTGGTGTTCCTCTGCGTTTCCCAAACACAGGCAAAATCTTTCTTATTTTCTCTCTTTTTTGAAACACAGGAGCCAGGGGAGGGATAAACAAACCACGGTAGAATCCCCCGTAGTCCGGATGCGGTTGCCCAAAATCCGTTCAAATTAAAAACCCGTTTTGGTGGGGTGCTAGCCTAGCTGTTAACCCTTCGCATCCCGTCGCAAACTGAACTTTGCTTCCCGGTCATTAAACAGGTGCTGACCCGGGCAGGAAATCCCAAGGTGACCCCGCCGCTTTGCAGAGATCTACTCCCAAGATGTACGCAGTGGCTTCCCGGGTCTGAGGTGGAAACCGGCGTTTGGAGATCCCGTCTCTCGCATCTTTGGGGAAGTCAGCACAAGATGTGGCAACTCGTAAAGCACTCCTGGCTTGCTCTCGAGTTGCCATAACAAAGAGGGGAGGGGTAGTGTGTTGGGAGATCTGATGGAGCCCTTCCTTGCTGTGACCGAAAGCACATTCCACGCTTACCTTTCTCCAGATTGTGTCTCAAGTTACCAAGCCCAGCCGGAGAGGCCCGGGAAAGTGCTTCGGTTGGAGAATGTAATTTATGACACACCCTGGGAGGAGGCGGGAAACAGGCAGGGATGGGATTCTACCAGTTCGGACCAGTTCTATGGAACCAGTTGTTATGATTCTGCGCAGTTCGGAGAACCGGCAAATCGTGCCCCTGGCTGACCCTGCCCATCTCCGCCCACCCCTCCCAGTCACTCCTTCTTTCGCGTGTGTGCCATCCAACTCGCCTGCGTTGTGCCAGCAAATTTTATGGGACAGACTCAGACAGCAGATTGCAGAAAGGTAGATCTGTGAGTGAATCGGTGATTCTGCAAGCAACTCAATCTGCCTGCCTGCTTTGCCTGGTTTTGGATAAAAGTTGTTCTTTTATATATATTATATTCAATATTTACATCAATATTTACAATATTTACATACAAGCCACGCCCAGCCAGTCACGTGACCGCCAAGCCACCCTCCCACAAATTAGGCCACACCCACAGAACGATTGTTAAGAAATTTGAATCCCACCCTACATCCCACCCCTGGATATAGGGACATAAGGGAATAGTAAATTACGTAGGGCAGAGCCGACTGCACTGGGGAAAAGCCATGTTGCTCCTAATAAATAGTTGGATTTCTTTTGAAACTTGCCTCGAGGTTCATGAATTCATTAGGGCATCCGTCGGAACCCTGACAAGAAGCTTTAAAAGAAGAAAATATGGTTAGGGTCTCTCTGCCTACGCTAAGCGCTGGAGGAAAAGCCTCATTTTCAACCCATGCAACAGCACTGGCTAGTTCTTGTCTTCTGACCACAATGGAGCTCCACCCTTCTGACGCTAAGCGAGACATTTTTAATTTTGCCCCATTGTACGGCTTTTCTGGCCATTATTGTTAAGCGAATCGCCATAGCGGTTCGATTAGGAACACAGTCATTAAGCGAATCTGGGGTCCCCGTTGATTTTGCTCATCCGAAGGTCGCGAAAGGGGATCACGTCCTAAATATGAAACTAGTTGCCAAGCGTCTCAATTTTGATCACGTAGGGATACAACAATGGTCATAAGTGAGAAACCCGGTTATAAGTCCCTTTTAATAGTGTTGTTGCAATTTTGAACCGTCACTAGATGAACTGTTGTAAGTTGAGGGATTATCTGTTGCTTTCTGTTGTTTTCTCTCTTTCCTCATCTTTCCATCAGAAGGAGGGAAGAAGCAAATATCCGTTGTTAAAGAAGAAATCTGCCTTAGACTTCGGGCAATGTCAGTGGATTGAAAGAAAAATTTTAAAAAATGATTTCATTTTACTTTTTTATTATTTGATTTGATTGTTTATTATTTTATTTTATTGTGGCAGTGAGTTCCACAGGCTGACAATGCTCAGATTAAAGATCTCATTGGTGCATCCTTGTCTCCATCCTGAGCGACTCATTGGCAGACAAAGTAAAAAGGGGCGTGTCTTGCACTTCCCTCTTTCCGCTCACTTTCTCTCTGCTGTGCCCAACCTGATCAATCTCACACGCAATCAATCATATAGAATCGAGCTGAAAGGGATACATAGGTAGGTAGATCTAGATAGATGGTAGGTAGGTAGGTAAGTAGATAGATAGATAGATAGATAGATAGTTAGATAGATAGATAGATAGATAGATAGATAGATAGATAGATAGATAGATAGATAGATGATTGATAGATAGATAGATAGATAGATAGATAGATAGATAGATATGATAGATAGATGATAGATAGATAGAAAGACAAAAAGACAGACAGATCTAGATAGACAGACAGACAGACAGATAGATAAATGATAGATAGATAGATAGATAGATAGATGATAAATAGATAGATAGATAGATGATAGATAGACAGACAAAAAGACAGACAGATCTATATAGATAGATAGACAGACAGACAGATAGATAAATGATAGATAGATGATAGATATGATAGATAGATAGATAGATAGATAGATAGATAGACAAAAAGACAGACAGATCTAGATAGATAGATAGATAGATAGATAGATAGACAGACAGACAGATAGATAAATGATAGATAGATAGATAGATAGATAGATGGATGGATGGATGGATGGATGGATGGATGGATGGATAGATACTAATTATATAGAGTGAATAAAAAGATGAGATAGACATTAGATAGATAGATAGATAGATAGATAGATAGATAGATAGATAGATAGATAGATAGATAGATAGATAGATAGATAGATAGATAGAGATAGAAATAGAAATAATAGAAATAGAAATATAGATATAGAGATATAGAATTTATTTCATGATGACATTCCAACCCCACCCACCATCTAAAAGCAGAGAGGCTGGGATTTCCTGCCGGCCTGTCCCTTTAAGAGGAGGGGGGAGGAAGTGGGCGGGTGTCTGCAGAGCTAATGGGGGGGGGAGCAGAGGAGGGCGGAGGCTGGTGACATCACCTCCCAGCCTGAACCTCCCCCCCCCCCACCCAGCTTTCCTTATGGGGAGGGGGCGGATGAAGTTAGCAAGGGAGCTGCTGGTGGAGCCCTGATCTCTCTGCAGGAATTCCGTTCCCAAGGATGCTCTTTTATCCCTCGTGATCCAGGTGAGGCTTCCCGATTGGTACCCAACCTCCTCACCTCCAGGCCCTGCAGAGGATACAGGAGCCAAGCATCCTCGCTTCCGTCTGCATCTCCCCCATCCTCTTGGCTGGGTGGGGAGGGGGGGAGACAAAGAGAAAAGCGGGGAGGGGGTCCCATACTCAGACCCCCGCCTTCCCAAAGGAGCCATGATTTTCCTACACTTCCTCAATCCCTCCTCCCGCCCCCCACAATTAAAATTGCTTCCTAGGGCCAGGAGCGAGATGCTCCCCTGGGCTGATTTCCCCCTCCCCTAAGTCTCTAGTCCTCTTGATTTTAGGTTTCTGAGCAGAGGGAAGCTTTCCCCATCTCTCAGCGACAAGCAGTCAAGCGTAGAGTAACAGGGTCGGAAGAGGTCTTTGAGGTCTTCTAGTCCAACCCCGTGCTCCAGCTGGAAGCCCGATGCCGTTTGACACAAATGGTGGTCCAATCTCTTCTGAAAAGCTTGCAGTGATGGAGCATCAACAACTTCTGGTGGCAAGCTGTTCCACGGATTAATTGTCCTCACTGTTAGGAAATTCCTCCCTAATTCTAGGTTGATTCTCTCCTTGATAAGTTGCCCC
>CM042845.1:7512204-7663075 GCA_023653725.1 Bungarus multicinctus | reverse complement strand
TTCTTGCCAGCCAACATTTAGCAAAGTGGATGAAAGATATGGCGAGAGATATTTCCATTTGCTGGTGGCCATTCAATATTTCTTTTAGCTTTATTAACAAAATTCCAAACAGGTCAAACTTTGCTCATATTATACAACAGTTTTTCTAGATGTAGAAATTAAATATTTTATAATTATATATTATATTTTATAATATAATGTTTTATAATTATATATTATATAATCAAATATCTCTGCGTAAGCTTTCAAATGTATTCTTCATATCCATGACTAAATTCTGTTTCTCTTTTCTTATTTTTAGTTCCCTTTTTTAAAAAACGTGGAATATTTTACTGATTCCCCCGCCAACCCCAGCAACCAACCAGGGTGGATCCTACATGTTAAATGTTAAATTTATTCGATCACTTTTTCCTCTCTTATTTTTGTACCCTTTTGTTGTTGTTGTTAAAGATCAATGTATGCTTTTGTTTGTTTTGTTTTGTTTTTCTGTTTTGTATTTTACTCTTTGTTATAAAACAATAAATAATATTAAAAGAGAGGGAGAGAGAGAGACACACGGGGGGGGAAGAGAAGCGGTAGAGAGAGAGAAAGAGACAGAGAGAGGAAAGAGGGAGAGAGAAAGAGAAAGAAACACAGAAGAAAAAGAGAGAGAACGACAGAGAGACAGAGACAGAGAGAGAGAGAAAGAGAAAGAAACACAGAGAAAAAAAGAGAGAAAGAGAGAGAAAGAGAGAGGACGGAGTAGAGAAGAACACAGAGAAAAAGAGAGAAAGCGAGAAGATACCAGAGAGAGATAGAGAGAGAGAAAGAAACACAGAAAAAAATAGAGAAAGCAGAAGAAGAGACAGAGAGAGAGAGCAAGAGAGAGAGAGAGACAGAGAGAGGAGAAAGAAGAAGAGATAGCAAGAGAACGAAACACAGAAACAAGAGAGCGAAGACAATAGAAAGAGACAGAGAGAGAGGGAATAGAGAATCAAGAGACCGAGAGAGAGAGGAACGAGAGAGAGGGTAGATAGAATGAGAGAGAAGAGAAAGAGAAAAGAGAAAGACACAGAAGAAAAGAGAGAGAGAAAGACAGAGAGAAAGAGAACAGAGAGAGAGAGGAAAGAGAGAGAGAGAAAGACAAACACAGAGAAAAAAAGAGAAAGACAGAGACAGAGACAGAGACAGAGAGAGGAAAGAGAGAGAGAAAGAAAAAGAAATACAGAGAAAAAGAGAGTGAAAGAGAGAGACACAGACAGAGAGAAAGAGATAGAGGAAAGAGAGAGAGAGAGAGAGAGAAAGAAACACAGAGGGAAAAAAAGAGAGAAAGACAGAGAGACAGGAGAGAGAGAGGAGAGACAGAGAGAGAAAGAGAAACACAGAGAAAAAAGAGAGAGAGAGAAAATAGATAGGAGGAGAGGAAAGAGGAGAGAAAGAAGGAACAGTAGAGAGAGAGAAAGAGAGAGAGAGAGAGAGGAAAGAGAGAGAGAGAAAGAGAAACACAGAGAAAAAGAGAGAGACAGACAGAGACAGAGAGAGAGAGGAAAGAGAGAGAGAGAGAAAGAGAAAGAAACACAGAGGAAAAAAGAGAGAGAAAGACAGAGAGACTGAGAGACAGAGAGAGAGAGGAAAGAGAGAGAGAGAGGGAGAGAGTATTGTCAAGGGCAAGAAAACCAGGAAGCCCAGGCAGTTCAAATCAATATAAAGATTTATTGCAAGCTTAAGCTCTCCACAAGAATGCAAACTACTGACATTTAAAGCGAATTGACAGTAGGTAAGAGTCAATAGGAGGGCTGGACTTAGATCGCTTATGGGAACGAAGGGATTCGAGACCGATGAGTCGTTTGACTCCTCCTTCCCTCGGGCTCAGCTTGGTCATCTCCTACATGTAAACTCATCCCGTCTCTTCTTTGCAGCAAGCCCAACATGACGGCACCGACCATCCTCGCCAGTCCCTCCAGCGAATTGCTGTTCCCTACCGTCTCTTCGCCGGATCTCTGGAGGACTCAAGTCGTGCATTATTCCGGCTCTGTCCCTCGGCACATCAGCCACCGGGCCAACAACTTCAAACGGCATCCGAAGCGAAGGAAATCTATCCGGCCTTCCCCGCCGCCGCCTCCCAACACCCCCTGCCCTAAGGACCGGGCCCCCTTCGCAGAGATCCACCCGGAGAGATCTTTCTTGGAACTGCTGTTCAACGGGTGCATCTTGTTCGGGATCGAGTTCAGTTATGCCATGGAGACCGCTTACGTTACGCCGGCCCTGCTGCAGATGGGCCTGCCCGATCAGCTGTACGGGATGGTGTGGTTTATCAGCCCAATCCTGGGTGAGGGAATTAAAATCGGGGACCCGACCCTGAAAAGTCCGAAATGCCATACGTTTCCGTTGTAGGACTCTTAGATCCATCTCTCTCGACTCTTAAGAGCTGTTAGGGAGAAAGGAACCAGCCATTACGCCCCGGGAAAGAGGGTGAGGGTGAGAAAGAGGCTCTAGATTAACCTTTCTTGATTCTCTTTGGTGTAAGAAGCGAGGTGGTCTTTCTGTCTGACGGAAGAGAGTGTTTGCAGCTTTAGGGTTGAAGAGTGCTCTCCAAGCTTGATGGGGGGGGGGGGGAGGTTTTGCAGACGTTTCGTGACCCAACGAGGTAACCTCATCAGTGCTGGAAGAGAGTGAGGTTTGCAAAGAGGAGGAGGAGGAGGAGGAAAAGGAAGAGGAGGAAAAAAGGAAGGAGGATAACGATGGAGGAGAAAGAGGAGGAGAATGGAGGAGAAAGAGGGAGGAAGAAGAGGACGGGGAGGAAAAGAGGAGGAGGAGAACTGTGGACATTTTCTTGCAGACATTTCATCACCCATCTAGGGAACATCATCAGTGCTGGAAGAGAGTGGGGTTTGCATGGAGGAGGAGGAGGAGGAGGAGGAGGAGGAGGAGGAGGAGGAGGAGAAAGACCATGGAATCCTTGGTGCTCCCTGAACTTGATTTCTTGCAGACGTTTTATTACCGAACTGGATAACATCATCAGTGCTAGAAAGGAGTGGGATCTGTTCTCTATTTATATACTAGTGGCTTGTCCTGGGTTGGTGTGAGTGAACCACAGCTTAATCAAGGAACCAGCGAGAACTCTTCTACTAACACCAACAGCCAAGTCACGTGGCTCCAATTTCCTTTGTTTTCCCTTCCAGGTTTCCTGCTGCAGCCCTTACTGGGAGCTTGGAGTGACCGGTGCACCTCCCCGATGGGTCGGCGAAGACCTTTCATCCTTGTTCTGGCGATCGGTAATTGTGGGGGGGGGGGGGAGTGTCTCCCCGCACTGAGAGAGCTAGCCCTCTAAGAAAGCCTGGGTTAAAATGCTGACAAGCTACCTTTCTGCTTGCGGGGAGATACCCTTTAGCTTATTGCTTTAGCTGGCTTGGAGAAATATGACGGGTTGGCAGGGGTGGGATTCAGCCGGTTTGGACCCTTGTAACTTTGAGTGGTTGCTAAGTGAACTGTTGTAATTCTGGGACTACTGGCAACAAGGTTTCGGGGTTTTGAAGAAACACACGGTTGTGGGGATGTGGGTGTTATTGCCCGTTGCTTGCGTGAACCTACTGTTCTTCCGGTGGACCTTTCTGCCTACTCCGCAGGGGCGTTGGTGGGACTCTCCCTGATGCTGAATGGCCGGGATATCGGCGCTGCCATCTCGGACACGGGCAACAACCACAAATGGGGCATCGCGCTGACCATCTGCGGTGTCATCTTGATGGACTTCTGTGCCGACTCCGCCGACAACCCCAGCCATGCCTACATGATTGATGTCTGTCGCCCGTCAGATCAAGACCGGGCGCTCAACATTCACGCTCTTTTAACTGGTCAGTTTTCCCCACGATGCCTGGTCGTTGAGTCATGGTTCGGGCCATAAAGCCGAGCCGAGCAAAATCCAGGCTCGGATCCTCTCAGCCGGAGTCGTGTGCAAATTCTTTTGAGCAGGAATTGTAGTCCAGCAGCTCCAAGAACAGCAACAACCACCACAGCCATGCCTTGCTTAGATTTAAGGCAAATGTATCGGGCACCTATTTGCAGCTCTTTAAAGGAGCTGCATCCATCCATTTGCAACTCTTTAAAGTAGCTGCCTCTGTTTGTTTTACTGGGTTTCAAAGTAGCTGCGCCCATCTGTTTGGACCATTTTAAAATAACTGCATCCACCCTTTTGCAACTTTTTAAAATGGCTGCATCCAACTGCTTTAGAATTCTTGAAAGTAGCTGCATCCACCTGTTTGCAACTCTTTAAAGGAGCTGCATCCACCTGTTTGCAGTTCTTTAAAGTAGCTGCATCCATTTGCTTTGAACGCTTTAAAACAGCTGCATCCACCTGTTTGTGACTCTTTAAAACAGCTGCATCCTAGTCTTTTTGAACTCTTTAAAGTGGTTGCATCCATTGGCTTTGAACTCTTTAAACTGGCTGCATCCATTGGCTTTGAACTCTTTAAAGTAGCTGCATCCCTTCATTGGGAACTCTTCAAAGCAGCCGCTTCTTTTCCCTTTCCTGTGAAAAAGGAGCTGCTTCTTTCTAAGGATGTGGAGGGAGACTTTCCAGAAGTTAAACTGACCCAGGTTTTTGTTCCTTCCTTGCAGGACTTGGCGGCGGCTTTGGCTACGTCGTGGGTGGAATTCACTGGAACGGCACCGCCTTCGGGAAGGCCGTGGGGGGACAGCTGCGCGTCATCTACATCTTCACCTCCATCACCCTGACACTTGCCACCGTCCTGACTTTGGTCAGCATTCCCGAACGCTCCTTGCCATCTTTCGTCAAGCAGAAGAACGTCATGAAGAGCCCAAATCTGATCCTCCCGCCTTCTCCCCCGTTGCTGTTCGAGGAGTGTCCCCCAGACAGCCCTGCAGGGTCCCAAAACCCGGTCCGTATGTACGCCAACTTTACCAGCCCCATGTCTCCGCTCAGCCCCCTGACCCCGAGATACGGGAGTCTGATCAGCTGGGACAGCTCGTTGACGGGGCTCAACGATTTCGCCTCCTCCTTCGGCACCTCAAATATCGACAACGTCCTCATCGACTGCTTCACCGGCGGAACCGACGGCTACCTGTCCATCCCGGGAAGCTTACCAGGGCAGGGTGTCGGTGTCAGCGTCAGCCTGCCCCGAGCTCCAGAGGGGTTACATTGTCCCGAAAACGGGGCATTGGAGAGCAGAGAAAATGGCGGAGAGGGACTGAGGGTGGGGTCCTTGGACACGATAAAGCCCCGTTCGTCGGGGATCCTGAAAAGGCCGCAGACTTTGGCAATCCCGGATATCATCACCGGGAACCTTCCAGAAAGCACGCGGCGGAGGAATGTCACCTTCAGCCAACAGGTGAGCTGGAAAGGCAGTCGGGCTCACTTGCTCGAGCCTCCTGTTGTTGCTCCGTGCAAAATGTACTCCGGGTGGTAAACGCTGGGAAAAGGTGAGGCTGTGATGGGAATCAGCCAAAAGAAATGGTGGCTCTGTGTTTTCTTTCTTTCTTTCTTCTTTCTTTTTCTTTCTTTCATTCTTTCCTCCTTTCTTTTTCTTCTTTTTTCTTTCTCTTTCTTTTACTCTCTTTTTTCTTTTTCTTTTTCTCTTTATTTATTCTCTTTCTTTCTCTTTCTTTCTTTCTTTCTTTCTTTTTTTCTTTCTTTCTTTCTTTCTTTCTTTCTTCTTTCTTTTTTCTTCTTTCTTTCTCCTCTTCTTCTTATTCTTTCTTTCTTTCTTTCTGTTCTTCTTTTCCTTCTTTTTCTTCTCTCTCTCTTTCTTTCTCTTTCTTTCTGTCTTTCTGTCTGTCTGTCTGTCTTTTTCTTTCTTTCTTTTTCTTTCTTTCTTTCTTTCTTGCTTTCTTACTTCTTGTCTTTCTTTTCTTTCCTTTCTTCCTTTCCTTTCTTCTTCTTTCTTTCCAACCTATTCCAGAGTGATGTTGTAGCAAAAAAATTTCACTTTCACGGTAGTGAATTCTTCTAGTATTCAAATTGTCTTGGAGAACCATCCCATGTAAAGTTAGACTAGAATAAAAAACCAACAAATAACAGAACAAAATGAACCCTGGGAAATCCCAATGAGGACCTTGGGATATTAATCTTCAGCTAGTTGCAATAATATTATATTTGTGTCACAGGTAGCAAATATTTTGCTGAACGGAGTTAAGTACGAGAGCGAATTGAATGGCTTGAATGACGTCCCCGAACAGCCGCTGTCGATCAAACTCCTGTGTTCCACCGTCTGTCACATGCCGAAGGTTCTTCGCAATCTTTGCATCAACCACTTCCTAGGTAAAAAAAAAAAAAAAAAAGGAGATTGGTTTGATTCCTTCATCTTAGGAGAATGTTTCTCAACTCCGACAACTTTCAGGGGCGAGGATTCTGGGAGTTGAAGTCCTCTAATTCCAGGGGTGGGATTGAAGCAGTGTAACTGGTTCGGTGAGCGCAGGCTTCGATTGCGCAACATCTGAAAACCACCCATTTTCAACTGTAAAGCTTACTTTCTGTTGCAGCCCCGGTGAGTAAAACAGCTGAGCCCTGGCCACGCGAATCAGCTGGGCTGCAAAACACGGAAATATAGGACAGCCTAGGGCAGGGGCTGATGGGCGGGGCTAACTAATCGCTACCGGTTCGCTCCAACCGGTCGAAACCGGCTGAATCCCACCCCTGTCTAATTCCTGAGGTTGAGAAACACAGATCAAAGGGATCTCTATGGCTCTCCTTTGTCCTTCCCACTGGCTTAAACTCACAACAACCAGGAGAGGTGGGCCAGCCAGTCGGTTAAACTAAGTTCCCATGGGATTACATGGTTGCAGGCTGGCCACGGGTGCCAATCCAACCATTGTGGCTGGTCAATCCTGGTTTGTTGTGTGTCTGGGGGCAGAATATAGCTCATCAAGGTTTGGGAGGGCCCTCAGTTCTCCAATCCCATTTGAAAAACATAGTTTGGCTGGCCACAAGTATCAATCCAAGTATTATGACTGGCCAGTCCTGGTTTGTTGTGTATTTGGGGACGAAATGTAACTCACTGTGGTCTGGAAGGGCCCTCAGTCCTCCAACCCCCTTTGAAAAACCATCTTCTTTTTTTTAAACAAAGTTTAAGTTTCATATATTTAAAACATTTAAAAAGAAACAAACAAACATATAAACAAATATATTTACATATATACATTTTGCAGCGGGTATTGAGCATTGGTTATATTTTTTCCTTTCTTTTTTTTCTTTTACCCCATAACATTGATGTGATCTACCTTGTTACAATACCTTCCTCGTTCTTTTAATGTTTTAATTTCACAGAATACTTTATGATTAAACGCACATCCTTCATAGTTTCATAACTTATTCAGTTGTCAAACGTTGCTTTTTCTTTAACCATTCATACCAACAATTCCAAACTTGGTTGTTTTTGGTTAGGCTGTCCATCTCTGCACCCTCGTGAATTTTTTTTAATGACCATCTCCTCTGAAGGGACAATAGACAGTTTCCAATTTTGTGCATAGCTTATTCTGGCTGCCGTTATAATGTGCAAGATTAAATATTGATATATTTTTTTTTCTACTTTTGAATCTATCATACCCAGCAAAACAGTTTCGGGTTCAAGTTTTACATCTTGTCTAGTTATATTTAGAATCCAATTTTGGGGGATGGAAAACCATCTTCTAACCATCTTCTCCTCCATCCTTCCTTCTTTCTACTCTTTCCTCGTGTCGCTTCCGACACATCTTCCTCTCGCAGGCTGGCTGTCCTTTGAAGGGATGCTGCTGTTCTACACCGACTTCATGGGGGAGGTGGTCTACCAGGGGAACCCCAAAGCCCCCCCGGATTCAGAGGAGCACCAGAGGTACAACTCCGGCGTCACCATGGGGTGCTGGGGCATGTGTGTCTACGCCTTCAGCGCCGCTTTGTATTCAGGTAATCGGAGGGAGTTTCCACTTGGGTATAAGGCTCCTGGGGATGACACAGGGGGCCAGTTTCAGGCGGTGGGTTTTCTGACGGGGGGGGGGGGGGGAGATTATTCTGAGCCCTGAGAGGGTTGGACCACTTTGCAGACACGGTAAGGGCAAGGAGGTTGCACCCGTTTTAAGGGTTGTCTCATTGGGAGTTTTAAGACTCTTCCAGACTTTATTCCACTGATGGCTTTAATTCTGAAATTACGGTGGAAAATTCCTTCTTTCTTTCTTTTCTTTTTTTCTTTCCTTCCTTTGTCCCTCCCTCCCTCCTTCCTTCCTCCCTCCCTCCCTTCCTTCCTGTCTTTCCTTCTTTCCTCCCTCCCTTCATTCCTCCCTTCCTCTCCTTCCTTCCTCCTTTCCTCTCTCCCTCCCTCCCTTCCTCCCTCACTCTCCTTCCTTCCTGTCTTTCTTTCCTTCCTTCTTTCCTCCCTCCCCTCATTCCTCCCTCCCTTCTTTCTTACCTCCTTCCCTTCCTTCCTCCGTCCCTCCGTCCCTCCCTCTCTTCTTCCTTCCTTTCTGTCTTTCCTTCCTCCTTTCCTCCCTCCCTCCCTCCGTCCCTCGGTCCCACTCCTTCCTTCCTTCCTGTCCTTCCTTCCTTCTTTCTTCCCTCCCTTCATTCCTCCCTCCCTCCCTCCCTCCCTTCTTTTCCTTCCTTCCTCTCTTTCTTTCCTTCCTCCCTCCTTCCTTCCTCCTCCCTCCCTCCCCCCCTTCGACTTTCCTTCTTTTCTCCTGTATGAAACTGAAGATGGCTTATAAACAATACACAAAAAATACACTTTTTTTTTTTTTACAAAAGACAGAGACACAGAGAATCAAATCTCATGCACAACAAAAACAGCAGGGACAGGTTTAGTCATTCCAAATAATTTATTTGCAATTAACGCTTTTGCAACATGCAGTTTCTCCTTTTAAAGGTCTGGAACGGGCTGGGTTGTGTATTGGGTTGTATCAATTTCCCTTCCTTTGGCAGCTTCCCTTGAGAAACTGGAAGAATATTTCAGCATCCGCACGCTGTATTTTATAGCCTATTTAGTTTTCGGCCTGGGCACTGGTCTGGCTACCTTGACTCGGAATATCTACGTGATCCTGTCGCTCTGTGTCACTTACGGCGTATTGTTTTCCACCCTTTGCACACTCCCTTATTCCTTGCTGTGCGACTACTATCAAAGTAAGCAGGTACGGCAATTGCTCAGATTCCTCGGCTGGAGGGTCTCTAGGCATGTACAGAGGGCCCTCGTCTTTCAGAGGGGAGTCCCTGAGAAGAGAACGGTCTAAGAGTTTAGAAGTGGTTTAGAAATGAGAGAACTCCTTACTCTATGGAAGTTTGAAGCCTGACTGGGGAATTCTGGGAATTGAAGTCCACTCATCTTCAAACTGCCAAGGCTGAGAAACATTGCTATATAATTACAGTATTTTCTATGCATCTTTGTGTAATATATATATATATGCAATATTGATATATATATATTTGCAATATATATATATAAAAGCAAAATGCCCCTCAAGCATCATCACAAACTCTCCAGAACCGTCAAGCCTACAAACTTGAAATTGGGCACCTATGTTCCTCTTGGCTTCTAGGGACTCACTAAGAAAGGATTTTTCGAAATGACCATCAGAGCATTTAGAGTATTTCCTATATTATTATTATTATTATTATCACGCTCTGATGCTAAGGAGTTCTACTCCCCTCCCCACCTGAAGAAAAGAAATCTCTTCCAAATGCAAAACATAATCAGAGGAAAGGAGTTTCAGTTTGTTTCACAGCAGCACCAAGCAGCTTTAGTAGGGAACAGCTGAGCTAAGCCACACCCAGGCTCCTTGCTGTCTCCTTCTTGCTCACACAGCAAATACTCTTTCAGTTTCCAAATAGCCCTCAACTCTCCCACACACTGACAGGACACTAGCCAGATGAATACCGATGGATGCTGAGAAGCAGAGGCAGAATTTTTCCCCTTCTTTCCCTCCCCAAAAACTAAGCCCCACCACATAGTTTCGTAGCGAAGCAGAGGGATCGAGCTAGTCTCTTACTATCGCCGTGCAGTTATCCAGGACACAAAGCTAGCAAGTCTTGCAACTTTTAAAACTTTTTAATCTTCTCTCTCTCTCTTCCCCTCCATCTCTCTCTCTCTCTCTCCTGTCTTTTGCGAGACAGTTTACCGGCACCGACAAAGACGGCACTAAACGAGGCATGGGTGTTGATATCTCCCTCCTGAGCTGTCAATATTTCCTGGCCCAGATTCTGGTCTCGATCATCATGGGTCCTTTAACGGCCGCAGTGGGCAGTGCCAACGGGGTAATGTACTTTGCCAGCGTGGTCTCTTTCGTGGGCTGCCTGTATTCCTCGCTCTGCATCTTTTACGAAATGCCCCCAGGGGAGGAACTGGCTGAAGAACAGCAACCTCTGATGTTGAGCATATGAAGGAGTGCAAAAAAAAAAATATTAGCAATTCAGGCCCCATGTGCCTCTCTCTTTTTTGGATAGGGAGTGGGAAGGAGAATCCTAGATGCATATCTAATAAAAATAAAATATCCAAGCTGGCTGGTTTGATTTTTTTTTTTTTTGTGAAATTATCAAAATGTCAAAGGCAGTGGGGGATCTAGGAGGCCATCTAGTCTAACCCACTGCTCTGGATCTCAAGGCAGGGCTTGCAAGGAGGGGCTACTGCCTTTATTGATTCAGAAATAGGAGGACAAAATTCCTGATTCATATTATGGAATATGTTGCTTGGGGGATTCTGGGAAGCAAAGTCTTAAAGCATGCAGGCTGGGGGATTCTGGGAGGCGAAGTCTGCAAATGCTGGCTAGGGGATTCTGGGAATTGTACTCCACGTAGGCTGGCTGGGGATTTTGGGTTGTTGAAAGAAATATCCTTTTGGGTCCAGTTCCAAGTGGGGAAGAAGTCACTGGAAACATGGAGGCTATTTGGAAAGATGGTTTAATGGTGGACAGCAGGACCACATGGCTTGGAGTTCCAAAGTGAGAAAGAAGATCACATGCTTCAAGGTGAGAAGAGAAGAGAAGAAGGCCGACCAAGATGCTGAGAGACCCTTATATAACCTCTGTTGGGCCCCACCTTAATGTTTCCTGTTCCTGTGCAAGAAATGGCTGTCAGACTCCCAGGGGCGGAGGTCTTAACTTTGTAGGCTTGGTCTGGACCACATGGCTTCACCTGAGTGCTGGCTAATGCAATCTTCCTGGGTGCCAGGTGGTGAGATGGGTAATCCTATCATTTCCTGAGGGCCATCCTTAATCCCATCACCCTGGAGCTGAAGCGGGGGCAGGGAGCTGCTTTGTCTTTAAAACATATTTCTCCTTTTCTCATCCAAGGAGATATAATCTTCTGCCTTTTAAATATTTCCTAGGCTATTTCAATTTTCTAGGAGAGGGGTGAGTGCTAACTTCCTACAGGGTGTTGAAAGTCCACACATCTCAAAAGTTGAGGAAGTAGAAAAACACTAATTTAGAGGGGGGGGGGAATTAATTATGCACTAATTTAGAGAGAGAAAATAATAATGATGCACCATCTATTTGTCTGCAAGAACCATGAAAACAGTAAAAAAGAAATGCACCTGCCCAAAATAAATAAATAAAATAAAATAAAAAAATAAAATAAAATAATGAAATGAAATAAAAATAAAATAAAATAAAATAAAATAAAATAAAAATCAAGTCAAATCAAATCAAATCAAATCAAACCAAATCAAATCAAATCAAATCAAATCAAATCAAATCTTTATTATAGTGATAGCCCAGCTTAATATACACGTTGAAATGATGAATGGAGAAGAAGCCCCTCCCCTCCCCATTGCCCTCTCAAGTTCTAACCAATCAGCTTTCGGTCCCATTGCCCTCTCAAGTTCTAACCAATCAGCTTTCGGTTCCATTGCCCTCTCAAGTTCTAACCAATCAGCTTTCGGTTTTCACTTTGCCCGACTCCTTTCCTTTTCATGACGTCAGCGTCCACTGGAAGAACCTCGCACCAATGAGGAGTCAGGAGTGGGGCGTGGCCTGGCCATCTGCGGTTTAATGTCTATTCTCCTCCATGCTGCGAGAGAGCCCAGGATTGGGTGGTAGACTGCTTCCTATGACGTCATTAAGCTGGGTCTGTCCTAGTACATAAAAGCCAGCCCCCACCCCCAAGAGAAACCCCAGCTTTGACTCAGCTTCTTAATAGTCACAAGCTGCCTCTGAAAACTTGGTAGCCTCAGCGAATTGAAAGAGAAACAACCTTTGTTTCTTCAGCTCCCGGGGAGCCGGGCAGCTGCAACGTCAGGAGAGCGGGGCTCCGTTCTCCTGCAACGCTGGGAGACTGTTCCCAACGCTGCTAGGTGAGCAGGGAAGCGTGGGAGGACCTTCCCCAGTGCCTCCGTTTTGCTTGATCGGCAAACTGATAGCAGCAGCCAGCCAGCTGATCGCGTGGGCGGCTATTTCCCCCTTTCTCGGCTGACAAGATTGCTCGGGGCTCTTAATAGCCTAAAGAGCAAAAAAAAAAAAAAATCACCAGATTTCCTTGCCAAGGAGCGGAGGGGACCAATGCTCTTCAGTGCAGATGGCCCACAGGTCTCCTCTATGCCTTTCCCCCTCTTGCCATCATTCCAGCACTCCTACGGAAGCTGTTGGAGGAACGAGCGGAGCTAATTCTCCTGGCACCGTATTGGCCACGGAGGCCCTGGTTTGCGGACCTCGTCAACCTGTCGATGGCTCTACCTTGGAGGATACCAGCCCATTTGATCTCCCTGCACCAAGGAGCCCTGATCCATCCAGAGACCCAGTGGCTCAAGTTGACCGTGTGGTGCTTGAGCGGCTGCGGATAAGGGAGGCTAATCTTCCAGAGAAGGTTACCCTCACCATCCAGGCTTCTCGCAAACCTTCCACAAGTCGCATCTATGATGCCACTTGGAAGGTTTTCTCACAGTGGTGCCTCAAGGGAGGTCTCTCTCCTACCTCCGCCCAGTTGGCTGAGGTTCTCGGGTTCCTTCAGGATGGATTAGAGAAAGGTTTGGCCCCCAATACCTTACGTCGCCAGGTCGCGGCTCTCTCCTCGGTCCTTTCATGGGACTCTTTCCCTACCCTGGCCCATCATCCCTCTGTCAAGAGATTTTTGAAAGGGGCTTCCAACCTTCGCCCCCCTGTAGTGCACACAGGTATCCTTCATGGGACCTTCACCTGGTCCTTGATGCCCTTACGAAGTCCCCTTTTGAACCCCTCAGAACTGTCTCTCTCCAATTCCTAACTTTTAAGGTAGCGTTCCTAGTTTCTATCACTTCGGCCAGGAGGGTGTCGGAAATAGCTTCCCTGTCTATCAGGCAGGATCTCTGCACCTTTCACGAGGATAGTCCAAATTCTCCGTTTGGATCCCTCCTTTCTCCCAAAAGTGAACACATTATTCCACAGATCCCAGGACATTGTCTTGCCTGACTTCCGTCCTGCCCCAAGCCATGGCTTAGAGCGCAAATGGCACTCTCTAGACGTTCGAAGGGACCCTTAGAATCTACATCAAGCGCACATCCCCTTTTAGACGGACAGAAGCCATGTTGGTTTCCTTTTCCCCTTCCCCTTTGCGGAATAAGGCCTCTTCCCCTATTATTAGCAGGTGGGTCAGGGCGTATATCACGCAGGCCTATAAGGCACTATCTCTCCCGGTTCCACGGGGTCTAACGGCACACTCTACTAGAAATGCGGCCACTTCAGCCGCCTGGATTACTCAGGCGTCCTTTGAAGAGATTTGCAGGGCCGCTACCTGGACTTCCCCGTCTCCCTTCATCAGGCATTACCGGCTGGACTCCTTTGCCTCGGCGACGGCGGCCTTCGGCAGACTTCAGCAAGTGGTTCCACCGTCGGAGTGATTGGCCGGACGAGGACCCGCCCGCGGACATGCAAACTTTGGTATGTCCCAATCCTGGGCTCTCGATGCAGCATGGAGGAGAATGGGCGTTGGTAGATTTAGCTGTGAACGCCCTTTCTATCTATGCTGCGAGAGAGCCCAGCCCCTCCCTTGGTTCGTCCGGAGATGGTAAGGCATATATGGTATCAGAGGTTTGCTTTCAGAGACACTTCTCAGTCTGTCACATATCTTCGCCAAAGCTGGGGTTTCTCCCGGGGGCTGGTTTTTATATATTAGTACAGACTCAGCTTAATGACGTCATAGGAAGCAGTCTACCCAATCCTGGGCTCTCTCACAGCATAGATAGAAAGGGCGTTCACAGGTAAATTTACCAACACCCATTTTGTTTCTGAGATGGTTTGCTACAATTATATTCTGGGCGGTGAGTAATTTCCTTTTTCTTTATTTTTTTGTTTTTTTAAATTGCATTTGTTGGGAAAACAAAGCAGGTATTGAAAGCAGAAGAATTATTTTTGCAATGCCAAGGAATAGTGTTTTTTTTTTTGCAAAAGAGGAACAGGCTAGTTTGTAGGAAACTGAGATTTGTAATCCTGGTTTTGTCTATAAAGGAAACTGAGATTTGCGATCGTGGTTTGTCCCTCTAGGGAAGGGTTGGGATCTTGGAAGCGACGTCTCTTCCCCTTTGGAAAGGGTTTGCCTTGAAAAACTGACCCTTTTGCCTGAATTCACAAAACCCGGGGGGGAATCCCTACATGTGTTTGCAGGTGGAATGCGTTTTATAAATAGATATAGACAGATAGATAGATAGATAGATAGATAGATAGATAGATAGATAGATAGATAGATAGATAGATAGATAGATAGATAGATAGATAGATATTTATATACTGCTCCTCTCCCGAAGGACTTGGAGCGGGGTACAGCCATCCAATTAAAATAACATTAAAATATACAAAAATTAAAACTGAATTAAATAACCTGGCTGTAATAAACAGGTTAAAACCCCCACTATAGACCCTAAAATTAAAATACCCCAACCCTCTGATCGCCACTAGGGACCTCCAATTTAAAACCCCAATCTAAAATCAGCTCAAGCCGGCCTGGTCAAAGAGCCAGGTTTTCAAGGCACGCCTGAAGGTCCCCAGGTCCGTGGCTGTACGCAACTCCGGGGGCAACCCATTCCAGAGGGTGGACTGCTTTAATTTGCATGTCGTATCCCTTTCCAGCCCCTGCAGGAAAGAAAAAAGCAGCCAGTTTTAGGATCAATTTTAAGCAGGGCCAGTTTAATCCTCCAGCTTTAGTGGGGGAGGCAGGAAATCTGTTTATACTAAATGGGTTTTTTAAAAAAAACTGCTCTGCAAAATGGAGTTTTCCTCATTCCCAGAAGGAAGTCATTTGGTAAATAAATAAATAAGTCCTATCCAGGTTATGTAAAGTTAGACTCAAATAAACAACCATATCCAGGCTGGTTAATGTTTATTTATTTGGTTATTTATATACCACCTTTGTACTCCCTGTTTCCTGGTGACTGGTCCAAAGTCACCCAATTGCCTTTCATTCCTAAGGTGAAACTAGAACTCCCAATCTCCTGGTGATTGGTCCAAAGTCACCCAACTGGCTTTCATGCTAAAGGTGGGACTAGAACTCCCAATCTCCTAGTGATTGGCCCGAAGTCACCCAGCTATCTTTTATGCCTAAGGTGGGACTAGAACTCATCGTCTTCTGGTTATTGGCCCAAAGTCACCGGGCCTGCTTTCATGTCTAAGGCGGGACTAGAACTCCCAGTCTCCTGGTGATTGGTCCAAAGTCACCCAATTGCCTTTCATGCCTGTAAGGTGAGTCTAGAACTCACCACCTCCTGGTGATTGGCGCAAAGTCCCAGCCAGCTTTCATGCCTAAGGCGGGACTTGAACTCAGGACCTCTTGATTTCAACCCTGATGTCTTAATCCCCCCCAAGGAGGAGGGGATGACTGTTCCAAAGGTTTTCTTAACTCCTCCTTTCATTGATTTAGGTCCGTCAGAAGCTCTCGTCTGGATGTCTCGCAAAATCACTGTGTTGGTTATCGGCGCAGGAAACAGGGGGAAGAATTATTCTTCTTATGCTTTATGTTACCCGGATCGCATGAAGGTAAAATCCTGGTTTGTGATTCATAGCATTATTGATTTTGCTCTTAATTTTATTTCATGGTTTGCCTTTGAGCAGACTTTTTATGAAGATAAATCCAGCAAAATGCCTCTAATCGGAGGAGGAGGAGGCACGGCCAGCCTCAAGGCAACCTGAGAACTCGGGGGGGGGGGGGAGAGGGAATGGAGCTGTCAGAGAGAGAGACATGGAGGCGGGGCCTGGGAGGGAGGGAGGGAGGGAGAGAGAGAGAGAGAGAGAGAGCATGGGTCGTCCATCAGCCCACAGATGGAGAGTCAACAGCCACCAGGTCTGGAAGTAGCTGATGAGGAAGAGAAGGAACAATCAGGTCCTGATGTGCGGATGTGCAGAGGAGAGGAGAGCAGTGGAAATCTACGGGCTGGTCCTTGGGACAGAAAAGCTACCGCTCCTAGTGAAGCCACACCTAGTTCTGGGGATAAAAGGCAGGAGGCAGAGATGAATAGATGTGGCAGGCAGCTACTCATCTTCCGGCCTGACGGATTGGTTAGCCTGCGGTCAGAAGGAAGCTTTTTGCCACGGCTGCCAACGTTCCTAATTAAAGGAATCTTATTAAATTCACTCCAGAGGGTTTGTTGTGTTTGGGCAGCTGGGTCAGAAAAAAATTCTCTTTCTTCCAGGTGATTGGCGTGGCCGATCCTCGGGAACTTGTCCGTCAAAAACTACAAGACGCGCATCAAATCCCGGCGGACAATGTCTTTGACGGTGAGGGCCTGCTGCATTTTAATCTTCTGTTTCCTCCAAATGGGCCTCCTCCTCACAAAAAAAAAATATTAACTCTTTTTAAAATAACGTTTTTAAGTTTCCTTTTTAATTTTTTTTAAACGCTTAAAAATATTTTTTTTAAAAAAAAATACAAAATCGCTTACATTATTTTTTTAAAAAAATCATTAAAATCATTTTGAAAACACGGGGATGGCCGCCAGGGGAGCCCAACATTTCTGTGGCTAAAGTGAGACGTTGGTTCAGTGAGTTTTCACAGGGAAGAGGCAACGGTTGCAAGTATGAAAAATGGTCATAAGTCCCTAAGCTGTAACTTGGAACAGTCGCTAAACGAACTGTTGTAAGTTGAGGACTACCTGTAATGCCTTGAAGTTACAAGAAAGCCGATCTTGACTGTGTTAGGAATAAACTACACGCCCGTAAGAGAAGTCGGCCGGGTTCAATTTTTTTTTTGTAGAAGTTTTCACTGAGCATGGGGTTGGATTAGATGACCTCCAAGTCCCTCCCTTCCGATTTTCTGGTCATTGGAATCTCACAATTCCTGCAATGTTTTTAGCGGCTCCTTTCTTCTTTTAAAGATTGGATTGCCGCTGCGGAGCGAGAAAAGTTTGCCGACGCCGTGATTATAGCAACTCCAGACAGACTCCATAAGGTGGATACACTCACTTTTGTTGTTTTTCTTTTAATTGTCATTGTAAAAATTGTAAACACAAAAATCAGTTTTTAATTTTTAAGTATATGGCAGTTTGCAGTTGTTTTGTGTCCCCGGGAGCATCTTAACCGCCAAAACCTGAACATAAACATTTTGCCATTAGAAAAAAAGATGTTGGAAGCTGTGCAATCTTTTATGATGTCATTCAACTTTGGTTTTTGTGCATGTGTGTTGTTTGTGTTGTTTTGTGTTATTTATCTTAGTGCAGGACAATTATTATTAATATTATTATTATTGCTTTATGCACAAAAAATGACAGCGTACACAGCAAACGAGATAACTATGCTGGGTTTCGTAGCACAAATCATTATTATTATTATTATTATTATTATACACAAAAATGACAGTGTACACAGCAAACGAGATAATCGTGCTGGGTTTCATATCACAAATCACTAGTCAAACACTTCCCAAATGTTTAAGACTGCATGATGTATCGGTGGATTATGCGAGCATCATCATCATCATCATCATCATCATCATTATTCATCATCTATTATTATTATTATTATTATTATTATTATTATTATTATTATTATTATTATTATTCCATCAGGCACCTGCAGTAACTTTTGCCCAAAAGAGGTATCACATCTTGTTGGAAAAACCCATGGCGGTAAGGTTCGGCAAAGTTTTATTAATAACTAATTTTAGTACAAATATTTGGGCTTATTATTAATGTAGTTATAATATTAAATTATTAACGGATATTGTATCTTATTAGAAAAACCCATGGCGGTAAGTTCTGACAATGACTAAAATACAAATATTTGGGCTTATGAATATTGTTAATAATATTACATTAAGATAATTGGTGATTATTAATATTGATGCAAAGTATATTTCTAGCAGTATCTAATTATCAAACCCTAAACCTAGAGGAGGAATCTCTGGGTTTTTTTCCCCTCCAAATCGCTGTTGCAAAACCCCCAGGTTTTGTCACCATTTTGCACACACCCCACACACAACGAGAAAACGGTGCATTTGTCCAAACGAAACAAATATTTAGGGGAAAATTCTGTACAAAACTAGTATGGGAAAGAAAGAAATCAGAGAGAAAAAAAAATAGAAACCTGACCTTAAATAAATAAAGATAATTTTAAAAAGGTCTTCCAATCAAAATCCTAACTTTTCAGAGCTGAAGCTGACTGATGGGTTGTGATTTGATTTGATTTGATTTGGTTTGCTTTCCTTTGCTTTGGATTTAATTTAATTTAATTTAATTTTTATTGTACTTCACTGTATTTTAATGTATTACATTGTATTTTATTGTATTTTATTTTATTTTTAATTCATTAAAAAATGCTTCGGTTATGAATTAGGTGACGGCCGAAGATTGCGTAGAGATTGTCCGGGCGTGCGAAAGTAACCATGTCATCCTTGCCGTATGTCACGTGCTCCGTTACCATCCGGTCACTCTGAAGATCAAGGTGCTGTATTCCTAAGAACCCAACTTGGGGAGTGGGGTTGGACTAGATGACCTCTCTCTTGTCTCGACAGCACGATGGCGCTCTCTTTCCAACAGCTGACTTGGCTGGTGATGTTAACTGGAAGATAAGAGGGACCAAGATTTGAATCTGGGGGTTTTTTTCCCCCCCCACCAAATGTTCCTCCTGAAGGCCTGGAGTGATGTTTTAATGGATAATTTAATTTAAAAGACATAGCCCACGAGGAAAAAGGGGGAAGCAGGGGGGAGGAGGGGAAAAAAAACAGGCTCAGATACCCCTTCTCAAAATTGCCATTATTATTTTTTTTCACAGGAGCCGAAGAGAACAGAACAGCTTTCATGAACCCACACCCAAAAAAGAAAAGAAGAAGGGAAAAAAATGGAAACCAAACTTTTCTTTCTTTTTAGGAATTGCTAGATGCTGGCTTGATCGGCGACATCTGCCATATTCAACATCTGGAACCTGTAAGAATTATTTTATAAAAAGGAATTTGTGTCGAAAGTGTATCCTTCGCTCCCGTTGTATCTCCTTCTCCAATTTTATTTTTTTAATACACGTTTCTTTCCTCCTTCCTTCCTTGAGATTTTATGGCCACCCCACCCCCTTAAGTTCCATGCTCAGATTAATCACTCTAACCACTAGGCAGCATTGCCTAACTGGTTTTTAATTCTTGTTGGGAACGCATCAAATGTAGGTTGCCCCATTGCTTATAAGGATCTTATATACAGGTAATCCTCGTCTTACGACCCACAATGGAAGCCAATATTTCTGTTGCAAAGCAGGACGGTTGTTAAATGAGTTTTATCCCATTTTATGACTTACCTTGCCACGGCCATTAGGTGAATCTGTGGTTATTTAAGTTAGAAATACAGTTGTTAAAGACGCCAAGCGTCTGAATTTTGATCATACCACCATGCAATGGTCATAAGTGTGAAAAACCGTCCTACGTTAATTTGTTTCTCTGCCATTGTTACTTTGAACAGCCACTCAATTGAGCTTGTTGTAAGTCGAGGACTATTGTATGTGAATCTTATTAAGGGGATTTGAACTTACAAGTCTTCAGGGTATGAAGCCCTGGCAGATAAACCAGCTTGGCTTTCTACAGTTAGAGGAAAAGAACTAAGAAACCAAGATTCGTAGTTTGTTGATACCGAGGCCCAAATAGCTCTAAAATTGCATTAATGGGCATCAAAATGCACGGTTTTTATTTTTCAGCCTTTCTAGTGTATCAATTGCCTTTTTTCCCCCCCCACTCTAGATAGGTTTCTGGCATTTTGCCCATTCCTTCGTCCGCGGGAATTGGAGAAACGAAACCGAAAGTTCGTTCTCTTTATTGGCTAAATCCTGCCACGATTTCGACCTGATCCATTTTTGGATGGGGAGTAAAAGGTAGGAGTGTTTTACCTTTTCTCTCTCTCTCTCTCTCTGTGTGTCTCTGTCTGTTTTCCCCCCTTATAGAAATTTTACTCATCAAAATAATTCTCTTGGTCATTTTTCTTGGAAGTTGGGTGGCTGTTAGCATTTAGCACTTGGGCTTCACAGAATGAAAACAGTGATGTGTTTTTCGTTTTTCTCGCCACGTACATGTATACAGCTGAACTAGATGGTGTTGTTTCTCTGTGTCATATAATAGATGTGGGTATATGCATAATTCTGTAAACACTTTGTTATATTTATGTAATGTATATTGAGAGCTGTATACAAAGAAATTTCATTTTAATGTATGCCGATTAGTGTCCTTCCAATATATACATGTTGCACCAAATCCATTCCCGATTTTTTTAAAAACAAAGTTCTCCAAAACCCATATTCTGGCATAATTTTTATTAGGATAATGCAATTCAACGCAGAAATCTGCAAAGGTATTTTTTAATGTTATCGTTTTCAGCCCTTAATTGAAATTGTTTCTCTTTTGTGCTACAAGAGATTTGCACTCGCATTTTTGGAAAAATATAAAATCTGACTTATTGGAAGATCTATCCACAATTTAGTTGGTCCTTGATTTGACTTGAAATTCACTTTAAAAGTGTCTTACTTAACAGCAGAAATGTTGGGTTGTTGTAAGTTGAGGACTAGAGACTTTGACACAGCTTCTGTGGTTAAACCTTCAAATATTTTTTTCTCTCTGTCCTGTCCTTTCAGATGTTTACAAGTTTCCTCTTTTGGCCACCTGTCGCATTTCACAAAAGAGAACAAGGTTTGTCAAAGGTTGCTGTTGCATTTTGTTTTGACAGGGTGGCACAAGAATTGAATTAAATGTTCAAAACATTTTAATTGAATCAAAACGACATGTTTAAGGTTTAAATTGAAATGATTTCCATTCGTTAAAACAGTTCTTGATTGTGGGGTTAGACATTCAGTGCAAATATTGCACTAATTTGCATGTATGCACACATATATGCAACACACACACACACAGAGTCCTCGTTTTACGATCACATATTTCCCTATTTTTGTCTTTTATTTTGATTTCATTTTAGCCCAAAGGAGCTGGCCATCGCTGTTTGGATTGTTCAGTGGAACCAAATTGCCCGTATTCTGCGCGAAAAATCTACCTGGAACGTGCAGAAAAGGTGAATTAGATCATAAACCCAGTTTGAGCCTCCAATTCCTTTATTTGCATAATCAAGAAGTTTAGTTTTAGTTTACTTTACTGTCATTGCACCTCGTACAACCAAATTAAATACCATCTTCAGTGTACATTATAACTATGAAAATAAACACAAACACACATCCTTCACATTCTATACATTGTATTGAAAATCCCTGATATTGTGTAAGAAACTCTTACATAAAACCCCAAAATTGACCCAGTCTGCCATTTCATTGGCTTGTGGCTGGATTTGTACCTAAAATTCCCAACCTTGTTTCTTCGGTTGAGAGCCGAGAATAATGTGTAAATTCCGTTACCAATATGTAAAATTGTGATGTAAACTATTCAGAAATTATGACTGATGGCCTGCTGTGTGGAATTGACTTCCTGGACAAACTGTGGTTAGAAGAATGGCTTAAAGTGATGTATAAACCCAGGTCTTGAGAGGTTCCTTCTATCTATCTATCTATCTATCTATCTATCTATCTATCTATCTATCTATCTATCTATCTATCTATCTCCATCCATCCATCCATCCATCCATTCAATTGTGTCAACTTTGATGTGGTAACTTTGATATTTTTGTGGCTTAGTCTTGTGTGCAAACCCAGTCTGATTAGATAGCATCTAGGTTAATTCATGATTTGTCAATCTTGGAAACTTTTAAGGTATATGGACTTCAACTCTTTGAAGTTTTTTTTTAAAAAGGTGTGTGGAAGTCCACGCCTCTTAAAAGTTGGCATATTGGAGAAATGCTGATCCAAATTGAATTGAACTAAATTTAAAATCGAATTCAAAGTTTTAAGTGAAAAACAAATCAGCGAAAATTGGATTCACAATTGCATTTAATTGAGCAATTACGGTAATTGAAGATTTCATTGAGCCTTTAACTTAACATTGAATTAAACGTTTTAAATTAAAACTTTGAGTTGGATTTAAAATTGAATTCACAATTGAATTTAATTGAGCAATTGAATATGGAATTGAAAATTGGATTAAACATTTAATTTCATTTTAAAATTGAATTCAATGTTTCAACTTAAAACTGAATCGTATTTAAAATTTGAATTCACAATTGAATTTAATTGAGCAATTGAATGTTTAATTGAATCGAACATTTAACTGAATTGAATATTCAATTGACCTGAATATTTAATTGCATTGAAAACTAAATTGAATTACCAGGTTGTTGAGCCTCTGCAGTTTAATGCAATGTGTGAATTCAGCATGCAACCTTAAAAAAATTATTTGTCCAATGTATTAGTGTCTGGGAAGTGGGACCGGGGGGAGGGGGGCACCCAAAACCTCCCCAAACCTCGCATCCCTGCTGATTATCACCACCACAGGGTGCTTTTCACTGGCCAGTCTCCGTGGTTTGCAGCAACAGTGGGTCCGATATCGAAACCCTGACAGAGGCTTTGCGGCTCGGCCCATACGGAAGATGTGTTTACGATTGTGACAACGATGTGGTTAGCCACCAGGTACGCCCTGCGTTCATCCGTCGGTAAGCAGGCAAAAGCTTTTTTTGCTGCTCCTACACTTTGCCTCACATCTCACCTCACAGACAGGAGTCTGAGTTTGATCCAAGATAAGAAGCAGATTATTTCTCTCTCTGGGCACAATGAGAATATATTTGCCAAAGAAAACTCCGCACTGGCGACAGGAAAGGCATCCGGCCAGTAAAAACACTCTGCTAGCTCCATTCAGTTGCCCAGACTCTCCCACCCCGCAAGGGATTATGGGATTGGTAAACAATGATGATGATTGTGTTCCCAAGTCGAGGACGGTCTGTGTTTATGGTTTTCCAAGGTGGTCAATATGGAATTCGAAGGCGGAGCGACGGCTGCGTTCACGATGGTCGCTTTTACTGAAAAACTCGGGGTGCGGATGACAACCATTTACGGAACGAAGGTCAGGGTTAAAACGCTTATTTGGGTTTTTCTTGGAAAACGGACAGGTTATTTTGGCAGTGGAAATATTTCTCCCAAATCTCAAGATTGCATCAAACCTCGGTTTATTGAAGCATGGTGGAATGAATATAAACCATGATTGGCTGGGCTCTCCCCGCTGTAAATGTGATTGACATGCAAAGCGGCTGGTTTAATATGATCAGATATTATCGCTTAATCTTTGTGATTTTAAGACTTGTGGACTTCAACTCCCAGAATTCCCCAGCCAGTTGAATTGAAGTCCACTCTTTCTAACGCCACAAAAATTAAAGAGATATTGTTATAAGCCATCACGCCCAATGCTCAATCCTTGCAGTGGGAAGTAAGGAAGGCAGTGCAACCCAGATAAAATCCTATTTATTACTTCTGCCTTTCGGCCTGGTCTACTCTACCGGACTGTTGTGCCAGGAATAGAAATTCTCTCCCTCAGTTTCTTCTTAATTTTTCCCGGAGTTTCCGCAGTCATTTTATTTTCCCTTTTCTTCCCACCCATGCCATTTCCAGTTACAAAAATATAATTTACTTCGTCTTTTTTCCCAGGGTGAACTTTCCTGCAAAGGGGAAGAGGGAGATGTGGAAATTTTCGACTTCCTTCAGAAAAAAAAGACCTCGTTTTCTCCCCGAGTGACGCCCGATATCCCTGCTTGTTTAAACGGTCACTACGGCGCAGATTATTACTTGATCCACAACTTTGTCTCGGCCGTATCGGTGAAGTTTTATTTTATTTTTCCCTCTTTATTCAAAAAAAAAAAAAAAAAAGAACCATAGAAAAACTCAGATAGACTGCAGTGCTCTGTGCAGGTTCTACTAGGCTGGATTAAGTTTCCCCAACATGGCAGTTTCCGGCTACAATTAGTTTCCAATTATTTATTTTTTTATTTGTTAAAATTGGTCTGTCAGCTATCTTGCCATGAGGCGAGCTACTCCTAGCCAGCACAAGTAGTCCTCGACTTACAACCACAATGGAACCCAACATTTCTGTTGTTGTTGAGAGACATTTTGGCGAGTTTTGTCCCCTTTTATGACCTTTCATGCCCTGTCATTAAATGAATCACTGCAGTTGTTCAGGTCGCAAAAGGGGATGGCATGACACCCCTTTCCGGGGTGCTGCGACCATCATAAATATGAGTTCATGTCCTGAATTTTGATCACAGGGATACAGTAACGGTCGTAAGTGTGAAAAACAATCCTAAGAAACTTTTTTTTGCACTGCCGTTAACTTTGGCCTCTAAATGAATGGTTGTAAGTTGAGGACTAGCTGCATAGCACAAGATGGCAGCCTTTTCTCCCATTTCCAACAGGAAAATGACCCATCTCGAATTCTGACCAGCGCCGAAGAGACGCTCCGTTCTCACCTCTTGGTGTTCGCAGCCGAAAAAGCTCGGAGAGAAAACCGAGTGGTGGTTTTAGAAACTGGAAAGGAAAACTCGCACTCGCAGCCAGCTCACGCAAGCGGGGAATGACTACAAAACCCCTGCCGAGGATGGACACCCTTCTCCCCCAGCCTTTCTGCAGCGACTTTCTCTTCGACCACCGCACCTATCGTCCACACCACCCACCGAGACCCTGAGACGGCGGCGGCGGCTGCCGTCTCAAAATTTCAGAAAAATTGCATTTTTCGTTTCGGCGGAAAGTGCAGGAAATTGCGAATTCTATGGAGAAAGCTACCTTTCTGCCTTGCGGCTACTGTGCACCTTATTTTAAAAACACTGCAGAAAATTCATATTTAGAATTCCGTTAAAATGTGGCTGCAGCTCAGCCGTGACCCACAGCGGCATCGAATCTGAACTTTTCTGGGGTTCGTTTTAAATTTTGGATTTAATTGCGCAAAAAGCCGCTCGGGCTAGGAAGACACAAGTTCCAGATTGTGCAAACCAGACCTTTTTGTTTTGGTGTGGACTCACGAGGTGTGCGTGCCTCTTTTAAAGACGGGAGCCAACTTTCCTTCAAACGAGTGAGAATCCAAGGTGAGATTTCGTAAATGGAGGTCACATCGTCATGCGTTTAAAAAAAAAAACCCATGAAATGAACATTATCCTCAGTTTTCTAAAACTCTCCACGGATCAATTTTGCTGCTGCTGTTCCTGCTTTTCCTCCGAATCTTCCTTTTCTCCTTCTTCGCTTTCGGCTGCCTTCTCTGCCTCCTGGGCTTTTTTTTCCCTTAACCGTTCCGCGTTAGTGACGGTCATCGGATGCAGGGGAAGGAATCCAGCGAGACCTAAAAATTTAAAAAAAAAATCCTAAAATTTAAAAAATTGATTGTTTTGCAAATACAATAGGAAAAAATATCAAGCGTATGGGGAGTCTTTGAATTACGACAGCAATTGGGAATAGATTTGCCGTTAAGGAAGGCATCCCATGGCTGCGCCCAAATTTACAACTATTTTTGCTGTGGTCATTAAGTGAGACATCATGCGACTTGCAACATTCCCTGTTGGTTTCTTCATCTTTGTAAGTCACTGGGAGCAACTCGAACGGACCTATAAATGTTCTTAAATGAGTCTGAAATAAATAAAATCTGATTTTGCTTGTGGGAAGCTGCTTGGAATGGTCGTAACTGCGGGACATCACAATGGACGTATCTGCGAGGATTAGTGATCCCTTTTTCAGTGCTGTTGTGACAGGAGGGCTCTCAAAACGGGCGCGCGACGAACGGTCGTAAGTCAAGGACCGCCCTGTATTCTTCAAAAACGTCTAAAAATATTTTACAAATTTGATTTTTGAAAAGCGGAGCTGATACAGGTAGTGTTCGCCTTACAATAATTCGTTTAGTGTCCGAAGTTACAACGGCACTGAAAAAAAGATGACTCGGGACCGTTTTTCACACTTATGACGGTTGGTCATGTGATCAAAATTCAGACCTTTGGCAATTGGTTCGTATTTATGACGGTCGCAGCGTCCCGGAGTTACGCGATCTCCTTTGGCGAGTTTCTGACGAGCAAACTCAATGGGGAAGTGGGATTCACTTAACAACCGCAGCCGGGAAAGTCGTAAAACGTGGCAAAATTCAACGCCTCGCTTAAAGACAGTAATTTTGGCCTCCGTTTGCTACCGGTGAGAAAGTATTCCTACGGAAAGTATTTCCTACGGAAAGTATTCCTACAAGCCCAGGGAAGGATCCCTGAGGGGATTTTTTCCCCTGGAATGCACCTTCCAAGAAATGTTTGGCTTGGTTAAGTGGTCATTAAACCGAGGACTAGGTGTAACCGAAACCAAAGGGAGAGGGGCTTTACCCAGCAGTTTTTCAAGGGGCTTGGTTGGGGTCGCTCCGTAGGCAAACCAATATTTGAACCGGTCGAAGTTCAGCCCCATAATCTTCTCGCCGTAGCGGTTGGGCAGCGGGTCGTAGCAGCCGATCTGCTCGAGGTATTTGCCGTCGCGGGCGCGCCGGTTGTGGGCGGCCACGATCCGGTAGAAAGGCCGGTTCGTGCAACCGCCAAGGGACATCCGGATGACCACACGGACGTTGCGGTACTTCTTCAGCAGGGGGTGCCCTGGTGAGAGAAACATTGGGGGAAGACATCGTCAGTCAGCAATAAGAGGGAGTCCTTGGCTTACGACGACAATGGAGGCCAACCTTTTGGTGGCTAAGTGAGACAGTTGCTAAGCGAGACATGCAAAGTCACCCAGCTGACTTTCATGGCTAAGGTGGGACTAGAACTCACCATCTCCTAGTGATTGGCCCAAAGTCACCCAGCTGGCTATGCTGGGAGTTGAAGTCCACAAGTCTTAAAGTTGCCAAGTTTGGGGATCACTGTTGTAGGGCAATGTAGATATAATATTCTATAATGCCAACTTACCGAGTTGTACCATGACGATGTCTTCCAGCAGAGAAAACGGGGAATAATATCCGAATTTAAAAGAGGAACAGAATCCAGGTGGCTGCTGGGAAGGAGCAGAGAGAGAAAGGCAGATTTTGCAGTTATAAAGTGGCATTTATTTAAGGAAAAATGGGCTCCAGGAAGCCGAGTAGCGATTCACACAACCAGTGTTACCCAACTTTTAAACTTGGGTGGACTACAACTCCCAGAATTCCCCAAGCCAGCCATCTTCCCATAATTTCTCCATGCTAGCTGAGGAACTCTGGGAGTTGAAGTACCCCCCAAGCTTAAAGGTGAGCCAGTTGAAAAAACGGAATGAATCCTATAATTAATTCAGTTTTCAATAAATATAAAAACATAAATTCAAGTAGTCCTTGAACGGCACTGAAAAAAGCGACTTCAGATCGTTTTTCACAGTTACGACCGTGGTCCCCGTGGTCACATGATCAAAATTCAGATCCTTGGCAATGGTCTCATATTTATGACGGCAATGATCCTTTTTTGTGACCTAACAAACATTATGACTAACAATTGCGATTCACTTAACGGGGCAAAACTCAACAACTGTCTTGCTTAGCGACATAAATTTGGATCTCCATTGCGGTCATAAGCTGAGAACTATAAAGCAGTAGCTGCAATCCCAGTTTGTGCGGGTCCTAAACCAGGCTTGGGGGAGTGGGGGTTTAATGCAACCTGCAAACTGAATTCAGGAAGCTGGCTTGACAATCCACAATCCAAACAAACTATGGCTTAGCAGAGGGATCCAGCTGTAGAAAAACAGCAGGGAGCATTTAGGGGTCGGAGGAAGCATCTGAGAGTAGGAGGAGGAGGAGGCTCAAAGGGGGAGCTTCTTTCTTGCACCCAGGTTGCAAAGAATGCGAGCTGCACCTGTTGAATTTCTGCAGCGTTGCAACGCTGGCTATAAGAGGGAAAACGATTTTTGCTCCGTTTTTGCAAGCAGCTGATCCGACCGGAGGAGTTTCACGCCTCCATCCTTTGCAACAACAGCTTCTTGTAACAGCCAGCCTGCAATTCAACCGATGCAGTTGATGCAAGTATTATTAATATTATTATTATGGATCAAGTTGGAAAAAGAGATGGATAAGCTGCACCTGATGATTTTCTGTCTTACCTGCAAGGATGGGATTCCCAGCCGCGATCCCGGACCCAGTGGCCTGGAAAGAGCGATCCTTAAGATCCCTCGCAGGCTTCCCAGCCAAACCCACGCCGATCCAACGCAACCCTCAGGCGCATGCGCAGAGTCTCGAATCCGGGCCGCCCGTTCGAGAAGTGCCCTTTCTCGTCCCGTCTGCCCTCGACCACGCATGCGGCCCCCGTGTCGCAGGGGCTGGCGTCATCGCGCCGCGCGGCGAGTTTCCCCGCGTTGCTAAGCAACCGAGGCTGGCCTACCCTGAAAAAGGAGGCCCGAGATCCGTTGAGCGACCCCCGCGGGCCTAAAACGGCGAGGGGTTCGAGGGGAGCGAACGTAAGAGACCCTCCTCCTTCAACCTTCATCTCTAGCCCTGCCTACGTCAATTGGACCACGCCCTTCTGTTCTCCGTGCCCTTAAACCCCGCCCTCCGCCCTCTTCTTTCCTGACCTCCTAGAGGGCGGGGGAGGGGGGAGAGGAGGGATTTGGTCACGTGCTTATAAACTGAATCATGTAGCCAGTCCTCATTGAGGAACTGAGGGGAAAAGAAAGGAGATGGAGGTTTTGGGTTAACTTTGCAATAGAAGGGGGCATTATAATTTCCCTCCTTTATAATAAGCTGAGGCTTAAATTGAATAAGTTTCTTTTTGGCCCCAAAGTTGGCTTGACCGGTCACAGGACCCAACAATTTGAATGTATGATAACAATAACACCCGCTGCCCCCCCAAATGAAACTTCCTTGGCCTTAACCAGGTTACTTATAAACCTAGTTAGTCTGTTGTTGCACCAATGTGAATCACAATGAGGGTCTCAAAGTGAGTTAATTTAGCCGTCCAGCCTGTCGTGGTGGTTTATTGACATGAGCATATTATTCCATTGTTTATTTTCAGGCAGGTAAGCAGACTTCCTCCAACCTGCTACCTTTTGCAGACTATGGACTACCATTCCCACAAGCCCCAGCCTGGCATACCGAAGGATTACCCTCCGCTCCAACCACCAGAAAGGAAGAAGAGTTCAGCTTGGGTAATTAATCCCTCCTGAATTTTGACTTCCTCTAGTTCTGAAAGAATCGATAATTGTTATAATTTATAAGTGAATTATATCATATATTTAATATACAGAATAGACAGACAGACAGATAGGTAGAAGACTAGATAGATAGATGGGTACTGATAATCTATATAGATATATATATATATATATATATATATATATATATATATATATATATATACATACATACATACATACATACATACATATACACACATATATATACATATATATGAGAGAGAGAGATGATAGGGGATAGATGGATAGATAGGTAGATATATAGATATATGGATGTTATGCATATATTGAAACATTACGGATGTTTGCTGATTATCATCTATCATGTATCTGTCTCAGAAAACATATCTAATAAACCTTCCTCCACCTATTTGCCCCACAACAACAGCCCTATGAGATGGGCTGGTCTGAGAGAAGGATTGGCCCAAAGAAGGCTTAGCCATAAGCATCGAGCAAAGTCTGTGACTCAAACCTTTTCGCTGGCACAAGCAATAAAAATACAGGAACATTAGCTGTTTAAAAAATCTTGGTCTATGTTTTGCCTGGCCTTTTTCTCCTAACGTAGATATTTTCTGGGTGATTTTTTAAATATTCTTGCTCCCCCCCCCCTCATATGGCTAGCCACATGGGTTTAAATTGCTGATGGAAAACTACAGATATTTCTTTTCAAAGAAATGAAATTAATAACAGTCAGAGAAGTCTTCTCTTTATTTCCCTCCTTTCAAAGCAGGTCCTGGATAAAAAATAAATAAATCTATTTATTGATCCAGGACGGAATCGATCACATCTTGATGGTGCATGACCAACTTGATTTTTTTTTTAATTATCCAGGACTTTTTAATTGGAAGAAAGGACAAGGTTTTTGCATTCATGGAGAAAAATCTTACTTTAATGACGAAGGGGATCAGAGAGTTGAGGAAGACGAGTTCCCCCCAACAGACCTTCGTGTGGAATCATCCAGACAGTGACAAAATTCATCCCAGTAAAGCATTTCATGCTGTCAAGCGTTATTATGAGAAACAGGTAGGCTGGTGGATTTGCAAAAAGGGACATTAGTCTTTTCTAATACTTGGACAGTTATTAATACAGGTAGTCCTCGACTTAATGACCACAATTGAGCCAAGCGAGACATTTGTTCATTTGCCTCATTTTACGTCTTTCCTTGCTACCATGGTTAAGTGAATCGCTGGCGTTGTTATGTTAGTAACTAGCTTGTTAAGTCAATCCTGCTCCCGCATCGATTTTCCAGGTCAGAAAGTCGCAAAAGGGGATCTGGTGACCCCTGGAACAGTGAAACTACCCCATTTTCCAACTGATCGATGATTCTTTATTTGGGATCGCAGGATACCATCTCCAGCTCCGTTCTCAGGGGGAGAGAGAGGGAGAGACTTTTGGCTTCATGCAAGGAAAGCAGCAGAAGCCGCAGAAGTCTTTCTTTCTCTCCCCCAAACTCTGCCAGAAACGAGTCTTTGTCGGCGCAACCTCTTGGAGCAGGAGGCCTTGCAGGATCCCAAAGACTCATTTCTGGCGGAGTTTGGGGGAGAGAAAGAAAGACTTTTGCTGCTTTCCTTGCATGCAGCCAAAAGCAGAAGAAGAAAGAAGCGGAAAGAAGCAGCCCAGTGGCCAGGCAAGGCATGTGGGGCGAGTGAGGCAAATTCCCCCCCCTCTGCCTTTTCCCCCTTCCCCTCACTCCCTTGTGTTGTTCTGTTGTTCGCAATGCAAGCGACGCAAGCCTTGTGTTCTCGCGGGCCAGGTGGGTGGCACAGCCTTGTGTTCCCGCGCAGCCTGGATGAATTGCTTTGGGGAGGCGGGGTGTGACATTTCTCTGTGGACCATCAAAATCTTCTCACAGACCACTGGTTGGCAACCACTGCTCTGTGAAACATCTTGTACAAATTCCCTTTCTGTGCTGTTGGTCTTGTCCGTTTATAATCCCTATACACAAACCACGATCCTGATCAAAGGCGAAGGCATTGAGCGTCTTACTTTCTCTCGTCTCCCAGGCCAAGGAGCAGAGGAAGGTCTCCAGTTTATCGAGTGATTTTTCCGACTCCTCATTGCTGCAGAAATGCTTCTTGAAACGGCCCGGGTGTCCTCAGTATAGCAACCAGGCGACGTCGGCAATCCTTCTCGGTAAAAAAAATCCATTTGGCCAAGTCTCCCTTTGGTGCCCGCCATGGCCTCCGTGCGCTGCCCACTTCGGCTCGGTTTCGGCGGGCGGCGAGAAATCCCACAGCGCGGCCGTTTCTCGACATAACAACCGCAAAAAATTCCGGCGCTGCTTTCGAGACGGTCGTGAAACTGGAACCTCTCGCCCCAGTTCGGCGGCCGGTCGTTCAGGGGAATCCCTGCCGCCGTTAAGCGAGTCCCACGGTTTGCTGAGCGAATCCAGCTTTCCCCGCCCCCAATGGTCGCGAAAGGGGATCGTGTAGACACACACACACACACACACACACACACACACACGCTGCGACCATCATAAATACGAGTCTGTTGCCGAGCGTGTGAATTTGGGCCATGTGACCCTGGAGGAACGCTGCGACGGTCGTTAAGTGTGACAAACGGTCCTTTTTGAAAGCGCTTGCTGTCCCTTCGAACGGCTTTTAAACGGGTGGTTGTAAGTCAAGGACGATCTGTCCATGTTTGGTGCTAATGCAGGCAGCTGCTTAGCGGAGTGTGAATCCACCTTTTTTTTCAAGCTTATCGAAGAGTAACTTAGGATCCCAGGGCTGGAAGGGACCCTGGAGGTCTTCTAGTCCAACCCCCCCCCTCCCCCCGACCTGAGGCAGGAGACTGGATACCACCCCAGACATGGGAAGAGTCGGAATTGAATTCTCTGCTCGCAGTCCCCATTCCTCCCCCCATTCCTCTCCCCATCAGAGAGCAGCATTTCAAGGTCTGCGGATCTCCCTATCAACCTCAGCACCATGAGCCTGACTTCCCAGATCTCCCTGGACGACTGGAATTCCCTTGTCCAAAATCCCGACATTTGGGACTCGAGGAGCCGCATCCGATGTAAGTTTCTTTGTTTGGCTTCAGTTACAGGTTTTCTTCCCACCAGCCTCCCTCCAAACAGTTTATAGCAGTAATGGCACTTTGGTCAACCTTGCGATGGGTGGGCTTTAGCCAAGGACCCCATAATTCTTATTCTCCTCCTCCTCCTCTCCTATTCCCCTTCTTCTCTTTCTCCTCTCCCTTCTCTTTCTCCTCTCCTTCTTTCTCCTTCCCCTTCTCTTTCTCCTCTACTTCTGTTTCTCCTTTTATTTCCTTCCCCTTCTTCTTTTCTCCTTCATTCTCCTTCTTCTCTCCTTCATTCTCCTTCTCCTTCCCCTTCTGTTTTTCCTCTCCTTTCTCCTCTCCTTCTTTCTCCTCCTCCTTTCCCTTCTCTCCCCTTCTTTCTCCTTCCCCTTTTCCTTCATTCTCCTCTTTCTCCTTCTCCTTCCCATTCTGTTTCTCTTTCTTTCTCCTTCCCTCTTTCCTTTCTCCTTCTCTTTCTCCTTCCCCTTCTCCTTCCCCCCCCCCATTCCTTTCTAGCACTGATGATGTTCCCTAGTCAGGCCATGAAATGTCTGAAAGAAAACCACCCAGCTCAGAGAGCACCAAGGATCCCACAGTCCTTCCTTCCTTCCTTCCTTCCTTCCTTCCTTCCTTCCTTCCTTCCTTCCTTCCTTCCTTCCTTCCTTCCTTCCTTCCTTCCTTCCTCCTCTTCCTCCTTCCATCTCTCCTTCCTTCTTTCCTTCCTTTCTTCCCTCCCTCCCTCCCCTCCTCGAGGACTAAGGACCCCTCAATTCCACCCTGGAGCTCCAAAGCATCTCTCCCAAGAGTCGGCCTCTGTTCCTCCCACATCCAACAAAGAGGGGGAAGGGAACCCAGCAAGCTTTTGGGGTGCAGGCTGACCTCTTGACGCTTCTCTTTCCTCCTCCCCAGTTTATCCCTCTTTCTCCTCGGAAGTGGTCTTGCCCAAATGGAAGAGCTTCACAGAAGGCATCGTCCCCCACAGCCAGCTTAAAGCCCGCTCCGCGAACCGGATGCCCTGGTACATCCCCGTGCTTCATGACAAGGTGAGGATTCGAACCCAACGCAAGGAAACGAGGGCGGACGGGTTGGGCCCAAAACTGGGAGCCTCTTTGCTGCTTTTCCGACTTGCAAAAGTTTAATAAAAAAAAAAAAAAGCAGGACATTTTTTAAAGATGAACACGTGGCAATTTGATCGGTCAGAAAAGGGGCTGAAGGGAGCAGTTTGCAAGGAACAGATTACAGATGAACCGAGTTGGAAGGCACCTTGGAGGTCACCTAGTCCAACCTCCCCCTCCCACCCAGACAGGAGGCCCTACACCATTTCTGACAGATGCCAGTCCAGTCTCTTCTTGAAGGCCTCCAGGGATGAAGCTCCCACAACTTCCGAGGGCAACTTCTGTTCCACGGGTTGATTGTCCTCCCTGTCAGAAAGTTTCTCCTTATTTCCAGATTGAATCTCTCCTTGGTCAGTTTCCATCCATTGTTCCTTGTCTGGCCTTCAGATGCTTTGGAAAATAGCTTGACCCCTTCCTCCTCTCTGGGGCAGCCCCTCAGATATTGAAAGCCTGCTCTCCTGTCTCCCCTGGTCCTTCTCTTCCCTAGACTAGCCAGGCCCAGTTCCTGCAACCGCTCATCGTATGTTTTATCCTCCGGTCCCCTCATCATCCTGGTTGCTCTTCTCTGTACTTTTTCTCGAGCCTCAACATCTTTTTTACATCTCTTCTTTGGGGTAGCCCCTCAAATATTGTAAGACTGCTATCATGTCACCCCTATCCTTCTTTTCCTTCAACTAGACATGTCTTCTGTCCATCCATGGCTTGCTCAGGTGCCTTTATTTCCTTCCTTCCTTCCTTCCTTCCTTCCTTCCTCTTCCTTCCTTCCTTCCTTCCTTCCTTCCTTCCTTCCTTCCTTCCTTCCTTCCTTCCTTCCTTCCTTCCTTCCTTCCTTCTTTCTTTCTTTCTTTCTTTCTTTCTTTCTTTCTTTCTTTCTTTCTTTCTTTCTTTCTTTCTTTCTTTCTTTCGCTTTGGAAAATAGCTTGACTCTCTCCTCTCTGTGGCAGCTATTGGAAAACTGCTCTCCTGCCTCTCCTGGTCCTTCTCTTCCCTAGACTAGCCAGGCCCAGTTCCTGCAACCGCTCATCGTATGTTTTATCCTCCGGTCCCCTCATCATCCTGGTTGCTCTTCTCTGCAGTCTTCCTAGACTCTCAGCATCTTTTTTCTAGTGCAGTGAACAAAACTGGATGCAGGACTCTAGGTGTGGAGTAGATAGGTGGAAGTACAGGCAGGTGTTGTCCGCTTGCAAATCCCATAGAGGTCTGGAGTAGGAAACCCTAGAAGGGAGCCTTTATTGTGGGGGGGGGGCGTTGGGCTAACGGAATGTTGGTTCCCTTCCCAGGATCTGAGCCTCAATAAGATGGGAGAGGAAGTTGCCCGCTTGGCTCCTTTTGAAGCCGAGTGTGCCCGGAAGGAGGCAGTGATCACCGTTCTGCGGGAAGAGGTCCAGGCCATGCAGAAACAGCTGGAGCAGCTCCAGAAATGGCAGGCCACTATTTTAGAGAGGATTTCAGAGGAGGTAATCACTCTCTCTCTCTCTTTTTTTTTTTGCTTCCCAGTCTTGTCTCGATAGCTGCTGGGATCCTTCTTTAATTTATTTTCCCCCTCCCAAAGCCGCAAAGTTTTCTTTAACGAGATTTATTAATAGCAATAGCAGTAAGCCCTTAGGCAGCCTTATATACCGCTTCACACCATGGGAGAATAGAATAAAATGGAGTGGAGTGGAGTGGAATAGGATAGAAATAGAGTAGAGTAGTGAATTAGAATTAGAATAGAATAGAATAGAATGAATTAGAATAAGAATAGAATAGAATAGGATGAATTAGAATAGAATAGAATTAGAATAGAATAGAATGAATTAGAATTAGAATGAATTAGAATTAGAATAGAATGAATTAGAATTAGAATAGAATATAGAATAGAATGAATTAGAATGAGAATTAGAATAGAGTAGAATTAGAATAGAATGAATTAGAATAGAATGAATTAAAATTAGATTAGAATAGGATAGGATAAAATAGAACAGAACAAATTAGAATTAAAATAGAATAAGAATAAATAAAATAGAAAGAATTAGATTAGATTAGAATTGAATACAACAGAATGAATTAGAATAGCATAGGAATAAGAATAAGAAATAGAATAGAATGAATTAGAATTAGAACAGAATAGAAAATAAAAATAGAACAGGACTAGACTAGAGAAAAATGCAGAAGGTAGCGTGGTTAGTCCTCAACTTACAGCCATCACGGGCAGGCTCCCTTATCGTCGTAAGTTGAGGACAACCCACATTACCTCTTGTAAATCCAAACATTCAGAATCGCCCAAACTGCAGAACCCTCACCCATCCCCCCCCCAAAAAAAAAATCGATCAGGTTTGCTTTCGAACCCTCCTTCCCAGAAGCGTGCCAAAGTGGAGGCTTGGTCCGAATGGGAACTCATCCAGCCGCCCACGCATGGCACCTGGCCTTCCATTGGGCTGGACCAGAAGAGCATCCCCTCAGTCTACGTGGACCAGGTCGACCGTTCGGAAGACTCGAGCCAGGAGTTCGAGCGCCTGAAAGAGCTGCTGAGCCAGTCAGAGGAGACGTTGGATTCGAAAGCGCTGTTGGTGAAGAAGGAGCTCTTAAAAGACCAGGTGGAACTCGACCATTTAGAGAAGGAGGTAAGAAGCCCCCCCCCCCCCCCCAAAAAAAAAAACCCACTGGGGTCGATCAAAGATCTGGAGAAGCATGTGGGCGGGATAGGAATGCAGGGTGGTCCTCGACTTACGACCACAGTGGAGGTATTCTGACCCAGGCTTCCTGAGACCGTAATTAAGTACATGCTTAGTCCAAACAACTCTCTCTTTATTTCAACACTGGGAATTATGTGCATTCCCAGCCTGTAATGAGTCCCAAACAGTTCCTCGAGATAAGCACCCACCTTTCTTTCCATTGAATTGCTGCCAACAACTAAAGTGCCAAATTAATTGTAAAAACCAACCGATGTACAAAGTCCACACAGAGCTTCACGGTTTAATCCGAACAGAGCGAACGACATTGCTTCCCGCAAAGGTTCCTGTCTCTTTGCTCCTCCTTTGTATCTTATGGGAGGGGCAATCACCTCCAGCCTTAATCCTGAGTCACCCTTTTTATCGTAACTGCTCTTTCCTTCTGGCAGCTCTGTGCATGTGCGCACTGGGAACAGGCTCCCGCTATTCCTCTGCCTCACTGCTGTCAGATTCTGGAGGCTCCAGAGTCAGCCCGTAACTCCCACATGGCCCTGGCCCCATCTCTGTGTCGGTGGCAGGACCATTGTCCAAGTCCTCCCCAGACTCCCGGACTGGCTCACTGTCGGTCCGTTGGTCTGATTCCCGAACTGTCGGTCCGTCGAGGGCTGCCCATAGAGGAAACCTAAACTTGTCTGCGGGAAATCCTTGACTTAGGCCCCCCCACAACTTTTGGGATTAAGTGAGACCTGCGTTAAATGGATTTTTTTTAACCCTCTGCAGTGAGCTTTCGGAGTGACTTCACCGCAGTTGTTGAGTTAGGAATGCGGTCGTTAAGCAAAAACCGGCTGTCCCCCCTCGAGTTTGCTGATCGGAAGGTCGCAAAAGGGGATCGCGTCTCTCTCTCTCTCTTTCTCACACACACACACACACACACACACAGGGACATGGCGACCATTGTAAATATTGATCCGTTGCCCAAGCGTGGGAATTTTGATCCTGCAGGGAGGCTGCGATGGTCATAAGTGTGAAAAAATGGTCTCAAGTCGCTTTTTCCAGTGCCGTTGTAACTTTGGTCACTAAATGAACTGTCCTAAGTGGAGGATTACCTGTATTGCAAAAAGAAAAAGTGAATTACAGGTAGTCCTCAGCTTACAACTGTTTTTTTAACAATGGTTCGAAGTTACAACAGCCGTGAAGAAAGATACTTAGGACCGTTTTTCACACTTACGACCGTCGCAGCCTCCCTGTGGGATCAAAATTCCCACGCTTGACAATGGACTCGAATTTATGACAGTTCGCCCTGCCCCGGGAGTCAGGTGATTCACCTTTGGCGATCTCCTGACGAGCAAAGTGACAGAATAACAGAACGATAAGAGTTGGCGGAGGGGACCTTGGAGGTCTTCTAGTCCAGCCCCCCCCCGCTCAAGCAGGAGACACTTCTATACAGAATAACAGAATGATGAGAAGCCCAATTTCACTGAACAAATTGCGCAACTAACTTACCAATTGCAGTGAATTCCCTCAATAACCGTAGCCAGGATGGTTGTAAACCTGGGACAAAATTCACTTTTAACAACTGTTCTCACTTAGCCGTCTAAGCTTTGGGCTTGCTCATGAGACGAACCCTGCCCACATTTGCAAGAGCAAGCACAGTTACAGCCGATGCCTTCCGCTGTCCTTGAATCAGCAGAAAGATGATGGCATTTTCCCCTTCCCCTCCCCTCTTTTGTAAAGAACAACACAATCACAATCGCAACAACGACGAGTCTCTTTTCTCCCCCCCCCCTCTTTCCCGGCTGCCTCCCACAACGTTGACGTGCCTGAAAAGAGCTTGGTGGAAATAGAGGAGGAGATGCTCTCCAGCAGCGAATCCAAAGGGCGGGAAGGCGATTTGAGCGATCTGGATGAATCGGAGAACACGCTGATCCTCTACAAGCTGCTGGAGTTCCAGAAGGTGAACGAGATCCTCTACGAAGAGCTGCAGAAAGCGCAGAACGAGTACGAGCTGGCCACAGGTACGCCTAGGCACTTCGAGAACCCGGAGTGGAAAATAAGAGTGGAGTAGAGCAGGAGTCGCCTACCTTTTTGGACCTCAGGGACCACCAAACTCATCATTTTTAATCCCGCGGCCCAGAGACCCTGGGAAAATCCTCAAGAAAGTGTGCAGGAAAATTCCCCCACCCAGCTTTCCTACTGATAGATCGTTCTTTATTTGGGATCGCAGGATACCGTCTCCAACTACGTTCTTAGGGGAAGGGAGGGAGAGAGAGACTTTTGGCTTCATGCAAGGAAAGCAGCAGAAGCCGCAGAAGTCTTTCTTTCTCTCCCCCAAACTCATCCAGAAATGAGTCTTTGTGAGATTTGTCGTGCCGGCGCAGCCTCTTGGAGCAGGAGGCTTTGCAGGATCCCAAAGACTCATTTCTGGCGGAGTTTGGGGGAGAGAAAGAAAGACTTTTGCTGCTTTCCTTGCGTGCAGCCAAAAGCAGAAGAAGAAAGAAGCGGAAAGAAGCAGCCAGGTGGCCAGGCAAGGCACGTGGGGTGAGTAGAGCAAGTTCGCCCCCTCCACCCTTTCTCCCCTCCTCTCACTACCTCACGAGGTTCGCAATACAAGCGACGCAAGCCTTGTGTTCCTGCAGGCCATGTGGACGGCACAGCCTTGTATTCCTGCGAAGCCTGGCTTGATTGCTTTGGGGGGGGGAGGAGGGGAGACATATCTCTGCGGACCACCGACATTTTCTCGTGGACCACCAGTGATCCCCAGCCCACTGGTTGCGACCCCTGGAGTCGAGTAGAATAGGAATGCGGAAGAAAATGTCGTTTCGAGCGGGCATTAAGCGAACTGTTCTAAGTCAAGGACCGCCTGTAAAAAAAAAAAAAAGCCAAGAGAGGAAGCCTGGGGTGAAAGCGTGGGTGGGTGGGCTTCCTCTCCTGCCTCCCACTTGCTTCCCCAGGCGCGATTTCATCCCTGCAAAGAGAGTTGTCTTTCGAGGAATCCCAACTCCGGAAAGCCGACGTGGAAAAAGAAGCTTTGCAGAAGGAACTCCGGGAACGAGGCGAACAGCTGGAGGCCATGTCGAATAAGGTTCGGTCACACGGGCTCGGCCTGCAGGACGGTCCCAGTGCAGTGGTGGAATTTAAAAAAAATTTTTTTTTACTACCGATAGTAGTAAATTACTACAGGTAGTAGTAAAGTAGTAAATTACTACAGGTAGTAGTAAATTACTAACGGTAGTAATTCTGATGGGTGGGGGCGTTGCTTGGTGGGCATTACTTTGTGGGCATGGCATGGCTTGGTGGGCATGGCAGGGGAAGGATATACTGCAAAATCCCCCTTCCCTCCTCACCCCACGAACCTGCTTTTCCAGATCTGTTCTCCTGTGCAGGGCAACCCAAGGAGGCCCAGCCAATCAGCTGGGACTTGGGAGGGGGAGTATAGATGGGGGTGGAGTCAGTTAGAGGCAGCATTTGCCGGTTCTCCAAACGACTCAAGATTTTCACTACCGGTTCTGGAGAACCGGTCAGAACCGGCTGAGTACCCACCTCCTCTGCTCCCGGGCAGTCGAGAACAATGGATTTTTACAGGGCTGGGATTCGCACTCTGCCCCCAACGAGCTTAGTGGCTCGGCTTGGGTCCCTGCAAAGGAAGCCATCCTGAATTTAGAACAGAACAGAATTAGCATAACAGAGTTGGAAGGGACCTCGGAGGTCTTCTAGTCCAACCCCCTGCTCAGGCAGGAAACTCTATATACCGTTTCAGACAAAGAGTTCTCCAATCTCTTCTTTAAAACCTCCCGTGTTGGAGCAACTCACCACTTCTAGAGCGGTGAAAAACGGTCCTAAATCACCGTTTTTCAGCGCCGTTAACTTCGGACACTAAATAAACTAAATAAACTGTTGTAAGTGTGTCGTGGGCAGCGGGAATGATTTTGAGGAGAGGAGGAAGAGACCAAAAGAAGAAGGAATCCCAGTTTGGGGAAGATAAAACAAAAGATAAAAGGGAAGGAAGGTCAAATCCAAGAGGCTTGCTTTTTTTATTTTGTTTTTATGATTAAATATTTTTTTTGGGGGGGGGCGTGTGATCAAAACACGGAATACATCTTGATTTTTTTCTTCGTTAGCCTGAGAGGCTTTCTTGGTGAACTTGACGTTCTCCTTCTGTTGATGCAATCTAGGATGGCTTTTTTTGAGGTGGGGGGGGGCAGCTTTACATTATCTGCTGACTAATTTGGTTGCGAAGACACCCCCCACCCACCCATGGGATTCTAAACACGAAAAAAAATAAAATAAAAAAATAAAACTTGCTCGCTGGAAATCCCCAGTGCAGGAACTTTTCACAAGCGCTGCCTTTCCCTTCGTAGTTTTCCAACTTGCGGGAGGAGAGGAAACACGAAGAAATGATGGGCACCATCGAGACAGAGAATTGCAAACTTCGACAGGTAAGGGGAAACACACACACACACACCCTTCCTTGGATATCTTCTCAGCGGATTTCTGCTCTTTGTTGGGTGTTTGGGTCAGCCCCGTTCCGTAAACCCAATCAAGTCCGTTAAAAGAAGGTTTGAACCCCTGTTCTTAAGATCCTCTCTGGGAAACTGCACAGAAGAGACACGACTTGCTGGGATAATCCAGACAGGAATTGCAACTACCGAATTTTACTTTGCTATAAATCTATGTTGACTGAAACTTGCAAATTTGAAAGTACAGTTCTCTTCATCCCCAGCCCCCCTTTACAGCTCTTCTCTTCTCTTCTCTTCTCTTCTCTTCTCTTCTCTTCTCTTCTCTTCTCTTCTCTTCTCTTCTCTTCTCTTCTCTTCTCTTCTCTTCTCTTCTCTTCTCTTCTCTTCTCTTCTCTTCTCTTCTCTTCTCTTCTCTTCTCTTCTCTTCTCTCCTCTCCTATTCCTATTCCTAATTCCTAATTCCTAATTCCTATCTATTTTATTCTATTCCTATTCCTGCATTCTATTTCTCTTCCTATGTTCTATTTCTATTTTTATTTCTATTCCTGTTCTGTTCATATTCCTTTGTTCCATTTATATTTCTATTTTCTATTTCTCTTCCTATAATTCTTTCTATTTCTGTTCCTATATGTTCTATTTCTATTCCTGGGCACCCTTTTTTTTTTTTTGAATTCTTACCATTTGGAAGCCGGTACAGGATAATAAAAACAAGGACAAATCGGCTGAAAAACAGCTTCTATCCCAGAGCAGGAACTATATTGAATTCTACTATGTATGGTGCAATGTTAATGCAATATCAGGGGTTTTCAATTCAATTATATAGAATGCAAAGGAGATGTGTTTGGGTTTTATTTTTATATAGTTATAATCTACACTAAAGGTGGCATTTAATTTTGTTGTACGAGGTGCAACGGCAATAAAGTAAACTAAGTAACTGTTCTGTTCTGTTCCTATGTTCCATTTCTAGTTCTATTCCTATGTTCTCTTCCTATTTTGAGTTTAGGTAAATGACCGCAAAAATGACCGGATTCTCTAATTTGCCCTTTTCTTTTCCTCCTCTTCCTTCCTGCCCAGGAGGTGACCAAGCTGGAAGTCCAGCTGGCAGACAGAGACCAGGCCATCCACACGTTACAAACCAACATCCAGCAGCTTCAGTCCGAGTTACTGGTGAACAAGCACCGCACCAGTAAGCAGCTGAGCAGCCAGAATGAACTCCAGATGCAGCTGGACATTTTGCAACGGGCAGAGCAGCAGACAAGAGTCACCCTGGAGAGCGTCAGCGCCCGGGTAAGATTGGAACGCGGTTGTTAAGTGAATCTGGCTTCCCTCATTGACTTTGCCGCTCAGATGGTTGCAAAAGCAGATCACGGGACTTGGAGGGGGGGGAACGACACACACTGCAATTGTCATAAATAGGAACCGGTTTGCCAAGCCTCTGAATTTTGATCATGTGATCGCAGGGACGCTGCCATGGCCCTAAGTGTGCCGTTGCCATTTCAAATGGTCACTATACGAGCCATTGTAAGTTGGCTACCTCTACCTGGCTCAAGAGCAGTAACTGCTTCCTAGGTGTCTTAGTAACAATCACTTAACTATGAGCCAGCGGTGTGTTGCAGCTGCCAAAAAAAACCCCAGACCCCCCAGTTATTTTGTTTCAGTGCTGTTGTAACTTCGAACGGTCACTAAATGTCGCAAGCTGAGGACTACCTGTACTGTATCCTTATAATAAAAATACCGTTTCCCTGAAAACAAGTCCCAATCCAGGATGCTCGTAATATAAGCCCTACCCTGAAAATAAACCCCAGTTAAATCGTCAGCCAGACGGACGCGTTTTAGTACCGTATTTCCCTGAAAATAAGACCCTAGCATGATTTTTTTCCCCCAGGATTCTCGTAATATAAGACCTACCCCCAAAATAAGCCCCAGTTAAGATTGTTGGCCAGACAGAGACGCATTTAGAACCGTATTTCCCTGAAAATAAGACCTATGCCCGAATTCCAGCGATCGGCCTAATTAAATCATGAGTCTCAGGCCAAACTTCAAGAAACTTCAAAGATTTTATTAGGAGCAACATACTGGTATGATCTGTAGGAAGCTGAGTCTGAGATATGTAACTTACGATCACCTATGACCCTGTTTCCCTCATCCTCACCCCTCTGGGTGTATCATAATTCAGATTGTCCAACGGAGCACCTTCATGAGCTAGATGTCATCAATCACACGTTCCAGTAGAGGATTTTCGAGTCCAGAATTCCCGGCTGCCTCAGTTACAATCTCTGTGAGATAAGCTTGGAATGTTCATTTGCCGTCTGCTCCTTAAGGGGTTTTCCCCTCACCACCACCCCCTCCCCATCTTTCGTAGGGCAAACGTGGAAACCGACATAGGAATATTTTACAAGTCAACACCCTAACGTGTCTTTTGGAGCAAAAAATTAATAGAAGACCGGGTCTTATTTTTGGGGAAACACGCTAGCATTAGTCTGCCTGACTTTGGGGGCTCTCACGTGCTCTACCTGGAAGGGAACCGAATATCAAACCTTAAGCAAGTCCCCGGCAGCTGCCCCTTCCTCTCATTCTGCGTCCTGGTTTTTACGCTTTCCCTCTTTTCTCTCTCTCTCTCTTTCGAAAGTTCGAAAGGTTCCGTAGCAAAATCATCCAAGCCGCTTACAGCACGCCCGGCACCAAGTCCCCGCAGGCGGAAATCACCGACGAGGAGGTTTTGGAGGCCTTGCAGGTAACCCTGGAGTCAAGTCAGGATGGTGGAAAGACAGCGGCGGGCGTGGGTGTGGGGAGGGGGAGAGCCCTGGCCCAGCGAGGCTGCCCCCCCCCCCACACCTTCCTGACGGACGCCCCTGTCTTTCAGAAAATCATAACTGACCGTCTCGATTTCCATCAAATGCTGAAGCAGAAAGGAGTGAAGGTGCCGTCGCTCAGCTCCGAGCCTGCCCCGCCGCCGACTCATAAGAAAAAAGGCGGAGGGAAATAACCCCCCTTTTAAAAAAAAAAACTTCCCCCCCCTAAAAAAAAAATCTCTTGAATTTCTTATTCTGCTCCTGAGCTGTTGCTTTTCCTGTCTCCAATTAAACGATGGCACTCGTGTTTTCTCCTCCCTCCCTTTCCTTGTCCGTGAGTATGATTGTTACTTGCAATTAGTAGGATTACTAGTTGAAGTATTAGCTGTGTAAAGCCTTAGTATGGCCACACCTGCATCCAGTTTTGGTCCCCTGCATTACAAGAAAGAGGTTGAGACTCTGGAAAGAGAGCAGAGAAGAGCAACTAAAAGAGCTAAAACATATGAAGAACCGGTGCAGGAATTGGGTAAGTCTAGTTTAATGAAAAGAAGGACCAGGGGAGACATGATAGCAGCCTTCCAATATCTGAGGGGCTGCCCCAGAGAAGAAGGGGTCCAACTATTCCAAAGCAAATTGGTCGTAGATAAAAGTAAACATAATTTAAGGTGAATTGGACTTTTGTGGAAGCGAAGATGACTCAAGACCGATAACGTGTTTGACTCCTCCCTCCCTCGGGCTTAGTCTAGTCCTTTCCTACATCATATTTGCCAAATCATTTTTTTTTGGGGGGAGAGGGGTGCTGAAGACCCCCCTGGGGTTCGTTGACGGGTGGATATTTTGCCAGAGCAAGGAAGGCCACGCATGTTTTCCATCCTTTGTTGTGCCCACCTCTCCAAGCTCTTCATTTCGGCCTTGCGCTGAGGAAAGGGTTCGATTCCCTTTGGGGAATCTCTTGGGCTTTTCTCTTTTTTTTTCATCCAGGTCTCTTCGGCCGGCCCATCTTTCTGGGCCTTCCCCTCCCCCCCACCCACGATGCCACTTTGGAGATGATGAAATCTCTTGTGGGGGCGGGCGGGGGTGTGTGTGTGTGTGTGGTAGAATCCAGAACTGGAATTTTCAGAACGGTTTAACGGACTTTCGCATGCTGACTCCGGACTCTCGCGCGTTCCGGCCGGACGCAGATGGACGGGCTGCTGGCGGTTCGCTTGCGTTCTTCGGCCGAAGGATGAGAGGCTCGCGGTGGGGTGGGGGGGGGAAGAAACTCCCTCGAGTAAAATGCAGAAGGGTTTCCTGCCTTCCCCTCTCCTCTTCATCATCCTCTCCACCCCACGGGGTAAAAACCTGATTAATGGTGAGTTATTTCGAGAGACCTAAAAAATCGGAGCCCTTGTCCGTGACTGTTTTCAATTTCCTGGGTTATATTTTAAAGCACATTGGGCTCTTAATTTGCCCCTCAAAATGGCTGGTTCGAAATAATTACAGGTGTCTTGAGTTACTTATAAAGTAATAAAGGCAGGATAAGACTCTTAAATCACTCAATAAAACAAATGATCCTGAATTTCTGGTGCTGTCGTTCTTGTTTTGGGCTTTTGCCTCGTTTGTGCCCTGGTCCTGATTTGATGTGGGAAAGCAGGTAACTGATAATCAGAGTTGGAAGGGACCTTATAGGTCATCTAGTCCAACCCCCCGCCCAAGCGGGAGATCCTACACCATTTTGGAAAATAGAGTAGAGAATAACACGCATCCTAAATAAACACAGAATACTCAGTAAATGAGGCTAAAAGGGAATTGTTCAGGCATGATCTCAGCTGAACGTTAGTGTATTACACAAGGAAGACAGGTAGTCCTCGACTTACAACTGCAACAGAGCCCAGAATTTATGTTGCTAAGCGAGACATTTATTCAGTGAATTTTGCTCCATGTTACCCCCTCTCTTCCCCCCCCCCGGTTGTTAAGCGAATCATTGCAGCTGTTAAAATTTATGAACACGGTTGTTAAGAGAACGAGTGGTGCCCAGAGGTGGAGCTCTCACCTCACAATCAGGAGGCTGTGAGTTCGATCCTTGGTAGAGGCAGGTATTTCTCTGTCTCTGGACACACTGAGAATACATCTGCTGGGGGGAAAACCTCCACACTGGCGACAGGAAAGGCACCCGGCCAGTAAAACACTCAGCTCCATTCAGTTGCCTCAGACTCTACCCCGCAAGGGATTATGGGGTAAATGATGATGATGAGTTGTTAAGAGAATCTGGCTTCCCCATCGGAAGGTCGCAAAAGAGGGACCTCGTGACCCCGGGGGCACTGCCACCGTCCTAACTATGAGTCGCTTTCCAAGCGCCTGAATTTTAATACCCCAACGGTCGTAAGTATGAAAAATGGTCTTAAGTCACTTTTTTTCAGTGCCGTTGTAACTACAGTCACCAAATGAACTGTTGTAAGTCGAGGACTACCTATGTAGTAGTGTTTTTGTCCCCCTCTTATTTTTTTTCTCTTCTGCTTCTTAGATCCTAATAAACCTGAACGTGCCCGCCGGAAAATGTCGTGCCGCCCGAAAGCGATTTGTCAGCCGGACGCTCTCTCTTCGGCGTTTTATTGCCATTGCCTGCCAGGCTACGACGGAGACGGGATAAATCTTTGCCAAGGCAAGTCCCACTCGTCTCTTTTAGGTGACCTCAGCAGCTTCCAAGGGGCGGGGACTTCAACTCCCAGCATTCTCCTCAACGCCCAGTGGAATTCTGGGATACAAAGCCCACCAAGTCATGGCTGGGAATTATGGTGGCAGGAGAATTCAGGGAACTTGGTGGAGAAAGAAGAAGGAAAAGAAAGAAAGAAAAAGAGAGAGAGAGAGAGAGGAAGAAAAGAAAGAGAAAGAAAGAAAAAGAAAATAAATAAATATTGGCATCTATTTGTACTTTTTTTAAAAAAAATTGGGCTTGATGGAGAAGGAAGGAAAAAGGAAAGAGAAAAGGAAAAGGAAGGAAGGAAAGAAAGAAAGAAAGAAAGAAAGAAAGAAAGAAAGAAAGAAAGAAAGAAAGAAAGAAAGAAAGAAAGAAAGAAAGAAAGAAAGAAAGAAAAAGAAGGAAAGAAAAAGGAAAAGAAAGAGAAAAAGAAAATAAATAAATATTGGCATCTATTTGTACTTTTTTAAAAATAATTTGGGCTTGATGGAGAAGGAAGAAAAGGAAAAGGAAAGAAAGAAAAGAAAGAAAGAGAAAGAAAGAAAGAAAGAGAAAGAAAGAAAGAAAGAAAAAGAAAGAAAGAAAGAAAGAAAGAAAGAAAGAAAGAAGGAAAGAAAAAGGAAAAGAAAGAGAAAAAGAAAATAAATAAAGATTGGCATCTATTTGTAGTTTTTTAAAAAAATTTAAAGTAGCCTTCTTGGAACTATTTCTGGGCTTGATGGAGAAGGAAGGAAAGAAGGAAAAAGGAAAGAGAACAAAAAAAAGAAAGGAAAGAAAGAAAAAGAAGGAAAGAGAAAATTGAAAGAAACAAAAGAGAAAGAAAAAGAAAAAATAGAAAGAAGAGAAAGAAAGAAAAGAAAAGGATTGGCATCGATTTGTACTTTTTAATTTTTTTTTAAAGCCTGCTTGGGACTATTTCTGGGTTTGATGGAGAAAGAAGAAGGTTGCAAAAGAAAAAAGAAGAAAGTAAAAAATTGGCATCTCTTTGTAGTCTTTTAAAACTTTTTAAGTAGCCTGCTTGGGACTGGAGGAAGCCAAGGATATTGTATTTGTCTAAGGTGGTATAAGATCTCCTGCCTTGGGCAGGGGGTTGGACTAAAAGACCTCCATTCTCTCTTTCTGTCGCCCCCCCCCCCTCTTGAGAACCACTCCTCAGTCATTGAATTGAACATTTTATTTGGCCGAGTGTGATTATTAATAATGTCCCTTTTCCACAAGGCAAGGTAGAGAAAAGGCAGGGAAATAAATCCGGCGTGCTGAACACGGTCAGATGTTGGGTTTCTCACTTCTTCTTTTTTGTTTTAATCCCCAAATTCACCTTCCTTATCGTTTTGCAGCCCCCGCTTTCCACATCACCGTTTCTGACGCTGCCCTTTGTGACGAGATAGGCGATCAGGTGCGCCATCTCCACTTGAAAGAGCCACGCGTCCCTTTCCACGTCTCCGTCTCGTCTTCCGCCCCCGCCGACGTTCGCCCAGCGTGATCTGGTACAAGTTTTACAACGGACAAGAGCCCGCAACACCACAGGTGAGGTTGCGCTGTGGAAGGTTTCTCCGGCTTACAACGGAAGGGCGTCTGGGAACAGCTAAAATGATGGATATTCGTTGGAAGGCAGGTATTCCCTAGGAAGTCTCCAAGGTACAGATAGCCCTTGACTTATGACAGTTTGTTGAGTGGCCGTTCAAAGAGAGGATGGTGTCAGAGTTCCGGGCGATTGTCCTAAAAGCTTAAGCTTCAAAAGAATGCAAAAGATTTATTAGGAGCAACAGGCCGGCATGAACCTAAATGTGTTCTGACCCAAACCTGGTTCCACGAGAGTCAACGCAAGGCAAAGACAAAAGCACCACCTTTTACTGCTTCATTCACGAATCTGTTTCTTCACAGATCAAAGGCTGCTTCCAACTAATTAGCTCCGATAAGGAAGAGCCTGGCTAAGTGTTTGCAAGGCTGCCAAGAACAACAGATAAAGTTCCTAAACAATAAATCAAGGAGTCTCCGAACAGAAAACCTTGAATTACACCACCTTCGGTCCGATCTAAGTCTAGTATCTAAAATCATACATTGCAATGTCCTACCGGTCAATGAATACTTCAGCTTCAACTATAACAACACAAGAGCAAACAATAGAGACAAACTCAAGGTTAATCACACCAAACTGGATTGCAGGAAATAGGACTTCAGCCACAGAGTGGTCAATGTCTGGAATACTCTACGATAGTCTTTTCGTGACCCCGCAATCCCTTGTGGGGTGGAGTCTGAGGCAACTGAAGGAGCTAGCAGTGTGTTTACTGGCCGGATGCCCTTCCTATTGCCAGGGCGGGAGTTTTGTTCGGCAGATGTATTCTCACTGTGCCCAGAGAGAGAAATATCTGCCTCTACCTAGGATCGAACTCACGGACTCCTGATTGTGAGGCCAGAGCTCCGCCTCTAGGCCACCGCATCACTCAGGGAAGGAGCTGCTAATGAACATGAAAAATACTTTAACCTTCAGAGATGGCCTGCCTTGAAATCCGCCTGTTTTTCACACGATCAAGCGATCAAAATTCTACTATTACTAAGTGATGGAATTCCCTTTTCTTTGAAACACAATGCTAGCTTATTAATAATAATAATATTAATAATAATTTAATTAATAATAATTTTGCTTGCAGGAGGCCCTCTGCAGATTCCTAGCCAAGCCTTCTGGATCCATTGTACCTGGGAAACTGATTCAATAAAAATGTCAGAACCCCAAAAGTAAGTATTTGCCGATCCATCCAGAAAACCCAAATAATGTCTGAAGCCTTGCAAGGAATCTCACCTGGTCTTGGAGAGCCACCTAGAAAGATTCTCAAGGCATCCAAATAAAGGAGAGGTTTTGCAACAGGCCCAGGTGCAAGGAATCGTTTTAATTCTTTTTAATTTGTCTTTAATTCGTTAATCATCGGCTCCTGGCAGGAGGGGTTGCCATTGTGCGAGATATCATGAATAGTTGACTGGATTTTTGCCAACGTTCAGGTAACGATGCTTTGGAACTAAGGGGAGGTTTTCCAGCAGGATGGGAACTGTAGTTGTTGGGGCATCAATCAGAGGCTGAGCAAAGGATGATGAAGGTCTTTAGGTACCACTCGCCCCCCCCCCCAACTATGAGCAGCAAAATTTGATGAAGACTATGATTAAAATGTGATGGCCATTGGACCAACCTTCCTTTCTCCTTCCTTTTTGGTGAGTGGTTGTTGTTGTTTTTTACTTTTATTCTGCATTGGTTTTTGAGTTTGAATCTTTTTCCAAGGGAGATGTCATTAAATTATCTTGCATGTAGAAAGCTAGCTCCTCAGGATGTGCTTGGAATTTTGATACCCCCTTTTTTTAAAAAAAAAATTGTCTGGATGGAGTAATTGCTCAGAACACTCCCAGGCCTGGTGGGTTTAAAGTTAAAAATAAAATAAATGTTTCTAATAGATTTCTTTCTGGATCAGCTTACCTCCACTTGAATTCTCTGGGCTGTTTTGACTACATCTACTATAGTTCAGTTCCCAGCGGTCATTCTGGGTTGCGGTTGAAAATGGTGTTTCTCAATTTTAGTTGCTTTAAGATGTATGGAGTTCAACTGGTTAGGGAATTCTGGGAGTTGAAGTCCAGACATATTGGGTGGGGAATTCTGGGAATTGTCCAGACATAATGGCTGGGGAATTCTGGAAAGTCCAAATATATTGCCTAGGGAATTCTGGGAATTGAAGTCGAGACATAATGGCTGGGGAATTCTGGAAGTCGACCCATTTTAAAAGTTGCTAAGGCGAAGAAATACTGCTTTAAAACACTTGGAATAATTAGTGTTAAACAGGGTTAATATTTTGGCTACGAATAATCAGAAATATTTGCTTACGAACATGGGGAAAAAAATATGCATGTATACAAAAGCGATTCTTTTCTCCCTCCCTGTAGAAGGGAAAACAACAATCAAAATACATTTATTGTATTACCAAAAGGAAGAGAAAAAAAAAACCTTACAAAAATAAGAATTATTATTATTTTTTTTTTGTTCCTCAAAAAGATCATTACAACAAAGCAAACATATTTAACCATTCAGGGGGAAAAAAAAGGCCATTTCTGTCTGTTTCTTGGGCTCCACCAAAACTGAAGCCACCATCGTTGTCTGAACGATCACCCCAGAAAGAGGCGGATATATTTGCTGTGTCCTGAGCCAGACACCCCCCCCCCCCCAAAAGCCACGAATTCTAAACAACCTTTAAACTCTTCGCTGCGTTATTTGTAGTACAGGTAGTAGTCCTTGGGGTACGACCACAACGGAGGCCAACCTTTCTGTCACTAAGTGAGAGGGGTTGTTAAATGACTTTCACCTGACTTTTTTTTCCTGCCGTGGTTGCTAAATGAATCTGGTTCCCCATGGAAGGTCACAAAAAGAGGATCACGTAAACCTTGGGGATCTGCGACCGTCATAAACACGAGTCGATTGCCAAGTGCCGGAATTCAGATTGCGTGAACCACGGGGATGCTACAACCGTCGTAAGTGCGAAAAACGGCCATAAGTTTCTTTTTTTTTTCCAGGCTAATTGTATCTTTTTCCTTTTCATGGGAGAAAATATCCGTCTGGCACACATCTGGATTGTTTAGATATGGCCAGTATCTCAGAAACTTCTGCTTGGCCCTTTATGGTCACTTAAGGCCATGGTTTGAGAAGTTAGATACGGATAATCAGAGTTGGAAGGGACCTTGTAGGTCATCTAGTCCAACCCCCTGCCTAAGCAGGAGACCCTACATTATTCCTGACAGATGGGCAGTCCAGTCTCTTCTTGAAAGCCTCCAATGATGAATCTCCCACAACTTCCGAAGGCAACTTCTATTCCATGGGTTGATTGTTCTCACTGTCAGGAAATTCCTCCTTATTTCCAGGTTGAAGAGATTTAAGTTTTGGGGATAATAAATCAGTTTTTTTTTTTTTTTAAAAAATCTATTGCTGCCCTATCCTAAAGCAAAGATTTTTAGATGACAAGATCATTCTCCATCTCTTCTACTATTTTGCGTCCTCAAGCAAATTTAAAAAAAAAAACCACCCCAGAATCAATCATAGTTCCCCTTCAAGCAAACAAGCCAGTGATAATAGCTTCATGGCTTCTTCCTGGACTATTTTTATTTTATTTTATTTTTTGCTGCCAATCTTGGCTTACCTAGAAATTTTCGATAGTTAATACTGCTGCCAGGGAAAAGTGGGGTCAGAAAAGGCGTTTCTCTTACTTCCACAATATAAGAGATGGAAAAGTTATATATATATATATATATATATTTTCCTTCCTTTTTTTTTTAAAGTAAAGTGCTTCAGCTGGATTTCCACTTGGCCACCGTGATTCGATCTCGGGATCTTGGGCTCACAAAGCACAGTTTGAGAATACCTCTCTCAGTTGGCTCGGGGAATTGGCTAGACAAGGAGGAAGTTTTACCCCTCGTCCTACGGCTAAGAGAAATGGGGAATTTGAAATGACCTGGAAATATGTTTGCTTGTGAAACAGCCAGCTGTTTCAGTACACACACACACACACACACACAGCAGCAGCAACAACACAGCGTAACACCAATTGTGCGAGCAAATAAACCAACCCCTGTGAATCTCTTGTTTGGCTGAGAGATGCTTTGCATTAAAAAAAATATTAAAAGGAATGCTTTTGAAAAGTCAACTCAATCCTGGATTTGGCTGGAAAAATCTTGATTTTTTTTTTTTCTTTTCCCCCTGCTAAAAACAATTTGGAGCATTGTTAAACTGGGACCTCGAAGCTTCAACTTGAAAGCTGGGACAACTGTGGTTGGGATCAGAGGACAATCTTCCAAAATGAACACAGCCTTCTTTAAAATATTTACGATCCATTGAATTTACTCTTGGGACTGGCAAGAGTGAGGGTGTTTTTTTACACTTTCTTATGCTAAAAGATTTTAATCAGGAAAGCCAATTATTTTCTTCTTCTTTTTAATCTTAGCTATTTCTCCCCCCCCCCCCCCACCTTAAAATTCCCCAGGAATTTGCTGCAGGTTTGAGACGGAGATTGAAAAATGTGTGTATGTTAAGTTCTCATGTAGGTGTTACGTATAGATTGCTTATCTTGGGGGCTGTTGGTGACCCATTACCCCCAATGACCCCTGAATATTTCTCCTAATTTTATCATTAGACAGTCTAAATTAGGACTCTTAAAAATGAATTGTGACAAGTGGGAAAATTTTGCATCCTTAAACGACACCCATTTTCTGAATCGAAACCCCGTCACACAAATTACTTCTGCAACATAGGAAAATGTGCAAAGCACATATAATTTTAAAAAGTCCGTTCCTTTATGGAGATTGGACGTTCAGTTTAGGAATGGATTCCCCAAGTCCAATTCATCCATGAATTTTTATCCCTTTGACTGTACAAATAAGTCTTTTCTTTCTCTTTCTCTACAAACTTGGCAATTTTTAAGACTTGTGGACTTCAACTCCCAGAATCCCCCAGCCAGCCGTTTGCTGCTAGCTGGGGAATTCTGGGGTAGTCCAAAAGTTGTCAAGTTTTCTGGACTTCAACTCCCACAATTCCCCCATTTGCTACTGGCTGGGGAGTTCTGGGAATTGAAGTCCACAAGTTGCCACGTTTTGTGGACTTCAACTCCCAGAATTCCTTAAGTTGCCACGTTTTGTGGACTTTAACTCCCAGAATTCCTTAGCCCTGCTATTTGATGGTGGCTGGGGAATTCTGGGAGTTGAAGTTCACAAGTTGCCAAGTTTTATAGACTTCAAGTCCCAGAATTGCCCCATTTGCTGCTGGCTGGGGAATTCTGGGTGTTGAAGTCCACAAGTCTTAAAGTTGCCAAGTTAGGAGACCTCTGGAATAGACCCCCCCCCAAATGGTCAAACCTTGGTGTTAGACAAAACCATACCCCTCTTAAAATAGCTTACATAAACCTTACAACAGTGGTTAAATACAATTATGTACAGCGTATGTCTGCTCCAGCAGAGCAAAAGATAAACCTAACTAATACAAACGTCACTTAGGTTTGTTGACCGAGATATAAACAGTTTTTTTTTCTTTTGTTGTTGTTTTCAGTCTACGTAGCATTGTAGAAAAACAAACACTTTTTGGCAGTCCGTTAAAGGAAGGGATGGGGGGGGGGCTTGGTGGAGGCGGTACCCCTCGTTTCTAGATTTCTTTTCAACCAAACCGGGGTGGTGGTGGTGGAATTGAGGAGCAACGAAGCCATTTTTCAAAAGAAAGGACGGTCATCGTTGGAAAAAAAATTGAGGATTGTTTCAGGAACGAAACCAGCCCATCTTCTCTCTCTCCAGGTGGACGCACAATCGACCCTCAGATTGTTCAGGAAATTCAAATTTTCATCGATTTCCCGATTCTGCCGGTCAGACACATCTCTTTCCTTCTGGTCAGTTTGCATTTTTTTTGCACGAACAACGTTGGACAAAATGTACGAAAGTCGAAATGCAAGTTTTGGTCGATTTTCTGAGTCTGCTGGTGGAAGGCTGTCTCTTTCCTTCTGGTGGTGGTTACACTTTTGCAACGACAGCGTCGACAAACCTGCCAAATTTGGACAGCGCCGAGTTCCCATCGCCACAACCTCTCTGAAATACTTTTTTTTTTTGGAGGGGTGGCTTCAGTCTGGTGGCAAACTCTACGGGGCCCTCAGGCCCTGGCTGGTTTGCCCCAGATCCCTCCCCCCCCCCCACACACAACCTGGGATCCCTTCAATTGATTTCCCCCTCGAGAAACTCCTCTTTGATGGACTGTTTGCGGGATTTGCAATCCGGCAGGTCGAAGCCAAAGTCTGCCCACTCGTCCGACCCGCTCCGATTCGGGATGGTGATGGTGTGACGGACTCGGAAATGCACGGCCTCCATCACGCGCTGCCGTTGCAGCTCTCCGGAAGTCCCGATGGAGATGGTGGCGGCGTTGCTGCTGCTGGAACGGAGGAGCGGCTGGCCGCCATAATCGTGGCTCTGCTTCAAGTCCTGGAGGCCCCTCCAGATGATCATGCGGTACTGCTCCGGGATCTTCAGGGCCGCGAGATCCTACCAAGAGACGGAAGGCGTCTTGGATCAACTCTGGGTGGTTTTTCTTGCTGACGTTTCGAGACCCAACTAGGTAACGTCATAACTGACGATGTACTGATGATGTTGCTTAGTTGGGCAATGAAATGTCTTCAAGAAAACCACCAGCTTCAGAGAGGACCAAGAGCCCCATAGTCGTCCTCCTCCTCCTCCTTACCCTTCTCCTTCTCTCTGCAAACCTCACTCATTGCTAACACTGATGATGTTACCTAGTTGGGTAATGAAATATCTTCAAGAAAACCACTAAGCTCAGACAGCACCAAGGACTCCACAGACCTTCTCCTTCCTCCTCTGCTCCCCTCCTCCTCCTCCTCCTCCTCCTCTTCCTTCTTCTCCTCCTACCACTGGTTGGGTCTCCCAAAGCAGGAGACCTTTCCAAACAGGTGCATTTACCTCCAAGGTCAAATTCTGCAGGTGATAAAGGGTCTGTAAACCTTGAGAAGTGAAATAGTCAATGCAGTTCGAGCAGCCCAATCCTGTTAGGAAACTGCAAAGGGAAATAAAGGAGAGAGAGAGAGAGAGAGAGAAAGAATTATTTAGATGAAATCCTGAGGCCCTATCCCAATCTTTTCGGAAGGGTATGCTAAAGGGGTTGCAATGCAGTTTTGGGCAAGCGCTACAAAACCCATCCTCCCCAACAAGGGGGGGGGGGCAGCCAGCGCCATCTGCCCAAATTTTTGAGAATTGGGTTTGAAAAACAGCCATGGGGGAGCAGAGTTTTCCAGAATGACCTGTCAGGAGGCCATCTAGTCCAACCCCCTGCTCACCCAGGAGACCTTAGACCAGGGATGTTCAACCCTGGCATGGCTGGCTGGGGGATTATGGGAACTGAAGTCCATAAGTCGTCAAGGTTACCGCACCTGGAACCTCGTTGGGGTCCCTTCTCTGGATCAGTAGAAGTTTAAAACAGACAGGAGGGGCTGCCCCCACTCGCCACCACCCAGGGCGCCCGTACCTGACAAGGCTGGGGTCTGGGTTGTAGGGTGGCGGGGGAGTGCAGTGCGAGCTGGAGACCATCGGCTGGGAGGAGTGCACCCCGTTCATCTCTCCGTTGGACTGCATGGTGTGATTGTTGAGCATTGTCGGGCCTGAGATGCGGAAAAGAAACAACGCCCGGTGAGTTTACAAATCCCCCTTTCCTTGCAATTAATGATGTCCTAAAATGCCTAAAACATTCCTGTGCTTGTTTTTGAGTTGCCATAAATGGAGGGGGTGTGTGTGTCTGGAGGACCATTACAGCAGTTTAAAACCAGAAGTGCATTCCGCTCTTATCTTTAAAAGATTGTAGCCTAGGCTACAATCGGATCTTCTGCCTGTGAAAACTCTTCATTGGAGAATCTGATTTATGACACACCCGGGGGGAAGGGGGGGAAAACAGGGTCACAGGGGGCTGTAAAGGACGTAGGCCAGAGTTGGCTTCATTTAGGTTCATGCCGGCATGTGGCTCCTAATAAATCTTTTGAATTCTTTCGAAGATTAAACTTCATGATTTAATTAGGGCAATCACCCGGAACCCTGACATATGAACGCATTCGTCTCGGATGTCGGTTACATGCAGGGGTGGGATTCAATTTTTTTAGCAACCGGTTCTGTGGGCGTTGCTTAGTTGGTGGGCGTGACTTGGTGGTTATGTGACTGGGTGGGCGTGGCTTGGTGGTCATGTGACTGGCTGGGCGTGGCCAACTCAACATCACTCACATCGAGGCAGGCATCTCCTCGCCTGGCCTCTCGTGACAGTGGGGATGCTGCAACAGTTGTAAGTGTGAAAAATGGTCATAAGTCACTTTTTTCAGTGCCATTGTAACTTTGAATGGTCTCTCCACACAAGCAAAGTATCAGCAAAGGAGGGGAAAAAAATTCCAGAGAAGTTCCTGAGACAGGAAGTCTAGTAGGAGCCAGGAACGTAATCAGGGTTAGCGGAGAGGCAGTTTCTGTAAGCAACACCAGAATGTTTCCTTCCTGCCTTCCTTACAGGATTAGGCAGCAATTTCTTCTAACAACCGGATCTCCGAACTGGGGGGGGCAGAGTCTTACCCATAGGCCCAAGGTTTGGCCCCGCGCCAGGCCCCTGCTGAAGAGGCTGCCCCACCAGCTGGTTCACGGATGGTAGCTTGTTGATACCTCCTGGATGAAGCTTGTTCACGGGGGACAAGACTGGGCCGTAGGATGATGGAGAATGGAGGTGCGTCCTGTGGGCAAAGGGAACCGAGAGTGAGCCCAAGACATGCCAGGGGAGCATCCTTCTTCCAGCCGGGCCAAGGTGGTGCCCTCCCTGCAGGTGGGAGAGGAGTTGTGCCCATCCTCCTCAAAAACCAACGTGCAGAACCTGGAGTTGTGTTCAAAAGCTAGAGATATGGGCAGTTGATTTTCCCAAGCAGGCCACATGAGGGCGCCAGTCAGCTGAAGGTTCTCCTGCCCCCCTGTAGCCTATTTATTTTATTTCAGGGGTCCTTGGTGTTCTCTGAGCTTGGTGGTTTTCTTGCAGACGTTTCATGACCCAACTAGGCTAAAAGGCAGGGGGGGTTGCAGAGAGAGACCCCCTTGCAGATTGTTGGAATTCATTGTTGGAATGTCTTTGTATGCAACTACAGTAATATTCAGCCAGTAGATGGCAGTGTTTACAAATTTGGATATATGCTATTAATACTCTATGCTCTTTCGTTCTAAGTAAGAGTTTCCTGTTACAGTTAAAATAGTTGAGCAGTAAAGCACTTGGTTATTGTACTCTTTGCCCTTTGGTGCCATATATAAGCAGAATTTCTAACAGATGTTTCATGAGCCAGCTAGATAACATCCTCAGTATTAGAAGGGAGTGGGTTTGCAGAGAGGTGGAAGTGGACAACGACCGGGGGATCCTTGGTGCTCTCTGAGCTTGGTGGTTTTCTTGCAGATGTTTCATGATCCAACTAGGAAACATCTACAGGGCTACCAATGCAGATCCTTCTCCCTTTTAGCCCTGATGATGTTCCCTAGCTGGGCCATGAAACGTCTGCAAGAAATCCACCAAGCTCAGAGAGCACCAAGGACCCCACAGTCCTCTTCCTCCTCTTCTCCTCCTCCTTCCCACTCTTCCTCCTCCTCTCTGCAAACCCCACTCTCTTCTAGCATTGATGATGTTCCCTACTTGGGCCATGAAATGCCTGCAAGAAGTCCACCAAGGACCAAGGACCCCTCCTTTCAACCCTGAGCTACGCACACTCTTATTATTTTATATAGTTATTTCCTTTCATTTCTAATCCCCAATTGACCCCATGCTGGCTGGACAGGGACAACTACAGAGCCCAAGGCGGCCCCTGGGGTCCATAAGATGCCCAGCTGTGCTTTAAGCAATTCTCGGCCACCGTCAAAAGACTTTCACAGGAGCAGCCGGACACGAAGTCCCAGATACAAAGATCCGGGCTGCCCACCCCTGTTAGGAGAAGTGCACCTATAGATTAACACATGAGATTTCGGGGCACCAGCAGGATTCCTTCCTCCCCGTCAATTGCAAAGTGTCCGTTGCAACGAGGAGGAGGAGACAGCGCTGACATACGGGGGCGTCTATGCGGGACTCACTGTCGCTGCAGAAACTGTTGTTGCTGCTGTCGGTAAGAATCGACCAACTGCTGGGGAACCAGCTCGACCAGTTCCAGACTTTCTTTGATCTTCATCAGCATCTCAAAGTTTTCCCGACCTCGAACCTGAGCGAAGGAGAAGCAGAGGGGAACTGTTTTGGATCCAAAGGAAGCCACCTTGGGGACTACAACTCCCATTGGTCTCCGCCGATGGAAAGACTGAGTGCCGGAAATGAAATTATCTGGAACGAACTGCGGAGTCCCCAACTCAGGTTCCCCAGCCGGCAAATATCTCTAATTTTCAGGGTGTTGTCGTTGTTTTTAATTCTAAAAAACCGGCTGTCAAGATTTTTATTTGCATTTTTTTTTTTTAAAAAAAGGCACAAATAGCGGGATTTTTTTGGGGGGGGGTGCAAATTAATTACTTACAGGCACGTAATACGTTTCCTCCTCGCCGTGCCTCCGTTTCTTAACCCCGGCCCCCAACGCTGGGATACTTTGCGGGTTCTGTTTGAAAGCTGGGAAGAATCATAGCATCACAGAAGGGAAAGGACCTCGGAGGTCATCTAGTCCAACCCCCTTCCTGAGGGCCAGAGAATCCAAATAAAAGCTTGGAATCCTAGAAGGGAAGGGAACTTGGAGATCATCGAGTCCAACCCATGCCCAGGGGAAGAAGCTAAACTAAACCTTAAAAGTGGAGAACGGAAGGGAAATTGGAGGTCATCTAGTCCAACCCGCTAATACAGGGCGGGAATCCGTTACTACATGTTGGACAATTCAATATCCTGGAAGGATTCCCCCCTTAAACCTTCCTTCCTAAGCTGATGCTTTCTTCCCCATGATGGGACTCCATTTCCCACCCCCCTAACCGGCCTCCGAGGGTTGGGACCCCCCAATCCAAAAACTTACTCCTCTTATTAGGGTTTCCGTTCTTCGCAGCGTTTTCGTTCAGAGCTTGCTGTTCTCGGAAGTGATCCTCGTCGGCTTTCCGGTCTCGTCCGGGACAGGCGCAAATCCGGCCTTCGAACGATCGGCGGCCCAAGACTTGTCCACTACGGGGTGGGAAAAAAACAGCACAGATCGTCCTCGACACAATTGAGCCCCAAATTTCTGTTGCAAAGTGAGAAATTTGCCTCGTTTTACAAACTGGTGACTAACTTCCGGCCTGCTGGGATTTGGGGTTTTTAACGGCCACGCGAGAGATCCAGTTTTGTGTCGTGCCGACGGCATCAGGCTAGAAACGGTTCTAATCTCACCTTGGGAACGAAGCCAGCTGATTGACCTTGAGCCAGCCACTCTTTCTCAGCCCTAGGAAGGAGGCAATGGCCAAAAAAACTTGCCAAGAAAACCACAGTGTCCGAAAATCGGGACACGATTTAAAAAAAAAGCATGCCATGCAAATCGTGCCGCGTTCGAGAAGCCGCCAAATATCTTCAATCAGCTCGGTGGAGCTTCTCAAACTCTTGGAAAACTTTTACAAGGATCAAGCAACTTTTCCAGTTTGGGTGGAAAGCAAAAATTGCAAAATTCTCACAGGGTGTGTGTGTGTGTGTGGGGGGGGGGGGTTCCCCAAATTCTACAAAATCTCCCGTACGAGTGTCTGGTTTTCTCAAAACAAACCCAAACCCAACAGCAAAGATTCCCAGCAAATGGAAATCTTATCCGTATCAACTTCCGTTTCAACCAGGGGAATTCGTTCACGGCGCTCGGGTTCTAATCTCAACAACGACCTTGCAGAGCGGGACTCCAGAGAAGCACCGAAGACGGCGGGGGGGGTGTGTGCCCACGTGGCTGAACTCACTCTCTCGTCTCCAGCGTGATGATGATTAAAATCGGTCTCCGGTTCATGCCTCCCACGCAGCTGCTGTTGCACATGAAGTTGTACAGGATGGTGGTAAATTCGGTGCCCACCTTGACAAGACAAAACAAGAGGGAGGTTCATTTTCTAAACAAACGGAGCGTGGAATTCATAAGTTACGTGTTCTGACCCAGCTGCCCCAAACAGGGCAAACCCTCTGTAGTTAAATCCATGATTCCTTTATTTGGAGCGCCGGCAACCCTGGCAAAAAGTTTCTCTCTCTCTCGCCGCAGGCGGACGAGTCCGTGTGGCCAGGTGATGCATAGTCGTCTGGCACATCGATTCCCCTCTGCCCCCTGCCTTTTATCCCCAGCTTTGCTAGCGCGCTGGCTCTTCCGTCCCAAGGACCGGCCCGTAGATTTCCACTGCTCTCCTCTCCTCTGCTTTCTGGGCATCCATGCGTCAGGCACTGGACCCAGCTGTTCCTACTCTTCCTCATCAGCCACCTCCAACACCTGGGGGCTGTTGACTCTCCATCTGAGGGCTGACGGACGGCCCAGACCCCGCCTCTGTCTCTCTGACAGCTCCATTCCCTCTTCCTCCTCAGAGCTCTCAGGTTGCCCTGAGGCTGACCCTGATTCCCACGCCTCCTCTTCCTCCTCTGATTCGGCTGCTGGAGGGGCCGGCGGCTGAAGGGCCACAAAACTACGGGCCACACTCCGTGCTGTCGCAACTTGAGGTCCCGTGTCCGAATCACCCCCCACCCCCTCCCGTCAGTCTATAAATGGCTGCCTGTAGGAATACAAAATGATTGTGCGATTCTCGAATTCAACATTCAGCTTTCGTTTTTAGCGGTAGCCCTCGACGTACGGCAGGCCGCTTAGCAAATGTTCGAAGTAACGACCGAGCCCGGAAAAAGCGACTCGTGTGCCAGATACAATGTGGGTGACCCCCATTTTGGGGGCTCAGCAACTGGCCAGCAATGAAAGGTGGATAACAATGTCTGGGGAGTCCAGCAGGGGGCGCCAATTTTGGCCAATTTTGGCTGGTGTTTTTAAAAAAATAAATTCTCAAATCTTGCAAGAAGAAGAGACCTCTTTCCATTGTTGTTTTGGATTTTTCTTTTGGTCAAAAATATGACATTTTTGGGGGGGTTAAAAATATGAGAAGTCGTAAAATCAGACTAAAGCTTGACTCTCACTGAGAGGGGCACCTCCATAACTTTCCTGGGCTACAACACATAAAAAAAATGACCCTGGCTACCTGATAGGTGGCTTTTTTCATTTCCCCAAGTCTCCCCTCCAACTCCTAACCCACCCTGACCCTGCTTAGCTTGCAGCTGGGTTCTGTCCCTTTAAATAAGACTCTTACGGACTTGGCTGCAGTTTTTCAGATGGCCACCGGATGGCAGCAGATTTGTTCTCACTAACCTTTCTTATTGTCTGCAAACACATCAATTCCGCCAATGAAAATTAACCCCGTAATGGAAATTTTGGCTCAATATCATCAAAAGGGAAATCAAAGGTTCAGCCTTCGCTCCTTTTGATGCGATAAGTTTGCGAGAATAATTTCCTGAACGCGCCAGTTTCCCGGCCCCGAGCACTGCCAATCCTTTTTCCCCCCGAACCTTAAAGAGGACTAGCACCTTTGGCAGTCCAACAGGGGGACAAAGAGTAAAGCAAAGCAGCCCATAAATTTGCAGGCCCGACATGTCACCTGGGGGGACTCATAAGGGACCATGACACTCTGCCTTCCCGTCACGGGGTCATCGACATACTGCGAGAGATTGTTGCCTTCCACACGGATTAAATGGCTGGCGGGCGCCGAGAGGCCTAGAAAAGCGAGAAAATCGATTTATTGCAAAGTTGCAGACTTGAGCAAGGAAATTGCATTGCAGCCGAAGAAGGAAAAATGTCAAATTATCTGGATTTAGTTCATGCTGGCTGTGCGAAACCGTGATCAGCTATACTGCCCCTGTCCTGGGAGGCTCCATCAACGGAAGGTGCAGCCACTACGAAAATGCTTCCAAGGCAAATCTTTTCCTACCGTAATATGATGATGATGATGAATATTAACATCTCATCTGGTATAATCCCTTTTTTCCCCTCACATCTCTTTCCGGGATTGCGAGATAATTCTGTACCAAACAGCAACCCCGTTCCTCATTTTATGACGGGAGATAGATATGGTTCGTTTAGCGGCTGTTCGAAGTTATGATGGCTGAGAGAAAAAAGTGTCTTACGACTATTTTTCCACAATTAGGATTTGTTCAGCATCCCTGTGTTCACCTGATCAAAAATCCGATCCATATTTATGACTGTCGTAGGTATCAACTCTGCAATCAAAGAGCAATCAATCCATCGTTCGATGGATTAATCAAACCCCCCAAGGGAAATTTTGTAAGGAATTTTCTTTAAATATATAGGATGGTTCAGGAGTCTCTAAATGAATTTTTTTAAAAAGAACATCCCAAAGTCTAAATTTAAAGAGGCAGGTAACCAGAAGCCTCTTAAGAATGGTGTGCTGGCCTAGCGGTGGGAGCGCCCGCCTCACAATCAGGAGGCTATGAGTTCAATCCTAGGTAGAGGAAGATATATTTCTCTCTCTGGGCACCCTGAGAATGAACAAAACTCCGCTCTGGCAACAGGAAGGGCATCCGGCCAGTAAAAAACACTCTGCTAGTTCCACTCAGTTGCCCAGATTCTCCACCCCGCAAGTGATTACGGGGTCGTTAAATGATGACGATAACCAGAAGCCTCTTCGATGGAACAAAGAGGCGCGTTGGAGAGAGAAAGGACGGAAAAGATCTCACCGTCGTTGAAATCGCGTCCGAGTTCGTGATTCGGGCACCGCTTGACCACTTCGGTGACGTGTTCGGCCTTCTTGTATACCGGCATGGCTCGGATGACCGTCCCGGGAGGAGGCGGTGTGGAGACCTTAATCTGGATTGGACATGTCTTTGCAATCTGACAGTAGAGTTTCTTCAGCAGAGGCGAATACTGGAAATCGGAATAAAATTTGCATGAATCAACCGAGGCCTGTTTGTTTCTCCAGCCTACAACCCCTCTAGCTCCCATTTTTCATGTCATTTATCATCATCATCGTCATCATCATCATCATCATTATTGTTTTGCAGCCTGAAAATTTGCTTTTGCCCCCCCCTTTGCACCTAATTTTTCTCTAGCCCTCACTCTTTTAAATTTAACATTTCAGGATCGGATGGAAACAATCCGGCCCAATTCAAAGCAGCAGCGGCAGCAATTCAAGTCATCGCGAACTCAAAAGGGTGCTCTTCAAGATGTTTCATGTTTCTAGTCCTCAGGGCTAAAGCTTCACGCTTCTAGTCCCCAGCGCCCAACTTTGCAACCGGCCCGTGGAAAATACCTACCCGAAAAGCAGCTTTCTGCTTTTAACTTTCTAAAAAAAAACACCCAAAAACATAATATTGGCAGGCTTCAAAGGAGATGCTCGATGGGTGAATTTTAGATGGTTTGGATTGGATTAAATCAATTCGAAGGCGGAAATTGGGCAGCTCTTCTTCCCCAGTGTGGCCCGTGCAAAATTTTTAAATCACAGCACGCTTTTAAAGGACAATTTTGTCCAAGCTTTGAACATTTCCTTAGGATTATTATCAGTTAAGCTTTCACTGAAGGCAGCCTGCGGTGGGGAAAATCCAACTACTCCTTTCCTAATTCATCCAGACGTCAATCCTTTGCCAACCTGGATTTTATCCCTGTCAACCTGTCAAATTGCTACCCTAAAGCTCAATTATCGGCTCATCGTCCTAAAGCCGGGTTCCTTCGTTCTCTCTCTCTCTCTTTTTGCAAAGCCAAAAAAATAAATAAATTGACTTTGCTGCCAGAGGGGGAAAAAAACCCAGGGTTTTGCGTTCGAAACGCTTCTCAGGCAGCATCTGTAGCACGCTTAGCACAAAGGCGAGAAGGGCAGCTATAGATCTTGAGTAAATCAAACCAGGGAGTCCTTGACTTAGATGTTTTGTTTAGTGACATGATTGCACTCCGTAAAGAGGAGGAGAAGGGCCACATCCTTTGCGTTGGGATGTCGTGACTCACAATATGACACTGCTGTGACTCTCCGGGAATAGTTATCCTCGTAGCTTAGCGGTGAGGATTGGCAATTTTGGTTTAAAGGAGGGTTGCACAACCCTTTGCAATGTTAAGCGGGCGGCGGGGTAGTTCAAATGCCAGAAGGAGGGAGGGAGGAAGAGGAAGGTTTGGAAAGGGAAGGAAGGAAGGAGAGTAAAAGGTGAGAAAGGAAGGAAGGAGGGGAGGGAGGGAGGGAGGGAGGAGAGGAAAGGGAGATGGGGAAGAGAGGGAGGGAGGAAGAGGAAGGAAGGAAGGAAGAAAAGGAGGTGGGGAAGGAGGGAGGAAAATGAAGGTTTGGAAGGAAGGAGGGAAGGGAGAGAGGGAGAAAGAAAGGAGAGAAACGGGAGATGGGGAAGAGAAGGAGGGAGGGAGAGGAAGGAAGGAAGGACGGAAGGAAGGAAGGAGAGAAAAGGGAGATGGGGCAGAGAGGGAGGGAGAGGAAGGAAGGAAGGAGAGAAAAAGGAGATGGGGAAAGAAGGGAAGGAGGGAGGAAGAGAAAGGATTGGAAGGGAAGGAAGAAAGGGAGGGAGGAGGGAAGGAGGAAAGAAAGAAAGGAAGGAGGGAGGGGAAGAAGAGAGAGAAAGAAGGGAGGGAGGGAGAGAGGGGAAGTCAGGGAGGGAAGGAGAGTGTAAGGAAGGAGAGAAAAAGAGAGAGAGAGAAAGGAAAAGAAAGGAAGGAAGGAAAAAGAAGGAAGACTGACACAAACCATGGGTAGGCCAGGCCACTTTCCCCACCCAGCCAGTTAAACCCCGCACCCCTCCGGGACTCATCCTCCCGCCGCTTGGCCTTCCAGCCAGAGACCCTGCCCTCTGCAGAGGGGCAACCCTTGACCCAGGCCGAGGTGTGCAGGGGGCTCCTGCTTCCTCTCCCCCACCCTTGGCTTCCTCCATTGGGGGGTTGAGAGCGTGGCTCGGCATGCCCATCCCGCCCGGGCAAGCCTCACCGCCATGCCAAGCATTCCGCCTGCTTCCCGCGGAAAGGCGAGACCTGTGCCAAGCCTCCCACCCACCAGCGGGCGCACACATGCTCGGAAATCCCTGGATCCGAAGATCACCTCACCCCCCCCAACCCCCCACCCCCCCAAACTCCACTCAGGTATGTTTTGACGCCAATGCAGTGCCTCCTGTCCCGACACGCCCGCCTCGCTCCTTCTGTGCCAGCGGTTCCCCGTTGGGAGGGGGAGGATGATGGGAGCTGGAGTCAGCAAGAAGCGGGGAAGAAGGGATGGAGGGGCCAAAGGCGGGAGGGAGGAGAAGGATTGGAAAGGAGGGGAGGATAAAAGGGGGGAAGGAGGGAGGGAAGGAAGAAAAGGAAAGGGAGGAGGCGGGGAAGGAAGGAGAGTGAGAAAGGTGAGAGGGAGGTAGGGAAGGGAAAGGATTGATGGACCAAAGAAGAAAGGAAAGGAAAGGAAAGGAAGGAAGGAAGGAAGGAAGGAAGGAAGGAAGGAAGGAAGGAAGGCAACAGGGAGGGAGGGAAAGGATGGATGGACCATGGAAGGAAGGAAGGAAGGAAGGAAAGAAAGAAAGAAAGAAGAAAGAAAGAAAGAAAGAAAGAAAGAAAGAAAGAAAGCAGGAAGGCGAAAGGAAGGAAACGGAGGGAGGGAAAAAAAGGCAGGAGGGAGGAAGGAGAGGAAGGATTGGAAGGGAGGGGAGGAAGAAAGAAGGAGAGAGGAAGGAAGGAAGGAAAGAGGGAAGTGAGAGGGAGGTAGGGAAGGGAAAGGATAGATGGACCAAAGAAGAAAGGAAAGAAAGAAAGAGAAAGGAAGGAAGACGAAAGGAAGGAAGGGAACCAGGAAGGAAGGAAAAGATGGATGAACCGAAGGAGAGCGAGAGTGATGGATGGAAGGAAGGAGAGCGAGAAAAGACCGAAGGAAATAGAAGTGGATAGATGCATAGAAGAGCCAGAATGAAGGAAGGAAAAACCAGAGACGCTATCGACAAAAGATTTCACAAGAAAACAAAATGCCTCAAAATCCATGCATTTAAAACAACCACCACCACCCAACCCTGAAGCCTAAATGGTTCCAACTCTTTCCCCCTCGGTGGGCCACTCTCCCCCATCCTTCCGTAGCCCTGAGCCACTGCAAAGACCCCTCCTCTGCCCCCCATGACTTAAAAGAAGCTGGCTCCCCCCGCTCCCTTTCATCCCCAGCTCAATCCCCCCACCTTCCTTCCCAGCAAAGCCCCCTCCTCCCTTCAGCCCTTCTCCCCCTTCGGCTCATCCCTGGAGCAATTGGGAGGCCAGGGGAATTTGCAGAAGGGAAGAAACAAGTCATTAGAATAGCCCAGCCAAAAGATAAACTGATTGGGTACACACCTGTGGGTTTGTGTGTGTGTATGTGTGTACACCGATTGATTTTATGAAAACTTGGGATTTCTTAAATCAAAAATAAAATTTAAGCATCTCCCTTAAGCGGAAAAGCTACTTCTGATTTTTTGCGGGGGATTAAGAAACGAAAAGAAAGTCGTTTAAAAAAAAAAAAAGAATTATAGTTCTATAATAGGGTTGCATAAGGTTCAAGCAAGGGGGTTGGACTACAAGACCTCTGAGGTCCCTTCCAACGCCCGCTATTCCGTAAGCTGTAAAAGAGATGAAGTTTTTATGATTCCAATTTTAATCGCTTTCCAACTCTGAGTGGCCTCTGTTTGCCTTCAAGGAGAAGCATTAAGTTTTTCTTTTTTGGGGTGCAATTGTGCTAAAGTATGGTTTGTTTAAAGCTGGTTTGTGGAATAAACCACCAAGGACTAAAGGCATGGGACACATGTTTGGTCACCAACTACAACAAGCCAGCTTCAGTTTAATCATGTCTTTATATTTAGATAGATAGATAGAGAGAGAGAGAGAGAGAGATAGGTAGATAAGTAGGTTGGTAGATAGATAGATAGATAGATAGATAGATAGATAGATAGATAGATAGATAGATAGATAGATAGATAGATAGATAGATAGATAGATAGATAGATGGAGAGAGAGATGGATAGATAGATGGATAGATAGATAGATAGATAGATAGATAGATAGATAGATAGATAGATAGATAGATAGATAGACGATAGACAGATGACGGATGGATGGATAGATAGAAATATACATATCTGTATACATACATAATATGTAGACATACATATTTACGTATTTAGATTTGCAATATTTATAACCCTCTGCATGGATTCCGGGTGGGGTAGTCTCTTAGCTGGAAGGGACCTTGGAGGTCATCTAGTCCAACCCAGTGGACGTATCCTCGTGTACACTCACGTCCCCTCCAAAATATATTAAATCTTGAATCTTGGCTTGTGTTGTAGCATTGAGGCTAGAACGAAATCGCTTGGGCGGTTCATCAGCCAGGGTTCCCACCTCAATGTGCTTATCTGAGAAGCAACTGATCATCGTTTATTGATCAGGGAGCACAACTCCCCCCCCCCCCATTCAGGGCATTGCGTGAACATAATCCTCCAAGGTGGCTTGTTTATGGCTGGGCTCGCTTGGCTTCCCAGAAAGCAAGAGCGTCTTCCAGGGAAGGGAGGCGCGTGCGCACGCACACACACACACACACACACACACACCCAAACCCAAAAGAAGAGAGGAGCAGTTCTGTGCACGTTGGTTTGTCCTGCCATGTTGGGACAGGAAGAGCGGAGAGGAGCCCCCGGGGCCATGGCAGCGATCCTCGTCCCACGCAAGGCAGCTTCCGCCTCTGTCAAGCCCCAACAGCTCCCGCCAGGCCGCCCCAGAGAGGGTGATGATGGCAACAACAGCCCCTGCAGAGGGGAGGAGGGGGCACACCTGCCAAGGATGCCTTGTTCTCTGGAAGCCGGGCAGGCCTGGCAGGGGAAGAGGGGAGGGGGAGGGGGAAGAACTGGACCCACCCTGGCTCTTGGGAAGCAGGCAGCCCTGCTCTTCAAATGGAGACAGGCAGACAGACCTTCCTTTCCTCCCTTCCTCCCTCCCTTCCTTCCTCCTTCCCTCCCTTTTTTCTTCTTTTCTTCCTCCTTTTTCCTTCCTTCCTTCCTTTCCTCCCAACCTCCCTTTTTCCTCCCTCCCTCTTTATTTCCTTCCTTTCCTCCCAAACTCCTTCCCCTTTTCCTCCCTCCCTCCCTTTTTATTTCCTTCCTCCCTCCCTTTTTCCTTCCTTCCTTCCTTTCCTCCCTCCCTTTTCCTCTTTCCCTCCCTCCCTTTTTAATTCCTTCCTTCCTTCCTTCCTTCCTTCCTTCCTTCCTTCCTTCCTTCCTTCCTTCCTTCCTTCCTTCCTTCCTTCCTTCCTTCCTTCCTTCCTAGAGAGTAGAGTAGAATAGATAGAATAGAGAATACAATACAATAATATAGAAAATAAAATCGAATAACATAGAATAAAGAATAGAATAGATGAACAATAGAATAGAACATAGAATAGAAACTTAATTGTCCCTTTGAATGTACGCTAATCAGCAAAAAATGAAAAAAATTTCATTGCATTCAGCTCTCAAAAAATAACCCTCGTGCATATTGCAGGCTTTTGACAGCGCTGTTACAAAAAGTGTGACTCTGGATTGCGCGGAAAAGCACAAACCTGGGGAAGGCGGGGGGGGGGGAGTTGTGTGCGATTGTGTTTGTGTGTTGTTTGGGGGGAAGAGAGCCGGGGTGCCTGGGGCGTCTCATTTCCTTACCGCCTTTTGTACAAGCATCTGCGAGGCGTCCCGTCCGCAGGGCAGGCTCAGACAGATTGCGCGAGAAAGGTGCTAATAACACACATGTCGTCTCGCTCTGGCGTGTAGCGGCTTGCAAACCGCAAATACCGTTAACCAGCTTGGCAAAATCTGTTCGGACAGATCCAGGGAGGGGAAAGACACGCGGGGTTCTGCAACGTGCCTCTTCCTGTGGTGGGTAGTCCTCCACTTACGGCCACAAAGGGAGCCCCCCAATTTCGGTTGCTAAGAGAGATTTCTTCTGTGAAGTTAACCACCAGCTCACAAACCAGGGCTGAACCTTTTGGAATAAGCATTTAATTCTTACTGCTTTAGGAACAGAATAAGAGCAGAATTGTTATTCTGTTTACAAATGTACCATTTGTCTAGAATATGGAACACAGGAAGGAAGGAAGGAAGGAAGGAAGGAGGGAGGGAGGGAGGGAGAGAATAGAAAAAGAAATTAGGAAGAAAGAAAGGAGAATAGATAAAGAAAGTAGGAAGGAAGGAGGGAGGGAGTAAGGAAGGGGAAAGAAGGAGAATAGAAAAAGAAATTAGGAAGGAGGGAGGGAGGGAAGGAGGGAAGGAGGGAGGAAGGAGAGGGAAAGAAGAATAGAAAAGTAAATTAGGAAGGAAGGAAGGAGAATAGAAAAGGAAGGAAGGAGGGAGGAAGGAAGGGGAAAGAAGGAGAATAGAAAAAGAAATTAAGGAAGGAAGGAGAATAGAAAAAGAAAGTAGGAATGAAGGGAGGGAGGAAGGGAGGGGAAGAAGGAGAATAGAAAAGGAAATTAAGGAAGGAAGGAAGGAAGGAAGGGGAATAGAAAAAGACATTAGGAAGGAAGGAGGGAGGGAGGGAAGGAAGGAAGCAAAGAAGGAAAAGGAAAAGAGAATACAACAAATTAGGGAAGGAAGAAAGGAAAAAGAAAGGAGAATAGAAAAAAACAGGTAGGAAGGGAGGGGAAAGAAGGAGAATAGAAAAAGAAATTAGGAAGGAAGGAGGGAGAGAGGGAAGGAAAGAGGACAAGGAAAAGAAAAGGAGAATACAAGAAATTAGGGAAGGAAGGGAGGAAGGAAGGAAGGAAAGAAAGAAGGAAAAGAAAAGTAGGAGAACAGAAAAAGAAATGTAGGTAATTAGGGAAGGGAAGAAGGAAGGACAAAATAACAAAGTTGGGAGGGACTTTTGGGGTCTTCTAGTCCAACCCCCTGCCCAAGCAGGAGACCCTATCTAATGATGCTATCAGGTGTCCTGCCTTGAGCAGGGGTTGGACTAGAAGACCTCCAAGGCCCCTTCCAGCCCTAGGATCCCACCTTCCAGGTTCTTTTCATCTTATTGATGAGGCTGCAAGAGAAAATAGTTTCAGGGACGAAGAAGTCTTTTTTCGGAGTTACAGATTCATTTCTGGATTCCCCTCCCCCCCCCCCGCCTCCAAAAAAGGCCAAATTTAGGAAGCCAAGCCCCCTCCCCTGCCTCTGCAGACCCCACCCCAAAACCCAAGCCCCCCCCTCCGCCCCCCCAAATGCCAATTAGGCCAGATGAAGGCGAGGTTGCTCTTTCCCCCCCCCCAACACACACACACATACACACCCTGCCAGTTTCCAGGCCATCCGAGGGGGCTGCCCGACTGGAGGTGGATTTGTGAAAAATATTAATTATCTCTCGGTTGGGAAAAGGAGCAACAGCTGTGGAGCAGTTCCTAATTTCCAACATGCCCAAACGGGCAGATCCTCAATTTTTATTCTTTTATTTTTTTGCACCGGTTGGCGTGCAACCATCCCTCCAGGCACCGCTGCAGCTGACCGATCGCCCGCTGGCAGAATGAATCACGGGGCAGGAGAGGGGTGTGTGTGTTTGTGTGTGTGTGTGTGTGTGTGTGTGTAAAGAGGGAAGGATGAAAACGTGCTGGGGATCGTTTGCTTTTCAAAGAATGTGTGCGACTAGGGCAATGCGTAGACACTAGCTGGATACCCATGTGCTTCGCTACGAAGCTAGGTGGTGGGGCTTAGTTTTGGGGGAGGAAAATAAGAGCGGGGGCGATTCTGCCTCTGCCTACCAGCATCCATCACCTGGCTAGCGTCCTGTCGGTGTGTGAGAGAGTGGAGGGCTGTTTGGAAACTGAAACCGTATTTGCTGTGTGTCAGCAAGAAGGAGACAGCAAGGCGCCTGGGCGTGCCTTAGCTCAACTGTTCTGCACTAAAGCTGCTTGGTTCTCTGAAACTGAAACTCCTCTGCTTGTGTTTTGCATTTGGAAGAGATTTCTTTTCAGGTGGGGAGGGGGAGTAGAACTCCTGAGCATCAGAGCGAGTTAACAATAATAATAATCATAGGAAATATTTTAAATGCTTTGAGGGTCATTTTGAAAAATCCTTTCTTAGTGAGCCTCTAGAAGCCAAGAGGAAAATATGGACCAAATTTCAAGTTTGTAGGCTTTACGGTTCTGGAGATTTTGTGATGATGCGTGAGGGGCATTTCGCTCTTTTATATATATATATATATATAAAAAGGGGGAAATATATATATATTTCCTCCAACTTTCCTCACAGATGACTAGAAGATTGGGCAGGTTGTGGATGGCTCTCGGGAGGGCCGGGCGATGCATTTAGTCAGGTTGGGATGTGAAGGTTCATGCAAAAAATAAAAAATAAAATAAAATCACAAGAATTGTGAGGTTATTTGATGCCCAATTACTTTCTGGCTGCTTTGGGACTCCAATTAGATATTTTGTTTTCCTTCATCTCAATTTTTTTTTTTTGCAGGGTTCTCCAAAGTTGGCAACTTTAAGACTCGTGGACTTCAGCTCCCAGAATACCCCAGCCAGGCCAGGGAAGGGGAATTCTGGGAGTTGAAGTCCACGAGTCTTAAAGTTGCCAACTTTGGAGACTCCTGTAAAGGGGAAGGCAAGCTAGAAATTGCCAACCAATTTTTTTCTCTCCTCTTATTATATTTCTCTCCCCTCCCCAAACACACAACAGAAAATGCTCAGGTGGTATATTTACGTTTCTAACAACTGCAAATTCGCTTGTGAAATTTTGACACCGTTCTCACTGCGGCAAAGGGAAATGTGTGTGAACCTGTAACGCTACATTTGGTTTTCCTGCCTATTGCAAGGGGCTGGACTAGAAGTCCTTTAAGGTGCCCGTTCTGGGTAAGGTTAAAAAAAAAACCAGAGGGAGAAAAAAAATATCCCGTAAATATTATTTTAACAGCCATGGAGCTTAGCTGAGAAGGTGCAAATCTGTGCATTGTGGAATTTCTTTTTAAAGGGATTGTCTGTTTTTATGCATTCACTGGCCAATATTAGACGGGGGGAATATATAAATGTGATGGATAATTAATTAAAACAAAACAAAAAACTCCACTTGTGCTTCCAGTGTATGCTTCCCTTTGTAGGGCAAAGAAATGCTTTGAGCATCTGAGCAGGGGGTTGGACTAGAAGACCTCCAGGGTCCCTTCCCACGCTGTCATTTTATTCTATTCTATCTTTTTTTTTTTTTTACAAGGAAAAGAAAATTGTGATGAAATCCTTGTGGGTGATGAGCCACATTTTTGGGATGGCTTAAAATTAGGAAGTGGTGGCGAGGTATTTGCAACCGATTCCTAATCCTTCAGTCTGGTTCCATCCAGGAGATCTCAAGAGGAGGAAAATGGCAGAATAAGAAAGATGGCAGTTATGGTTTTTTTTTTTTTCCTTCAAGAAAAAAGATGAAGATGAAGCTGGCAAAAAACCCCCCATATTTTATCTAAAATCCTCCAGGGAGACGTCTGTTCCATCCCAGACACCACTTCAAAATAATTGCCTCTGGAAATGCTGAATATTTGGACGATATTCTGCAGTAATACAGGTTGGAGTCCTATCCTAGGTAGAGGCAGATAATTCTCTCTCTGGGCACACTGAGAATATATCTATCGAACAAAACTCCCGCCCTGGCAATAGGAAAGGCATCCGGCCAGTAAATTGCTAGCTCCTTCAGTTGCCTCAGACTCCACCCCACAAAGGATTGCGGGGTCATGAAAAGAAGATGATTCTGCAGTAATACAGGTAGTCCTCGGGTTGCAACTGCAACTGAGCCCAAAATTTATGTTGCTAAGTGAAACATTGGTTAAGTGAGTTTTTGCCCCATTTTATGAGCTTTCTTGTCATTAAGTGAATCACTGCGATTGTTAAATTAATAGCATGGTCATTAAGCGAATCCGATTGACTTTGCTCGTCAAAAGGTCGCAAAAGGGGGATCGTGTGACCTCGGGACCCTGCGACCGTCGTACATACAAGTCAGTTGCCAAGCGGCTGAATTTTGATCACGTGACCACAACGGTCATAAGTGTGAAAAATGATCCTAAGTCGCTTTTTTCAGCGTTGCCGTCGTAACTTGGAATGGTCAGTGAATGAATAGTTAGGTCCCTGTATTTAGTCCTCCAAGAAAAAGAGTTGGAGAGAAAAACCGGCTGAAAAAAGTTAGCCCATCTCTCACCTGAGTCTGGGCACCAACCTGGCAGGGCGGCCTACATTTCGCAAACACTGATTGGTCGTGGTGGACAAGCCACACCCCTCTGCTTCCTACGTGGCCAATGGAGAAGGAGGGGGTAAGGTCATGAAGCCATGCCAGAATGCTTCTGCTGCAAAGGTTGCTGGGATATCAAAAGTCACCTGAAAAGCAGGTATGTCTCCAAACAGCATCAATTGGCCCAGTTTATGGGATTGGAGTTAACCTGGTTTATGATGGGTCTGATGGTTTTGGGAACAATCTCTTTGGATTGGGTTGTCCTAAGAGGTGGCTAGTAAAATAGGATACTCGGCTTGTCAACTTGGTTTACCTGACCTGTTAAGCTCAACTAGTAAACTCGGTTTTCCTGATTTATTAAGCTCAACTAGTAAACTCGGTTTGTCCAACTTACAAAGCTTAAGTAGTAAGCCTGGTTTGCCTAACCTTCCTAAGCTCTACTAGTAAATTTGGTTTGCCTGACTTAAAAAAACTCTAGTAAACTTGATTTGCTCGATTTATTAAGCTCAATTAGCCAACTTGGTTTGTCCAATTTACAAAGCTCAAGTAAACCTGGTTTGCCCGACTTCCTCAGTTCAACTAGTCAACTTAGTTTGCCTGACTTCAAAAGCTCAACTAGTAAACTTGGTTTGCCCAACTTGTAAACTTCTCTTCCCCAACTTACTAAGCTTTGTTTGTTGCAGCCAAAGGAAAACGTTTTCCAAGATGGAGGGTGGGTGATGGAGGGTCTACTCGGGAGTAAAGAGAAACCCCTCTGGTAGAGAAAAAGAAGTTGGTTTTGATAAAAAAAAATTAGATTTTGTTACATTAACAGCTTCTAGTTCTTAAAACCCAGACACAGAACTAAATATTAGAATATTACAGGGGAGAATTATAATATGAGGATGAGAAAGAAATATAGATATTTTTCTATTGAAAAGAAATGTACATAGATCTATCTATCTATCTATCTATCTATCTATCTATCTATCTATCTATCCATCTATCTTCCTACTACCTTCCTACCTACCTACCTATCTAACTATTTATCTACCTGCCATCTCTCATCTATCTACAATCTCTTATCTATCTGTCTGTCTGTCTATCTATCTACCACCTCTTTCATCTATCTACAATCTCTCTCATCTCTCTCTCTCCCTCCCTCCCTCCCTCTTTACTTACCTATCTCTCAGCCTGGTTTACCAGGTGGAGAATTGTGAATAGGAGTTCCTTAACACAGTTATACAGTATAAATAAATACATTTTTTAAAATCCACACAGCCATGAAAGGGCAAAATGCTTATTTTGAAACACACACACACAGACGGAGTGAAAACACATTTGTGCCCCCGTCCTCTTTTGTGACCTTCTGACAACAAAGTCGAGAAGGAAGTTGCATTCACTTAACAACTGAACAACTGTAACTTAACAGCTGTGGCGAGAGAAAGTTAGAAAATTGGTGCCAGACTCACTTCATTGGTGTCTCGCTTAGCAACAGAAATGCGGTTGTCGTAAGTCAAGGACTACCTGGGATAATAAACATTCTGGAGCCCCCTCGGCATTGACAAAAATCCCCATCGGTCAATTGCAAAAGGCAGCTTTAACTTGGAACGGCTGATATTCCTCAAGGATGTCATAATATTACTAAACAAACATTTGTCCATCCCAGGTCCTTGGTGAATAGAGTAGAATAGAATAGAATATATGGAGATAATAGAATAGAAAATAGAATAGAATAGAAAATAGAATAGAATAGAAAATAGAATAGAATAGAAAATAGAATAGAATAGAACGCAGAATAGAATAGAATGCAGAATAGAGTAGAATAGAATATATGGATATAACAGAATAGAATAGAAAATAGAATAGAATGCAGAATAGAATGCAGAACAGAATAGAATGCAGAATAGAGTAGAGTAGAATAGAATAGAATAATAGAATAGAATAACAGAGTTGGAAGGGACCTTGGAGGTCTTCTAGTCCAACCCCCTGCCTCGGCAGGAAACCCTACACCACAAAGGGTTATCCAACATCTTTTAAAAAGCTTCCAGTGTTAGAGTAGTCACAACTTCTGGAATATTCCAGAGGTGCCAAACAATGCCAAATCCAGTCTGAACATCTGGCTGTCTCTCAAAACACTTAATCCACGTGCCGGGAACTTTGGCCAGAGTAACGTATCCTGCCCGGCCACCGTGTGAGAAAACTACTTTAAAAAATAAATAAATTTTTTTTTAGCCAATAGAGAACCGGAGATCAATCTTGGTATCGATTAAAAAAAACCCCATGTTGGAAGCTCAGGGTTGAAATGTGGGGATCCCCTCTGAACTTGGTGGGTTTTGTTTTTGCAGAGGTTTCATGAGCCAAACCAGGTTACAAACTAGGACTTAGCCCTGTTCACGTTACCTAGTTTGGGTCGTGAAACGTCAGCAAGAAAACGACCCCAGGTCAGAGAGCACCAAGGAACCCCACAGTCCTTCTCCTTCTCTTTCTGCTCTCTACTTTCTCCTTCTTCTCTTTCTCCTCCTCTTCTTCTTTTTTCCCTTCTCTTTCTCCTTCCCCTTCTCTTTCTCCTCTTCTTTTTCTCCTTTCCTTTCTTCTTCTTTCTCCTTCCCCTTCTCCTTCCTTTCTCCTCTCCTTCTTTCTCCCCCTTTCCCTTCAGTTTCTCCTTCTGCTTCTGTTTCTCCTCTCCTTTCTCTTTCTCCTTCGCCTCCTCCTCCTCCTCCCTCATTCCTTTCTAGCACTGATGTTGTTACCTAGTTTGGTAACGAAACGTCTGCAAGAAAACCACCAAACTCAGAGAGCACCACGGATCCCTGATGAATCTCATTTTTTGAGAGAGACCAACCTTAAAAGTCTCGGAGAGGTTGGCTGTGGATGGCTGGCCATCCGTTTCTGGAGGATGGGTTTGGTAGTGCCGGATTTTAAAGACGGTGTGTGTGTGTGTTGGATTGGCAGGGAAAGTGCAGACAGCTCAGCCCTATCTCACCTGGGGTGGCATTCCCACAAGGAAAAGGAGAAAAAGAAACCCACCCACCCCCAAAATAATAGGAGACCCTCCCCCTCCATTACGAAACCCCACCGCCTTCCGAGCCACTTTGGAGAGAGCAAAGTAGACACACACACATACCCCGCAACTTACCGTCCAGGTGGCCGATTTCGCCGTGCTGGATTGCTGGAAGGTGACCTCGAAGTGATGGGGTCCCGGGTAGTCTGTGTTGGAGGGGATGATGGGCGCCGGGGACATGGTGTCAAAGGTCGAGCTGGGCTGGGAGTAGGGCGAGAGCGTGGGGACATTCGCGATGTGCTCGGAGCTGTAAGGCGTGGAAGAGGCGGCTCGGCTGTCAGCGGTCTGATCCATGCTCCTGTTTAGCAAATTGTACTGGGACTGGGGGGGGGGAGGGTTGGGGAGGGGAAGGGAAGAGAAGAGAAGGGAGAAGAAGAGAAGAGAAGTCACACTGCCAGTTGTACGGGCGGAGGGGAAGCGGTGGCCCTCCTTTGGCAAGCCCCCCCTCGCCCCCCCCCCCTGTGCAAAGATGCACCAGGTGTAAGGAGAGACTCCTACTTACATACCTGGCTGGGGTCCTTTTGGTGGAGGCTTTTTTTGCATTCCACCCCCTCCCCTTCCAAACAAGCTCACACTTGCTCTGTGCCAGAGTTTCCTTTCCTTTTTCCTCTCTTTCTTTCGTTCTTTCTTCTTTTTTTTTTCTTTTAAAGTTTGCAAAGGGTGGAGGAGAAAGGTTGGCAAAGAGGGGGAAGGTTAGGGTTGGGTGGGAGTGGGGCGGGGGGCTTGGGCGGGCTCGAGGGAGAGGATGGAGAGGGCTTGTAAGGCTGGGCAGGGAGGGGCAGGATGGGGAAGGACCACGAGAGGGGTAAGCTGGCGGCAGAAGGAACCTGGGGTTGCACTGTCGCGTTGAGCATACACTGAGTGTGTGGGTTGTGTTGGGGATGGGTGGGTGGATGGATGGATGGAAGGAAGAGGAGGGAGGGAGGGAGGAAAGGGTAAGGAAGGAAGGAGGAAGGAAGGGAGGAAGGAAGGAAAAAAGGCGAAGGAAGGAGGAAGGAAAGGGGAAGGAAGGAGGAGGAAGGGAGGAAGGAAAGAAGGAAAAAGAGGGGAACGAAGGAGGAGGGATGAAGGAAGGAAGGAAAAGGTAAGGGAGGAAGGAGGAAGGAAGAAAAGGGTAAGGAAGGAAGAAGGAGGAAGGGAGGAAGGAAGGAAAGAAAGGTGAAGGAAGGAGGGATGAAGAAAGGAAAAGGTGGGGAAGGAAGGAAGGAGGAGGGAGGGAGGAAGGAAGGAGGGAGGGAAGAAGGAAGGAAAAGGGAAGGAAGGAGGAGGGAGGGAGGAAGGAAAAGGGAAGGAAGGAAGGAGGGAGGGGAGGAAAGGAAAAAGGAAGAGGAGGGAAGAAAGGAAGAAGGCCGGAAGTAAGGAAGGGGAGAGAGGAAGGAAGGAAGGAGGAAAAGGAAGAAATGGAAAGGAAGAAGGGAGGGAGAAAAAGGAAGGAGTGGAATGGAATGAAAGAAATGGAGAGGAAAGAGGGAAGGAGGAAGGAAGGACATGAAAGAAGGAGGGAGGGAGGAAAAGGTATAGAAGAAAGATATGGAAGGAAGGAAGGCAGAAAGGAAAGAAGGAAAAGGAGATGGAAGAAGATGGGAGGATGGAAGGAAGGGAGCAAAGAAGGAAGACACAGCCTTTCAGTGCCCAGGCCAAGCCAAGCCATCCTAAAGACCCCCCCCACACACCTTTTTTTTAACTCCTGAGCTCAGGATTTCCTTTGCGCCAATATTTTTCCTGCTCTGGGAAGGGCTGAGACCCATAAAGGCTCATAAAACGTGTGTGAGTGTGTGTGAAGAACGAAGAAATTGGGGAGGGGGTGGCTGGGGGTGTCGACTTTGCCAACCGGAGCCTGTCCCGGCCTGCGCCTCCAATCTGACACTCAACCCCTCCTGGACTCCAAACTCTGCCCGTGGCAAGTTTGCACAAGCGGGTTGGAGCGAGGCCCATCCTCCTGTGCTTCCTAACGAACATCCCCCCCCCCTGCGTTTATGGGCTTCGGTACCCCGCTTCCAGAGAGAGAGAAAAAGAGAGAGAGAGAGAGAACGAAAGAGAATGAGAGTAAGAAAAAGAGAGAGTAAGAGAGAGAGAAAGAAAGAAAGAAAGAAAGAAAGAAAGAAAGAAAGAAAGAAAGAAAGAAAGAAAGAAAGAAAGAAAGAAAGAAAGAGATAGAAAGAAAAAGAGAAAGCGAGAGAACAAAAGTAAGAAAGAGAAAGTAAAATGAGAGAATGAGAGTAAGAAAAAGAGAAAGAGAGAGAAAGAGAAAGAAAAAGAGAAAGAACGAGAGTAAAAGAGAGAGAGAGAGTAAGAGAAAGAGAAGGAAAGAAAGAGAGAGAAAGAGAGAGAGAAAGAGAGAGAGAGAGAAAGAGAGAGAGCTGTGACAGAAGCAAATAACCCAATGACCACTATCTCCACCATGGGGGCTTATCTTAAGCTGAGATTTATGGCCTCCAAAATCTGGGGGCCCAGTAGCTAGGCACAGACCATCAAAGGAGGCTTATTGGGAATCTTAATTTAGACTTCAGGCTGTTGGGTTCAGCCCCTCCACCCCCCAGAGTCACTGGACAAAAAATACACACATGGTTGGAAAATGATATATATATATATGAATACATGAAATGTGTATTAAATATGAATATATGCACAAGATAGATGTACCCAGTTAACACACTGTTGAACTGAAAGATGGTCATTTTGTAAAATAATAATAACAACAACAACAATAATTGTAGCCCCTAAGGAGTGTACAGCAAGAAAATAGCCCTGGGAATTCAATTTATTGGGCTGAAATAACCTAGATGATGATGATGATGATGATGATGATGATGATAACAACAACAATAATAATAATGCCTCTGAGGAGTTTACGGCGAGAAGATAGCCCTGGGAATTCAATTTATTATTATTATTATTATTATTATGATGATCATCATCAACAACAACAACAATAATAAATAATTTGCTGCTCCTGTCTCTGTGGAGCAATTCTCAACAGCTTTCCACCAGAGGTTGTGAGTGGCTCCATCGCTGGAGGTTTTTAAGAAGAGACTGGACGGTCACTGGTCTGGAATGGTCCAGACCCAGGGTCTCCTGCTTGAGAAGGGGACTGGATGTATTGATTGATTGATTGATTGATTGAAATTGTCTAGGGTCTCCCGCTTGAGCAGGGGGCTGGACTAGTAGACCTCTGAGGTCCCTTCCAGCTCTATTCTCACCGGTTGATCCATTGAAAGGGTGCAGGGTCTCCTCCTCGATCCGGCGGTTGGACTAGAAGACCTCTGGGGTGCCCCCAAACTCCATTATTCTAAGTCCCTTCCAGCCTGACGATTCCCGTGACTCTGGAGTTCATCCAGGGTGATTGATAGATTGATTGATTGATTGATTGATTGAAATGGTGTAGAGTCTCCTGCTTGAGGAAGGGGTTGGACTAGAAGACCTCTGAGGTCCCTTCCAGCTCTCTTCTGATTGCTTGCTTGCTTGCTTGAAATGGTCTATATTCTCCTGTTTGAGGAAGGGGTTGGACTAGAAGACCTCTGAGGTCCCCTCCAACTCTATTCTGATTGATTGATTGATTGAAATGGTCTAGGGTCTCCTGCTTGATCAGGGGTCAGACTAGAAGACCTCCGAGGTCCCTTCCAGCTCTATTCTCATTGATTGATAGGAAAAAAAATGTGCGTTTTCCATGCTGGAAGGGTCACAGCAAAAAAAAAAAAAAATTAAACAGCAAAGTTCCATGGCGGCAGCCGGACTCACTTAAAGACCACTCAACTCACTTAAGGACCATGAGGGTTCGCTTCACAGCCGCGGCCAAGAAAAGGCCGTCAAAATCAGATGCCGCCTCGCTTAACGCCGGGAACGTCCCGTCCCCGTGTTTGGCATCGGTCGTAAGTGGAGGACTGGCTGCCGATAACCTCGCCTGGCCTCTCCGAGATGTCGGCTCCATTTGCACCCTTTCCTTTCCCAACTTCGGCAGTCAAGGGAACGTGTCGAAACTTGGGATTCGAACCTCACCCACTTATACCTTTTCTGAAGTTGCTCTGGAATCATGGCCCTTTTTTTTTTTTTTTAAATGGGGGGGGGAGGTGGAAGAGACCTCCGGTTGCGTTGTGTTGTCTCCCACAATCTTTCCAGTGAGGTGGGTGAGTAACGGCTGGAATTTGCAACAAGCTTTGACTTGCGCCGGCAAAAACGAAACACCTCTTTTTTTCCCCGAAAGTATGCAGGAGGGAACGAGAAATAGATAGATAGATGTATATATATATATATAGGTAGGTAGGTAGGTAGAGAGAGAGATAGATAGAGATGGATAGATAGATAGATAGATAGATAGATAGATAGATAGATAGATAGATAGATAGATAGATAGATAGATAGATAGATAGATAGATAGATAGATAGATAGATAGATAGATAGATTGATGATGATAGAAGATCGATGATAGATAGATAGTAGATAGATAGATGCTGAGATAATAGATAGAGAGAGATAGATGATATAGATATAAATAGATGATCAAAGTAGCGATAGCTCGCTAGATAGATAGATAGATAGAGATTAGATAGATGATAGTCGATATCTGGAGGGGAGGAATGGGCATGGAGGATGAATAGATGAATAGAGAGGATGATAGATAGATAGATAGATAATAGAGAGATAGATAGATAGATAGGATAGATAGATAGATAGATAGAATAGACAGATGTGGCTGGATGTATAGATAACTATAGGTGGATAGATAGATAGATAGATAGCATAGATAGATCGATAGAATAGATAGATAGAGAGAGGATGGAGATGAGGATGGATGGATGGAATAGGTAGATTAAACTATAGGTGGATAGATGATAGATAGCTAGATAGAGCGATCGATAGATAGCGATAGATAGATAGATAGAGCTGGTGGATGGAGGAGGCTGATGTATGGATGGGGGATGGTGAGATGGGAGATAGAGACTATAGATGATAGATAGATAGATAGATAGATAGATAGTAGATAGATAGATTGATTAAGGATAGATGGATAGATATAATTAGATCGAAAGCGCTATAGATGAAGCTAGTGATAGATATGATAGATCGATCACCCCTAGATAGCTATAGATAGATAGCGAGGATAGATAGATAGATAGATAGATAGATAGCTATGATGATAGAGATGATAGATAGATAGATGTAGATAGATAGAGATAGGATGGATGCTGATAGATAGATATAGATGAGATATAGAGGATAGATAGATAGATGGATGGATGGATGGATGGATGGTAGATAGCTCGCTAGATAGATAGATATAGAGATAGAGAGATGATAGTGCCGCTGGAAGATAGATAGATAGAGATGGATAGATAGATAGATAGATAGATAGATAGATAGATAGATGAGATAGATAGATGGATAGATAGATAGATATAGATGGATAGATAGATAGATAGATAGATAGATAGATAGATGGATGGATAGATAGATGGATGGATAGATAGATATAGATATAGATGATATAGATATAGATACAGATATATTTGCCATCCTTCTCTCCAGAGCCCGGTTTCCCAAAAAAATTCCTTTCCCCCCCTTCCCCCACTTCTTTGGAGACAGGAAGTTCGATCAGGCTGGGCTCCTTCCCAGAAACACAGCGTGAACCAACGTGGATCTTAAGAGGATAACAGAGTTGGAAGGGACCTTGGAAGTTGTCTAGTCTGATCCCCTGCTCGAGCAAGACACTCTAGGCCATTTCAATGAATGAATCAATCATAATAGAGCTGGAAGGGGCCTCAGAGGTCTTCTAGTCTGACCCCCTGCTCAAGCAGGAGACCCTAGACCATTTCTTTTCCTTTTTTAAAAAGATAAACTTTTTAATTTTATTTAACAAACATTCCATCTTTTTTTTATACAGTGCGCCATCCGGGTACAAATACCTTGTGCATAATATTTGTGGTTAACACAATTCCCTTACTATAACAACAACAATTGTGTTGCATTCTTATTTTGAACTAGTATACATAACAGATCTTATCATTGTAACCATCCCCTTCTTAACTCCTTTTCCTCCATATTCATATATTCATATATGTTACATACATACATAAATACATACATGTATATATCTTCTATGTTCATATATTTAATTTCTAATTTCCACTTTCCTTTTCCAACATTGATTAAATGATGACCCTATGCCATTTCAATCAATCAATCAATCAATCAATCAATCAATCAATCAATCGGAATAGAGCTGGAAGGGACCCTGGAGGTCTTCTAGTCTAACCCCCTGCTCAAGCATTATACCATTCCAGACAAACGGCTCTCCAATCTCTTCTTGAGAACCTCCAGTGATGGAGCACCTACAACTTCTGGAGGCAAGTCGTTCCACGGATTAATTAACAGAATCACAGAACGGTAAGGGACCTTGGAGGTCATCTAGTCCAACCCCCCCCCCACAAGTCACGTGGTCGTTAAATGAACCCGGCTTCCCCGTGGAAGGTCGCAAATGGGGGGCAGGAATCGCGTGACCTCAGGGACATGCCAACCGTCATAAATACGAGTTGCCAAGCGTCCAAATTTGGTTCATGCAACCGTGGGGCCGCCACAATGGTCATAAGCATGAAAAAAGATCGTTAAGTGTGAAAACGGGTCATAATAAGTCCCCTTTTTCCAGTGCCATTGTTCATGAATTGACGTAAGTTGAGGACTCGAAAGAATAAGCCTCCTGGCTGGCTGGGGCTGCTGGGAATTGTAGTCCAGATGGAGAGAGAGCGAGAGCGGCAGATTGGGGGGAAAAAAAAACCAACAACCTGGGGTTTACATGTGACTTGAAAACAACAGTTGCACAAATTCAAAGAAACACAATCCCTCCCGCTTGGCAATTAAGTCCTAAGGTTACCGCAAAACACACACAGAAGGTACCGCAACAACGTCGGACTAGTGTGAGCAACTGCTGGCAAATCAGTGCCACATTTTTTAACAGGCATCTCCTCTTAAATCCATGTAACCCTGCAGCCGCGTCGAAACCCCCCCCCCCGGCAAAAATCGAGTTTTATTTTTATTTTTGGGAAGGACGGATTTTTCATTTCCAACCGCCGGAGAAATAAATCTTCTTGTGTTTTTTTGTTTTTTTTTGCACACTCGATCTTCCACGATCTGAATTTCCTTTTTAAAATTTTGCCATCCTGGCTCCCCCCTCTAAATCTTGGGATTTAATCCCCTTTGACCCTTGCTTCAGCTTGCAGATACGATGCGGCCCGCTGCCTTGTCAACAGCAAACTGGGCTGGCTAACTGTTTTGCGGTTTGGTGGATCCAAGCCAGGGAAAACCGCCAAACACACACAACACACACACACACACACACACACACAGAGGCGCACGAAAAGCTGCAGATGTTTGTCGGCGGCTGTAACAAACAAGGCCACGCCTTCGCGGATGAGGATCATTTCCCCCCCCCCTCCAGTCTCAAAAACACCATCTCCTGTCCATCGTCAAATCCAGATTTTTAATTTGATTTGGATTTGTTTGAATCCAGATTTTTGATTGATTGATTGATTTTTATTTATATATTTTGTCAAAAGCTTACGATGCAATAGAAATAAGAATAAACGTAAGTTTAAATGTAAGAAATAGGAACTAGTAATTGGGGACAATAGGACCGGGACGGTAGGCACGATTGTGCGCTTATGCATTTTATTTGGGCAAATCCTAATTCTTGGCATGGGCGAATCGTTAAAAACTCGGAATTAGAAAGCAAGTGACCGAGAGCAGAATGCCAAATCTTTTACCGAAACCGAAGCCTCCCTTCGGAGTTATTGGACGTTATCGAATAAAAATCAGCTACCTTCATTGGATATTGTAAAATAAAGGCAGCTACATGCATATTTGATATTATCCAATAAAGCCGGCTGCAATTTATTTTTATTTTTTTTAAAAAAGAGAAAAATGTTGGCGGACTGTTGGCATCGTTTATGCAAGCCAGCTTGTAATCTAATATCTCCTTCGACGAGAGCGACAACAGACCCTCGTCTTTCGTGGCCATCGCCAGCGAAGTCCGTCAAACCGGTGAGCAAGAATTCAATCCGGCCCTAATTTAACGAAGGTTTGGTATTTAAGGCGCAATTAGCCAATCCTGGCTCGGCATCCATCTGCAAGCCTTCCATGAACTGCATGGAAATGGCATGGAAATCCCTTTGGGTGCCTTTGTCCACCCGCCCCAAATTTTCTGGCATTTTAGGGGAATCAACCCAGGAAAATTTGACAGGGGAGGACTGAGACAAACCAGCTGTCAACTCGGGAGGACCTTCAGCCTCCTCAAACCCAACAAAGATTCGGATGATGGTTTGGGGGAACTGCAAAGCGGAAAAGATACGAATACTCCATAGCTCATCGAAACAACCTACGGTCTTATCTATCTCCACCGGGTCCTGGACCAAACCTGGTGGCCTTTTCAGAAGCCAGTTGAGGTTCTCCTGGCCAAGCCTGGTTTTCCCCCCACCCTTCCTAAATGGAGAAAACCATCACCTACCGTGGTGTAAGGCTGCCCCGAGTTGCTAACATACAGCATGTTTATCTCCTTGGGATTGGAAGGTGACAAGGCAGCTCCTGGCCGCTGGAGTCATGAGGGTTGAGGGAAGCTACCACAGGTGGGGGGGGGGAGGTTTTTGGGGGTCCACCAAGGGGGTGCCAATGGCAGAAGGACCAGGGGGGACAGTTTCGAAGCTGGCTTGATGGTGGTAGCCTAGATGGCTTCTTTCTCCCTCTCTCTCCTCCTGCCACCCGTTAGATTGCGGTGCTGTCATTGAGTTGCATCTAACAACCAAGTCTTCGTAGCCAACCTCTTTCTCCCCCCCACCTCCCTTATGACTATTCATTAAAGAGAAGGCAAGTTTCAACATGCCCGTTGGAAGATTGGGCAGTACCAAGGGTGCTGCATGGGGGGGGGGGGGGAGGGCAGAGCTGGCGCGGCGCACGGTGGATGTTGGGTTGCACAAGACGGCGAAGGCCTGTCCAGCCCTCGTCTGCAACACAGGTGGTTGAGATGCCCTCCCAGGTAGTCGGCAGCAGCAGAGGTGCTCCCTGCCCTGGTGGGAATGAAGCGCCTGGCGCAACGGAGCCGTGGCGAGACAGGCTTTCGCGGCCAGCGATGCGGATTTATTCCCACGGCGGCATGGGGCAAATGTTGGAAACACGCCCAGCACGGACCCCAATGGGGGAAAGAGGGCATATCTCATGCCCACTGGCCCAGGGGTGTGCTGGGCTGGAGGACTCTGATTATTGTCATAGAACGTAGAATGATAGGGTTGGAAGAGGACCTTGGAGGTCTTCTAGTCCAACCCCCTCCTGAAGCAGAAAACTCTATACCATTCCAGACAAAGTGGTTGCTGAATCTCATATTAATAATCCTCCAGGGTTGGAGCACGCACAGCATCTGGTGGCAAGTTGTTCCACTGGTTAATTGTTCTCATTGTCAGGAAGTTTCTCCTTAGTTCTTTTTTCCTTGGTTAGTTTCCATCCGTTTTTTCTTCTTCTCCTATCTTCAGGTGCTTTGGAGAATAAGGGGACCCCCTCTTCTCTGGGGCAGCCCCTCAAATATTGGAGGGCTGCTATCATGTCACCTCTGGTCTTTTCCTCTCCCCCCCACCCCCCCATTAAACTAGGTCTGCCCCATAGAAAAATCAATGGGGGGAAATTTGGATCCATGCCTTAATTGTTTTCCACTAGTACCCCCAAAAATGTAGCCCCCGCAAAGCACAAAATTTGGGGCCTGCCCACCGCTGGACCAAATAGATCCCTCGTGCAATTATGACACAATTCAGGCTAAGAATTGCAAGTCATTTGCCAAACGTTTGAAGCGATGAAATGACCGCCGAAAACCCCTTCATGGTACAGATTTATTATTTTCTTCCCTTTGGTCGAATGGAAAGACCCCCTGCCTGGCTTGCAAATAATACCAGGGGAAGTCACAACTCAAAGCAAAAACCAGGACTTGCTCCGAGAGAAAATAGCACAGCACAGAAGACCCAACTACAGAAACAATAATTGCTATCATGTCACCAACGTAGACTTTCTTTTCTCCAGACTATGTATTCGAATGGTCAAACAAATGGCAACTTCAAATCTCATCAAATAAATGCCCTGTCCTACATATTGGCAAAAAAAACAATAATCAGAAAATAAAATACAGGCTGAATAGTCAAGACCTTGTTGATGATCCAAACTCTGTCAAGGACCTTGGAGTACTCACCTCTAATGATCTAAGTGCTAAAGCCCACTGTAACTACATAGCCAAAAAGGCATTAAGAGTTGTTAACGTAATCCTGTGTAACTTTTTCTCCAGTAATATCACACTACTTATTAGAGCATACAAAACATTTGCTAGACCAGTACTCGAATACAGCTCATCAGTCTCGAACCCACATTACGTATCTGATATTAACACAGTTGAGAAAGTCCAGAAATATTTCACAAGAAGAGTTCTCCACTCCTCTACTCATTGCAGAATACCTTATGCCACCAGACTCGAAATTCTAGACCTACAAAACCTAGAACTACGCCGCCTTCGGTCCGATCTAAGTATAGTATATAAAATCATACCTTGCAATGTCCTACCTGTCAATGAATACTTCAGCTTCAACCATAACAACACAAGAGCAAACAATAGATACAAACTCAAGGTTAACCGCACCAAACTTGATTGCAGGAAATATGACTTCAGCAACAGAGTGGTCAATGTCTGGAATACTCTACCTAACTCTGTGGTTTCTTCTCCAAACTCCAAAAATTTTAACCTCAGACTGTCTACTGTTGACCTCACCCCTTTCCTAAGAGGTCTGTAGGGGGTGTGCATAAGTGCACCAACGTGCCTACCGTCCCTGTCCTATTGTTTCTTTTTATTTTTCTTATATGTATCCATGTATTCATAACTATGTTTTTACTTATACCCATTATCTTGTAGTCAATTGACAAATAAAAATAAATAAGTAAAAAATAAATAACAGGTGCTGCAATGGTTATAATCTGAGGACTGGCCGTAAGTTCCCCTTTTTCAGTGATGTTCTAACTTCCAAGGCCCTAAACCAGTGGTAGGGAACCTTGGCTCTTTTATCACTTATGGACTTCAACTCCCAGAATTCCTGAGTGAGCCATAAAAGGTTCCCCATCCCTGGCCTACTGGTTTTTCAGTTGTGAGGGAAATCAATTTTTGATTTGAATGGGATTGTTCAATATACAAAGGTCCTAATTTTTGACTTGAATGATCAATATTCTTTATATGTCCTACATTTGTATATTAAACAGTCCCATTCAAGTCAAAAATTGATTTCCCTCACAACTGAAAAACCACTAGGCCAGGGATGGGGAAACTTTTATGGCTCATTCAGGAATTCTGGGAGTTGAAGTCCATCAGTGATAAAAGAGCCAAGGTTCCCTACCGCTGTCCTAAACCAACAGTTATAACTCAAGGATTAGTATAGCATCATTTCCCCCCCACCAATCTCTAGCATCCTAATTGCAGCTTGGTCAGAAACCACCGATTTTTGTAAATTTGTCTATCGACGCTTTCCCAAAACTTACCATTACTGAATCATCCATGCTCCTCATCTGGAAAACGTCCATGGTGACTTCGGTCTGGTTGTGGGGTTCACCCCCTCCCCTATTTCCAGATTGGGGGAGGTCAAAATAGGTACTGTCCGGCTCCCTGCCCAGAGAAGGAAACACAACATCAGATATTTTGTACTCAACTGAAAGCTTGCCGCAAACTCATCCCTAAATTTTGGGTGCTCTTTTGCAACCCATGCCGTGCTCATTCATGTTCCATGTTTTGGCCAGAGGGGCCCAGATTTCAAATAATAGTTGCTTTATAAAGTGTCGGCAGAAAGAGTGGTGCAATGGCCTTAGAGGCGGAGTGTAATGAGAATATATCTGCTGAACAAAACTCCACTCTGGCAACAGGAAAGGCATCCGGCTATTAAAACACTCTGCTAACTCAATTCAGTTGCCCAGACTTCACTCTGCAAAGGATTATGAAAGGGGGTCATCAAACTTGACAGCTTTAAGACTTGTGGACTTCAACTCCCACAAATTCCTGAGCTAACGTGATTGGAGGAGGAATTCTGGAAGTTGAAGTCCACAAGTCTTAAACTTGCCAAGCTTGAAGACCCTTGTGATAGATGATAGATAGATGATAGATAGATGATAGATAGGTGATAGATAGATACATAGATCGATTGATAGATGATAGATAGATAGATAGATAGATAGATAGATAGATAGATAGATAGATAGATAGGTATGGAGAGAGAGATGATAGACCAGGGCTCTTCAAACTTGACAGTTTTAAGACTTGTGGACTTCAACTCCCAGAATTCCTCCTCCAATCATGTTAGCTTAGGAATTCTGGGAATTGAAGTCCCACAAGTCTTAAACTTGCCAAGTTGGAAGACCCTTGGATTATGGGGGTCATTAAAAGAAGAAGAAGATGATGATAATAAAGTGTCAGCAGAATTTCCCAACCAGGTTGATAGGTGTTTAATTAAAGATGGGATCTCTTTAAATTACTTTCAATGCCTGGATCGTTCTATCTGGAGCTATGGTTCCTTTAACAGAGATATTGGTTCTTTTGGTTCATCTGGGTTTAATGTCCCTTTCCACCCCAAATCCTGGAAAAGATCAAATCTGGAATGTAAGAAGGATTGCTTAATCTCTGGTCTGTTCGTTCTTTATCTTATTCATTTGGCCAATTAAGCTGCTGCCCAATTCAGGAACATCCAGCCTTAGCAACTTTTAAGCCTTGTGGACTTCGATTCCCAGAATTCCCCAGCCAGCATCTTTAACTGAGTTCACACAACTGTACTAAATCATAAAGTAGACCATAAATCGGGTTCCCAAACAGGATCAAACATGAAACATTACAAAAATGGCTACCATTAAAATCCTAGTTTGCAAATATTTCTTGACATAACAATAGTTCATTTAATGGTGGTTTAAACTTATGGTGGGGGGAAAAGTGAGCTATGACCTCTTACTCCCACTTACAACCATCGTACCATCCTTGAAGTCACATGGCGTTGATTTGTAATCTTTGGACCGATTGGTTGGCTGGGGAATTCTGGGAGTTGAAGTCTACAGGTCTCTGAATTGGCAATTTGGATACCTCTTTGTTGCCTTGCTTCATTCACAGAGTGAGTCCATTCTATGTCCTTCAAGTAAAAAAAGGGAAGTTTACAATTTCCAGCTGAGCTAAAGACAAAGAATGTGGTTTCTTTTGAAGGCCAAAAGGCCTCCGGAGTCAGGAATGTGACAAGGGGAGCTATATAAATGGAATAAACAGAAATTAGGCTTGAAATTCTCAATGGCTTTGAAGAAAAGGACCAGGGAAGACAGAATAGCAGCCTTCCAATATTTGAGGGGCTGCCCCAGAGAGAAGGAGGGGGGTCAAGCTATTTTCCAAAGCACCTGAAGGCCAGATAAGGAATAATGGATGGAAACTGACCAAGGAGAAATTCAACCTGAAATAAGGAGGAATTTTCTGAAAACAATCAACCCATGGAACAAAAGTTGCCTTTGGAAGTTGTGGGAGCCTCATCCCTGGAGGCTTTCAAGAAAAGAGGTCTCCTGTTTGGGTGGGGGTTGGACTGGATGACCTCCAATATCCCTTCCAGCTCCATTATCCTATATTCAATGGAACAGAAGTTGCCCATGGAAGTTGTGGGAGCTTCATCCCTGGAGGCTTTCAAGACTGCCATCTGTCAGGAATGGTGTAGGGTCTCCTGCTTGGGCGGCGGGTGGGGGGGTTGGACTAGATGACCTCCAATATCCCTTCCAGCTCCATTATTCTATATTCAATGGAACCGAAGTTGCCTTCAGAAGTTGTGGGAGCTTCATCCTTGGAGGCTTTTGAGAAGAGACTGGACTGCCATCTGTCAGGAATGGTGTAGAGTCTCCCTCTTGGGCAGGGGGAGGGGGGGTTGGACTAGATGACCTCCAATATCCCTTCCAACTCTGTTCATCTCTTTTAAGTTGAGTGGTGACTTGGATGGAGGGCCAACAATGGCTGACAAGGCGCTGGCCGAGGTGCTGAATTCTCCCAGGCTGGCTTCAGGCAAAGGGGGATTCCCCAGATTGCCAAATAAGATTGGATCACATTGGATCCAGAACGTGGGTGGATTTCTTAATGGATCAAAGCAAACGGGAGCTGAGTTTGGCCCCCAATCGACACACGCATGCTGACGTTGTTGTGGGAATGCAAAAGTGGGCCTAGGTTTTCATTATCTATGTAATCCTTGACTTTTGGGGGCCAGTTGCAAGGGGTTACAATTGCGAGTCAAGTCAAACCCAATTTTATCACTGGGCTTCATACAGGGCAGGGCCCGTATGTCGTTTCTACTGAACCCTTTGAAGGTTTTTGAAGTTTGGCTCGAGGATCATGATTTAGTTAGGGCGATTGCTGGAATCCCGACATTAGGATATAGTAAAGGATTTAGGATTTAACTCAGTTAACAATTCAGTAACTGGGATGAACCGTCCCTCCGTGGCTAATGGACTCGTCAAGTTACAAAGGGTATTGTACAGATAGTTCTTGACTTACGGCCACCCTTTCTGTTGTTAAGCAAGACGTGTGTGAATTTTGCCCTGTTCTATGATCTTCCTGGGCTCGGCAGTTAAGCAAATCACTGCAGCCGATGAATTAGTAAGCCGGGCGTTAAGCGAAATCTGGCTTCCCCATGAACTTGTCGCAAAAGGGGACGGCGTGGACACTGCAACCGTCGTAACTGTGAATCAGCTGCCAAGCATCTGAATTTCGATCCCAGGACCACCATGGGGATGCTGCAAGGTGTGTGAAAACGGATAATTCCCTTTTTTCAGCTCCGTTGTAACTTGGAACGATCACTAAACAAACAGTCATAAGTCGAGGACTACTGTATCAGAGGCCATCTTGAAGACGTTAATTTCTTCCCCTCAGGTCAAGCCAAACCCAACTCGGCTGCCTTTTCAGGATCACATCGCTGCTCCGTTGTGTCACCATTTTGCCAGTGCCCCCGCGAGGTTCAAAGGAACCCCCCTTCCGCCCCCCCAATCATCTTACTCACAAGGTACTCCAGAGATGCTCAAAGGTTGTGCCTTCATCTGCCGGAGAAGCCCGAGACATCTTCAACAAACTTGGGGAAGGATACGTGGCCCTGTTGGAGGAAAGACAACTTGTGTTAGATTTCGCATCGATCCATTTCTCTGGAAGGAGGAGGAGGAGGAGGGGAAGGAGAACAAAAGGAGGAGGAGGAGGAGGAGAAATAGAAGGAGGAGGAAAGAAAGAGAAGGAGAAAGAGAAGGAAGAGAAGGAGAAGGGGAAGGAGAAGAAGAGGAGGAGGAGGAGAAGGAGAAGAAGAAAAAGGAGAAGGAGGAGAAGAAAAGGAGAAGGAGGAGAGGAAGGAGGAGGAAAAGAAGAGGAGGAGGAGAAATAGAAGGAGAAGGAGGAGAAATAGAAGAAAAGGAGAAGGAGGAAGAGGAGGAGGAGAAATAGGAGGAGGAAGAGAAATAGAAGGAGGAGGGGAAGGAAAAGAAGAGGAGAAGGAGAAAAGGAGGAGGAGAAATAGAAGGAGAAGAAATAGAAGGAAGAGGAGAAATAGGAGGAGGAGGAGGAGAAAGAGAAGGAGAAAGAGAAGGAGGGGAAGAAGAAGAGGAGAAGGAGGAGAAGAAGGAGGAGGGGAAGGAGAATAAGAATAGGAGGAGAAATAGAAGGAGGAGGAGAAATAGGAGGAAGAGAAGAAAGAAGGAGAAAGAGAAGGGGGAAGCGAAGAAGAAGAGGAGGAGGAGGGGAAGGAGAATAAGAATAGGAGGAGAAATAGGAGAAGGAGAAGAAATAGAAGGAGAAGGAGAAAGGAGGAGAAATAGGAGGAGCAGGAGGAGTAGAAGGAGAAGATAAACTTTATTGTCACTTAGAAGAAGAAGAAGATAAACTTTGTCAAAGAAGAAGAAGAAGGAGGTGATAAGGCAAGGACTATCTGTATTGTGTCACTGATTACCTAGAACTACTTGAAATTCCTGGACAGGAAGTCCTTGACTTACAACCATTCATTTAGTGACGTTGTGAATGCTGCATCGCTGGAAGTTTGAGAAGACCGACCAGGTCCCTCCCAGCTCTATTCTGGGATTGATGGGTTGAAATGGCCTAGGGGTCTCCTGCTGGAGCAGGGGGGCTGGACTAGATGACCTCCCAGGCCGTCATCTCCCCCTCCCCCCCGCCCCCCACTTCCACGTCCTCCTTCCGGGCCGGCCTGGGTGGTGTCGTGTCGCCTTAACCCCAGAGAGAGGGACGTTGGCTTCGCCCGCTACGCAAGACTTCCAGAAGCTCCAAAACAAAACTCTTTTAAGGGGAGATTAAACGTTGGGGCCTGGCCTGGTTCCACAACACCCACAACACACACACACACACACACAGAGCACGGGTGCCAAGGGATTAATTTCTGAAAATAAATTCCTTTTCCTTCTCTTTTAAAAAAGAAGCACACCCCATGGCAGTTTTGCACCAAGTTCGGAGGGGGAGAAAAATAAGAGGGGTTTTGTGGTTTGCAAATGTTTTATTTTCAGAGTTTTGGGCCTGGGGAGGGGAGGGGAGGGGAGGGGAGGGGAGAGGGATGAAGGCCTACCTGTTTGGCCGGGGCCGTTGGCCTTTCGTGGGTCTCTTTAGAGAAAGAGAAAGGGGAACTGTCAGGGCATGGAAGGGAATGCGATTTGGAGCGCTCCGCGCGACGCAGGGCGCTATAGCGGCCAAGGAGCGTCTCGGTCACCAAGGAGATGGCGCTGGAGCTGTTCAAAGCTATGCAAAAAAAAAAAAAAACTAGTTGTGGCTTTGCACACAACTCCTTCCTGGAACAGGCAGCGGAGGGAGGGAGTATGGACCAACACCCCCCCACCCCCGAGTTTGGGTTGCTCAGCTTAATGCCCAAATCTGTCCGGCACAATTTTGCACCGCTTCCGTTTTTCGGCCTCGAATCCATCCATTAATTTTCCAGCGCTGGTGTGTGTGTGTATGTGTGTGTCTGTGTGTGTGTGAAATTTGGCTTATTTCTGTGTTTTTTTTTTTCCACACTTAACGACTGTTGCAGAGTGTGCGTGTGTGTATCACACGATCAACATCCAGATGTTTGTAGAACTGATTCACATGGATGATGACGGGTTTGCAAGCGTCCCGGATGACAGGTCCTGGATGGGGGTTGGATTGGATGACCTCAGAGGACCCCCTTCCAGCTCAAACGTTCATGATGGGTTGCAAGCATCCCAGGGGTCAGATTCTAGATCCCGGATGGGGGTCGGATTGGATGACCTCAGAGGACCCCCTTCCAGCTCAAACGTTCATGATGAGTTGCAAACATCCCAGGGGTCAGATTCTAGATCCCGGATGGGGGTCAGATTGGATGACCTCAGAGGACCCCCTTCCAACTCAAACATTCTCCAGCTTTGCAGATCCCCTCCATCTTCCAGAGGTAATCCTCAATTTGCATTTGTTTGCTTAGCGACTGTTTGAGATTACGACAGCACAGGGGGAAAAAAACCAACTTACGGCTGTTTTTCACGCTTACAACCGTTCCGACATCCCCGTGGATCCCATGATCAAAATTCAAACCCTTGGCCACTGCTTCATATTTACGACCGTTGCAGCGTCCCAGAGTCACACCATCTCCATTTTTTTGCGACCTCCAGACGGGGAAACTGAGTCACTTTACAACCCTAACTTTAACCATTGCGGGCATTTCGCTGAATGATGGAGGAGGCCGGGAAAACGTGGTAGAACAAAGCAAGGTTCCCTTGAGACGTGTCTCACTTAGGAACGGAGAAGCGTTGGGCTCCCTCGTGGCTGTAAGTCAAGGACTTCCTGTATTTTAATCTGGACTCGGTCAATCGAGTCGACATGACATCCCTTGACCGGACAGCTTGCCAAGAAATCTGGTTTTTCTCTCTCTCTTTTTTTTAAACCCAATGAACACGTTGTTTACTAACTCGGTTCCAGCCCTGCCAAGCGAAGGGGATCATGCTCGGAGCCGCTCGTGATGGAATCATGGCCGCTCATTACGACCCATAATTAGCCGCGATCAGAAATTGAGAATCGGAGCGACAAGTCAGAACACGTTTGCCGTTTGACAAAAGAAGGGGGACAATATCGTGGGAGATTTCGGTTTTTTTTTCCCTCCTTAATTGCAACCGAGGGGAGTCGATGGGTTGTTGGTTTGGTTTGGGTTTTTTTTTCTTCTTCTCCTTTTGTGTGTGTGTGTGTGTGTGTCCTTTAGCTATTTTTATTTGCTTTACGATATCAAATCCAATGAAAATAAAAATAGGAAATTAAGAGAAGGAAAAGGAGAAGGGAAAAAGGGACGTGGAGATATTAGGGAGAAAGAAAAAAAATTAAAAAATAGGTTTCCTTAGCACAGCACTAAAGATAAAAACCCTCAACGTTTGGCTTTTACACGTTAATATATAACTATATGTAACTATAACTATATGTGTGAGTGTGTGTATATGTATATATAGGTATGTTTGTGTGTATATATGTATATATTTGTATATGTATATGTGTGTGTGTGTATAAATATACTGTATATATATATATATACACATATACTTATATATATCTGTATATGTGTGTGTATGTATACGTATATATATGTATATGTGTATATACAGTATACACACACATACAGATACATATACTTATATATATCTGTATATATACACACACATATATATCACGTATATATATGTGTGTGTATGTATGTGTGTATGTATATACACATGTTTTGCTAATCAGAATGATTTGTTGTTATTGAAATTACACACACACACATATATATCACCGCCCCGGTGGGAGAGGGGGCGGTATATAAGTCTAAATAAATAAAATAATAATAAATAAATAAATATATAATTTCTATAACAACAAATCACTCTGATCAGCAAAACCAAAGACAGAGTTTTGCTTCATTTTTCAACACAAGCCCAAAATCCAGAAGTGATATCCAAATATACATACACACACATACACACACACAAATACATACACACATTTCCTCTTTGAATAAAACAATTGGTTTAACCATTCCTGCTTTAACTTCTTTGCCAGGGAAATAGTACGTATTTCTATTTGAACCAAGTAATCTTTGGGAACTGTCCCCATTTTTATTAACAATATTTTTTAAAAAAAGACTTTTTAAGATTTAAGACACTTATTTTTATGAACAAGATTTTTTAAAGGCTTTTTTTTAAGGCTTAAGACACCATTTTTATTAACAAGATAAAATAAAGTCTTTAAAAATAAAGGCTTCTTTTTAAGACTTGAAACACCGTTTTTATTAACCAGATTTTTTTTAAATGACTTTTTAAGATTTAAGACACCATTTTTATTAACCAGATTTTTTTAAATACTTTTTTTTAAAGGAAAGAGTGGTTGCTTAACCTCCTGCCCAAATGGCTGAATTTTTAGGTCTGCTTCTCCCTCCTGTGGCCACCAAGAAGAAAAATTCCCAGGTTGGAAAACAAGAGTTTATTCTTTGAGAAAAAATAAAACATGTTCCTACTATAGAAGCTCGCACAGTCCTTCCCAGTGAAAAATAATGGATTTTTTTTTGGGGGGGGAGGCCCTTTGGCAAAGCTCTTAATGTGAGAGAAGAGCTGGCAGGAACACCTGGGTTTCTGCAGCGTTCCTTCCTTCATCAGGACTAGCATCTTTGCAAATCAATTTTAATTTTTGCCTTTCAGTCTTATTAATGTTGGTGGCACATTTCAACTGTGGAAAAGGCGTTGGAGTCTTTTTGGGGTGAGATGCTTAAACAGAGCCATATATGTTGGGGATACTTGTTAGTGGCAGATTCCAGGTCTGGATGGGGTTGGATTGGATGACCTCAGAGGACCCCTTCCAGCTCAAATGTCCTACAGTTTTCCAGATCCCATCCTTCCTCGACTTATATCCATTTGGTTAGTGGCCATTTGAAGTTACAATGGCGGGGGGGAAGGGGGGGGGGGAGTGACTTACAGCTGTTTATCACACTTACGACCGTTGCACATCCCCATGGTCACATGATCAAAATTTGGACACTGTCTCATATTTATGACGGTTGTGCCATGTCCTGGAGGGGTCATGTCATCCCCTTTGGACAAGTAAAGTCAACGGGGAAGCCAGATTCACTTAACAACCGTGTAACTGACTCCACAACTGCAGGGATTCACTTAACAGTGGTGGCAAAATGGTCGTTAAGTGAGGCAACACGCCCTTCTCTGCTGTCTAGCTTAGCAGTGGAGACATAGAGCTCAATTGCGGTCATATTATCCTCCTCCTCCTTCTTTCTTCCTTCTCCATCTTCTTCTCTCTTCTTCTTCTCCTCTCCTCCTCTTTCTCCTTCCTCCTCTTTTCCTCCTCCTCCTCTTCCCTTTTCTTCTCCTCCTCCTCCTTCTCCTCTTTCTCCTTTTTGCAACTTTTCCTCCTCCTCCTCCTCTCTTTCTTCTTCTTCTTCTTCCTCTTCTTCCTCCTCCTCCTCCTCCTCCTCCTCTTCTTCTTCTTCTTCTCTTCTTCCTCCTCCTCCTCCTCTTCCTCATTCTTCTTCTTCTTCTTCCTCTTCTTCTTCTTCTTCTTCTTCCTCCTCCTCCTCCTCCTCCTCTTCTTCTTCTTCTTCTCCTCTTCCTCCTCCTCCTCCTCCTCCTCTTCCTCATTCTTCTTCTTCTTCTTCAATTTGGGGGGAGCCCACCAAGCTACAGCTCTCCCTCTGGCCCACCAAGGAGGGTGAGCCTCTCGTACAGGGGAGGATGGGACTTGTAATCCAAGCCCAGCCTACCCCAGACCTTTACATTCAGAAAGGCTGGTGTTGGAACAGCGACTGCAACAGTGGCGACAGCTGGAAAGCCCCCGGTGCCCGCCCAGTTGTGGAGAAAAATTCCTCCCCGCCGCTTGCTCGGGCCCTCCAAGGAACGCGGTTCTGGTGCTCCCCGGAGGGTCCCGGGCCCCTCCCCAAACAGCAGGTGGGCAATTAAGAGACTCCAGGAAAGGTGAATTAATTCTCCATCTGGAAAACGGCACCGAATGCAACACCTGTGTGAGATCGGGGGGGGGGGGAGGACGAGAGGAAGTGGGGGTTGGGTATCTCCCAGAACCCCAAAACCCCCGGCTTAACCGCCCTTCCCTGCCTCTTCCTCTTCCTCGTTCAGGGAAAAAGGGCCGTGTCTCTTTTTCATTTGCGGGGCGGGGGGGGGGGGAGAATTGATAAAAAAGGAGCTGGGAATTTGGGGAAACGGATCCTTTTCTCTGTTTTTGCTGGAAGATCTTTGCTGATTTTTGATGGCCTTGAGACGTTATTATTATTATTATTATTATTACTATTATTATTGCATTAAACACGAAACTCAGTCAACTGAACATTTAAAAATATATTACAAATATTACTGACTGGCACTGATGGTTGATACGGGTTGCTGTCAGCATCCTAAGTATCAACCAAGTTTTTATTACTACTACTACTTCTTCTTCCTCCTCCTCCTTCTCTTCTTCTTCTCCTCCTCCTTTTCCTCTCCTCTTTCTTCCTCTTCCTTTTCTCCTTCTCCTTTTCCTCTCCTTCTTCTTCTTCCTCTTCTTTTCTCCTCCTCCTCCTTCTCCTCCTCCTCTCCTTCTTCCTCTTTTCTCTCCTCTTTTTCTTTCTTCCTCTTCCATCTTTCCTCCTCCTCCTCTTATTGTTGTTGTTATTATTATTAAGCTGGCATTATTTTCAAAGTTGGGGGAAATCTTACGAATCAATAGGCAAGCAGAGAATAAATTTGAGGGTTCCTTTGGAGGCATCTCGGAAAATACGAAATGCAATTTTTTGTTGTTGGTGGTGGTGTTGTGTGAATCACGACTAAATCCTAAATCCTGGCTTAGGGAGGGCTTGGTGGAGAAACCATGTGTGTGCTTTGGATTTTGGACTTTTGACAAAGTTGGCTCAGCCTTTGCAAATCCGTTTAGTCAAGAATTTAGTCAAGAAAGCATTGAGATAATTCTTACCTGGGTTTGTATTTTTTTATTTTTTGGCCTGCAGAAAATTAATTTAAAAGCATCACAAGCAACAGATGCACTCCTATTAAATCTCCTTTTTTTGAAGCCTCTGGTGTGTTTTCTCCCTCCCTGTCTTCACTGGGGAATAACCTTTTAAGCTTATTTCTGTAGCGTTTTCAAACCCAGGTATCCAATGTCTTTAACCTGGATACATTACCCTCAACAGCAACTGTCTGCGTAACCAGATTCGTCCTCCCCAAAAACTCAAATTATACCAGGTTTTATATCCCCGACAGATGCCTTCGACTTCCACGAATTGTGTGTTGTGTAAGAAAAAAAATATATGAGAGAGATTACAGTTTATTCTAGTTTAATGTAATTAGACAGGGTTGATCTGGCTTTCGAAGAATATCATTAAACAAACCAGCAAAGAAAAGCTATAGGGGTCCTCGCCTTACGACCGCAAGGGAGCCCAGATTGTTGGTCGCGGAGCAAGACATCGCTTCAAAGAGTCTCGCCCCTGCCTTTCACAACTTTCCCCGCCCCCATTGTTAAGCGAACCACCGCCGTTGAGTCACGCAGTTGTTAAGCGAAGCTGGCTTCCCCGGTCCGACGATCGCCAGGAAACACTGCGGCCGTCGTAAGAGCGAGCCGGCAGCCAAGGGTTCGAATTTGGTTCCCGTTGCAACGGTCGTTAAGTGTGAAAGCATGGGGGAAAAAATAGCCCCTTTTTTTCAAGTGCCGTTGTAACTTCGGACGGTCATTAAGTGAGTCGAGACAAACCTGGAATTATTTGGGATTTTTAAAAATGTGGAACTCGGGCTGGCAGTTTTGCAAAAGTTTTCTTCTTCTTCCACCGAGCGGCTTCCGTTTTCCTGCCTCATTTTCAGGGAAGTTGAGAATTTCTTTGGAATTTATCTGAGGGGTGTGGTTTTTTTGGGCGGGGTGGGGGTGGGGGGGCTGCTTGCCAAATTTAAAGGGGAAGAAAACCCCCACCCCGGTGGGGTCAGTTCCTTCTCCCCTTTGCACACCATTCTGGGTCTCCTGGACTGCACAAATGCACAAATGCACAATCACACTTGTGCTTTAATGCAAAACCTGGGAAATTGCCAACTGCAGTATTTAGTTTACTGTATTGTCCTTGCACCTCGTACAACAGAATTAAATACCATCTTCAGTGTACATTGTGACTATGAAAATTAAACACAAAATTAAACACATCCTTCGCATTCTATACAATTGAATTGAAAACCCCTGATATTGCATTAATATTGCACTATGCAGTAGAATTCAATTGAGTTGGGATAGAAGCTGTTTTTCAGCCTATTTGTCCTTGTTTTTATTATCCTGTACAATCTGCCAGGTGGTAATAGTTCAAAAAAAGGACTGCCCAGAATGAGGTCCAGAAAAAGATACTAGACTGTGCAGAAATGGACAGACTTAACGTTAAAAATAAAAGATAAAAGTGAGATAGAATAAATATTCAACATGCAATAGGTTCTATCAATGATTAGAAACACGAATTTAGGATTAGGCAATTAAACTGCATTATTAATATTAATAGTGTGTCAAAGTATATTATGAATTTAAAACATTAAGGACTAGAAAGTGTGTGGGATTTTGAGATACACTTCCAGGATTGATTAAATATTTGACGTTATTATTAACCCTACACATTTGGGATATTGAAGTTATGGTGGAACTATGAATAATTCTTAAAAATAATATTAAATAATAGCATTTAGGGACTATAAATATAGGGCGCAAAGAAATGTTATTTATGTTTCAATGAATTAATGGGAGAATGAGAAATGGATTAGGAAAAGAGGTTAGCATTGTTGAAGTTGTGGAAGTTGGAAGATTAGAATTGCACTAACCTATTTGTATTATTATGTTACTGTTGCTTAAAAAAGTCAATGCAATGTCCACAAAATACTTGAAAAATAAAAAATATAAAAAAACTTATTTGAAAAAAAGAAAAAGAAAGAAACACGAGGTTAGAAGTTGGAATACAAAAGAGTCAGGTTAGGTGGTCATGGAAAGAAATATTATTTTTAATATCGTTATTATAGGAATGTAAGTATTAGAATGATAAATTGACATATTAGAATTAGGATGGTCCGAAACTATTGTACAACACTAGCGCTATTTAAAATAGAATAGTATGTTATTCTGTTTTAGTTTTATGATAAGGGGAAGGCCAGAACAATTACACCGTATTCAATATATTTATATGTAAACAATAAAAATATATCTAAAATAAAAGAAAGATACCCCCCCTCATCCCAAGAGAAAGTTACCCTATTGTTTTCTCTTTTGGAAAGGAATGGAATAAATAACTAGAACTACCCAGAAGACACCAGCAAATTATTTTTTTCACTGGCTACATATTTAAATTCTTTGGATCTCTTTGGGTGAGCATGTCCTACCTTGTAGGACTGTTGTTAGGAGGAAGTTGTGCGACGTGTTTGTAAAAGCAGAAAAGCCTCACTGGATTAGTTCATAAATTTAAAAAAAAAAACAGTTTACACAATTGTTAACTAAATGCCTTCAGGAAGCTCATTTATTTCATTCATTCACACACACACACAATTATTATAACAATTCAAAAACCCTGGCTCATATTGTCTGAGATCCAAAGTTAAAGAATCTCAAACTTGGCTAGCGTTTAATTTTTTTTTTCTCCTTTACAGTACTTAAAATATATAATAGATAGATATTTGGATGGGGCTTTTAAATCCTGGCTTGTTGAATTAATCATCACTGGGTGGTCTTTGCCCAAAACTCCATCTTGTAAAACCAGAATTTACAAACCAGAATTAATACAATACAATCTGGTATTCATACAGTACCAAGTCCATGAGGGATATTTAAACAGATTGACTGGTTGTGTTTGGGGCAGCCAAAACTGAACAAAAATCACGCCTGTGTGAACACATTCTGTTTTTTTTTTATAAGTCCAGTTTTGAACAGCAAAGATATTAGGAGAGCAGGTTACTGGTTTATCCCACTGGTTTGAACTGGTGCAAGATACGAATTCTATCCCCATCATATTTTATATTTCCTGCAGAAGCTGTTTTTTTGCACGCAGGCGACACAATGAACCAGGAAAAAATGGTGGACATGCACCTACGCAAAATAACCAAGCCCGAGATGCTTCCCTTTATTAACAGGTTGATATGACCTGGGTTAAACGTGTTGTGTGAACACAGGGTAACCCAGCCACAAAACTCAGCCATGGGAATGAAAACAGTCAAGCCAGCCTGACATGGGAATGAAAACGCTTTCAATCCCCTTAGTGGGTCCAGTGTAAACCCAGATTCAACCCAGAGCCCATTCACACAACCCCTTTGACCCGACCAGATCAGAACAACCAAGGATGGGCGCCCAAGTTCATCCGTTTTTAAGCTTGAACTTCCCTGCTGGTTTCTCTCTTATATACAAACCCGGGTTGGCTGGTGGCCACCGCCTTGGGCAGAGCCAGACAAAGGAGTCCTTCAGAACCCAGGTTACAGGTGTCGTGTGAACACCCCCATCCCTTGGGTTTTATAGATTGCTGCTGTCCTTCGCTGCCCACTCGTTCAAATGCCCAGAGGTTGTGCGAATGCAGCACCTCTCCAGAGTAACAAGGGTGTCAGCGCCCAGCGCCCAGCTGGTCTCCTCCCCCACTGTGTCCCACCTCCCCAATTTCACCTGCCCCCTCCCCTTCTCCTTTCCTTCTCCTACCTGGTCGGTGGGCATCTAAGGGCTGGCAGAGTCCAGGACTTGGCTAGTGCCAACGCCGTCGTGGGAAGGGTCTTTCCCCAGCCGCGGTGATCCCGACGCCCCCCGGGTTTCCCCGCTTGGCACGGGGAGAGGTCTGGCTGCAGCCTGCATGCCCGGATCCTTTCCTAGAGACCCCTGGGCGCGTTTGCAGACGTGCCTCACCTGGGCTTGCCAAGCGCTGGTGCCAACCGCGCCATTTCCCGGCCAGCGGCGGGAAAGGAAAGAGAAGCGAAGCGAAGCGAAGGGAGGGAGGGAGGGGGAGAAGGGGGAGGGAGGGAGGGAGGGGAGGAGGGGATGCCCCCTCCCCCTTCTCCCCCCTACCTTTCCCACCCCTCTACCTTCCCCCCCCCCCGCCACCCCGATTCCCAGGTTTCTCCAATCCTGGAACAACAATGCCCATCGTTCTGTCCAAGATGTTAGGGAAATATGGGGGTGGGGGGGGGCAGTGGGTGGGCATCGGAGCCTGGGTCACTCGGGACGGGTGGTGGTGGTTGGGGGGGGTTGCAGTCCGCCCCCTCCCCTGCTTCCCCCGCCTGTTTTTAAGGCGGAAGGGCGCTCCGCTGAAGGCGCAAGGGAGGGAGCAGGTCGTGGGAACCGGGTAAGAGTCGCGCGTGGGCTTGGGGTAGGTTTGGGGAGGGGGGCGCGCGATGGGTAGGGAGGGGGGGCTTGAAGAGCCCGCCGGTGCGGGGGGGTGGTTTCTCCCTCGGCTTTGAAAGCCGCCCCGGTTTTGTCCAAAGGCTAAACACGCGACTCTTCGCGTCCTTCCCACGAGCAGCGGATCAAGAAGCAAGCAAACTTTAGGAATTGTTTTCTTTTCTTTTTCTTTTACAGGAGTTTTGGGGAGGGGTCTTTCCTATGAGGGAATTGGGTGCCTTTCGGCGGTCTGGATCGACCTGAAAGTTAAGATGGGGTTCAAAAGTGTGTTTTGCACGCAAATGTCTCGCTTTTTTAAAAAATAAAAATAAAAAATAAAATAAATTATTATTATTTCTTTTTTAAAAAAATATTTTTTGTAATTCGGCTGACAACGAGGATTCTCGGGGGTTGCATTCTTAACTAGAAATGATAAGAAGAATGTGTCTCTCTGTGTGTGTGCGCGCGTGTTTGCGCACCTCTGTATTTTGTGTACACACAGAGAGAGAGTCAAATGGACCGAAAAGGGGAGATTTAAAAAACTTTCGCCTTTCCTTCATTTTTTTACTCCGATTGACTCTCATAGTCGTGGAGGGAAATGCTAATCATAGAGAATAAATAAAGAATAAATATGTATTGGCTTGGAACCTTTCTTTTTTCTTTTAAAAGAAAAAAAATGCACTTTATTAGGAATGGATTGAGCGCGCTGAGAATCTGCTATCGTTTTACGAATTATTCCGTTTTGGACCGTTTGTGATGCGATTTTTGGTTTATAATTCATTTTATGTCTTTGGTAGAAATTATAGTATGCCTTTTATTTATCACATTTCTATACCGCCCATCGCATTGGACGTTGGACAGTCGTACTATTTTATTTTACACTTTATATAATTTGTGTTTTGCATTTTATATTTATTTTATATTATTTTTGTAAACAGAGAGGCAGTCTTTCTCCATCTTTCTTAGCTCCTTACGCCCGCTTGGTATAAACTTACGGTCCTTTTCTCTTGAAATCTCAGATTTCTCAAAAAAATACATAAATACAAAACCCACCAACCCCACCTTCCCGATTCTCCCTCTCGCACCCCTCCCTCCAAAAAATTAGCTCACCCCAATTTCACCTTTCAAAAAAAATAATAATCCGTTTTAATGTCAACCATCTTTTCTGCTTAACGCCCCATCGGACAATTCTCTTGAGGGGGCGTTTGGTTTTAAAACGCCTTGATTTTTCCTGGCATCGCAAAGGAAGCGCTGAAAAGACGCAGAGGGACGAAAAATGTCATAAACTAGCTTCTAGCCACGGTGATAACAACGGCAGGAGGTTTGTTGGTTTGTTGCATGTCTATTTTTCTTCGCTTCAAGCAATAAAAGTGAAATTATTGGACGCCCTATTATTTGCTGGTAATCTTCTTCTTCTTCTTCTTCTTCTTCTTCTTCTTCTTCTTCTTCTTCTTCTTCTTCTTCTTCTTCTTCTTCTTCTTCTCCTCCTCCTCCTCCTCCTCCTCCTCCTCCTCTCCTCCTCCCTTTTCTCCTCCTTCTCTTCCTCTTCCTCCTCGTCCTGCTCCTCATTATTGTTGTTGTTGTTATCATCATCATTATCATCATCATCCTCCACACGCTCAAAATATTCTCACCGTGGTCTGTTCAAGAAAAGGAACTCCTTTTTAAAAGCTAATCTATGCACCACTGACATTTCGGGGCTGTCTTTGTGGACATTGTGTGTCTTTGTGAGTTGTGTTGGGTGTTCATTTGTTTACCTGAACCCTTCCTATAAAGCGTGCGCGGGGGAGGGGGCGGGGAGAGGCTTGGTAATAATTGGAGACCCTCCCCCGCGTCTCGTGGGAATGAAAGGGAGAGAGACCCCGGGGGCGTCCGTGGGGTTCGTCTGAATCCGGATCTCCGAGTCAGCAGTTCCAAACCGGGAGCTTGGAGTCGGAATTGCTTTCTCTTCCCCGAACCGGTCCGAAAGGGAGCGTCGTTGCAGGGGAGGGGGAGGAGGCCCTTGATCCGAATTCAGGGTAAATCCGAATCGAAGGGATTAAAGAGAGGGTCGGTGGGGGAAGGGGTTTGGAAATGGTGTGTGATTGGGTAGATAGGATGCAGAGGGGGCGGATGGAGGGGTAGGTAGATAGAAGATAGATAGATAGATAGATAGATAGATAGATAGATAGATAGATAGATAGATAGATAGATAGATAGATATAGAGAGAAAGCTAGACAGAGATAGATAGACAGACAGCCAGACAGATAGAAAGATAGATAGGGATGATGGATGGATGGATGGATGGATGGATGGATGGATGGATGGATGGATGGATGGATGGATGGATAGATAGATAGATAGATACTGGTAGATGGATGGATAGATAAAAGATAGATAGATATAGACAGACAGATAAACAGATATAGATGATGGATAGATAGATAGATATGGATGATGGATGGATAGATAGATAGATAGATAGATAGATAGATAGATAGATAGATAGATAGATAGATAGATAGATAGATAGATAGATATAGAGAGAAAGCTAGACAGAGATAGATAGACAGCCAGCCAGACAGATAGAAAGATAGATAGGGATGATGGATGGATGGATGGATGGATAGATAGATAGATAGTTAGATACTGGTAGATGGATGGATAGATAAAAGATAGATAGATATAGACAGACAGATAGACAGATATAGATGATGGATAGATAGATAGATATGGATGATGGATAGATAGATAGATAGATAGATAGATAGATAGATAGATAGATAGATAGATAGATAGATAGATAGATAGATAGATAGATATAGAGAGGAAGCTAGACAGAGATAGACACACAGACAGATAGAAAGATAGATAGGGATGATGGATGGATGGATGGATGGATGGATAGATAAAAGATTGATAGATATAGACAGACAAATAGACAGATATGATGGATAGATAGATAGATAGATAGATAGATAGATAGATATGGATGCTGGATGGATGGATGGATAGATAGATAAAAGATAGATAGATATAGACAGGCAGACAGGCAGAGATAGAGTTAGATAGTGATAGAGAGAGATGATTAGGAGATTGGGGGCTAAGACATGTGAAGAACAGTTGCTGGAATTGGGTTTTGTCCAGTTTAATGAAAAGAAGGACCAGGATGGACAGGAGAGCAGCCTTCCAATATTTGAGGGGCTGCCCCAAAGAAGAGGGAGTCAAGCTATTCTCCAAAGCCCTGAAGGCAGGAGAAGAAGGAACAGGTGGAAGATCATTACAGAGAGAAGCAACCAGGAATTAAGGAGAAATGGAAAGTTAGACAGTTAGGTTATCAAACGCATCCCGGATATTGTAATAATTAACGGGCTCATTGGAAATACAAATTTCCCAAAAATAATAATCCATAATTTTGCAGGGCACCAAAACAAACCAGAGCTCCATCTTTTTCCCTAAGCCCGCAGGCAGGCAGTCTCTTTTTCTCCCGGAACTACATTTCCCATCGTGCCGTTAAGCTCCTTCCTGCCGCCTCTTCTCCCGCCTCTTCCGGCCGGGCGGGAGTGGGGGGGGAAAGGAGGGAAAGAGGCTCCTGATTGGCCGACGCCGTCGAAGCGGGCCAGAGGCGGCTGCAGGCGGGAGATGCGGCCGCCAAACTGAAGGGGACCCCGCGTCGCCTCAGGGTGCTGAAGCCCCGCCCACTCCAGCCCCCCCCCTTTCCTTACCCAGCCCCCCCAATTTATGGGAAGAGGGGGCTCTCTTTTTCCTCCCCCGTCTCCTTTCCCTTGCCAGGCTGAAGGGGGGGGCTCTATTCAAGCCCCCTTTGTACTTAAGGGGGTCTTCAATTACAATTGGGGGACCCCTCCCCTTTTTTTCCACAGCCCCCCCTCCTTCGAGACTCTCCCCAATTTTATATCCCTTCCCTCCCCCCCAAAAAATTAGGAGTTCTTCCCCTTTTCTTTATTTTAAAGCCTCCCCCCCCCCCGCCTGGGTTGGAAATAATTAGCTTTTTATTTTCATAATTCCTGCCAATTAATTGGAATTCATGATTCCAACGCTTATTAAAGGATAACTATTTTTTTTTTTATGAAGACGTTAAATCAAGGCTAAGTGCAATTTTCCAGCTTCCTTTTGCAGGGGTCTGAAAAAGCATCCTTTTAAAAAGGGTTTTTTTTAAGGGGAGAAAAATTTGGGGTGGATGTATTATTTTTAATACATATTTTGGGGGGGGAGCAGCTCCCCGAGATCAGTGTGAAATTTAAAAATCCCCTTCCCCCCCTTTTTGAAATCAACGCTTCCCCTTAAAAGGAGATTTTTTGAATCATCTTTTAGATATTTTTGATTGGGGGGGAGCTTGTATTTATTTATTTTGGGGTCCCCCTTTGCTCCTCGCCTTCCTTTATGGGGACCCCCCCTCTTTCTCTGGTCTCCAGATTTTCTTTTCAATGCATAATTTTTATGATGCAATTTAGTATACTATTTAGTTGTTGTTTTTTCTTGCTCTGCTTAATTTGGGGGGTGCTTCAATCATTTTGCAGGGGGACTTTTATAATCTGCATTTAATGCGCTCGTTTGTTATTCTGAATTCTTGCTTTGCAAAATTGGAGGCTGGGGGAGCAGAGTTTGCTGTATTTTCTGATTTGAGGAGGAAGCTGAAATATTTGAGGGGTCTTGGAAATTATTTTGTCAGTTTCTGTTATCCTCTCGCTGTTTAATTTGTAAGAAAAACATCTTTTGAATAATACACTTATTTATATAATGAAAGGAGATTTTTTTTGGGGGGGGATAGGACTGTATCTAATACAGCTTGCTATAAAGTCTTTTCGTTTTTTCTTTGTAAATAAAAATATTTTTTAAAAAAACCTCTGTATTTCAGTTCCTGCAACAGAATCGTCTGGGTCAGTTCCTCTGTGAAGTTGGACCATGGTGAATTTTTCTGAACTCTTTAAAGCCTCCAACCACTTGTGCAAATTTTCCCCAGATGGGAAATATGTGGTAAGCAGATGTTTGTGGGTTCAAATTGTGCAGTGTTGATTTGCTTGTGTGCCTATTTTGCTCAGGGTATCCTTACAATGCTCCTCTTTCTGCCAATTCATGCTGGGGTGTGTGTTTGGTTGAGGCGTTGCATTCAATCCTGGTTTGCTTAGTGCTGGTTTGTTGGCCTTGCTGTGGTTTGTGCAATAAGGCTAGGTAAAAAAAATATATATCATGATTTATGCAGGACCTTACAATGCCCATAATTTCTTGGGGTCAGCCTTGCAAGTTGAGACTGGATGGAGCAAAATGCTGAATGCCCTGAGAGTTAATGATAGAAATATCTGGGATTTTAAAATACGTCGGGAATCTCTCTTTTATAGTAATTCATGATTAAGCTGTGTTTAAAATTATAATTTTCAGGCTTCCGGGGTACAATACCGGTTGGTGATCCGAGATGTCAGCACTCTTCAAATTTTGCAACTGTTTACCTGCCTGGATCAAATCCAGAACATTGAATGGTCTTCCGACTCCTTATTTATCTTTTGCGCCATGTATAAACGTGGCATTGTCCAGGTGCGTATCTCGGGTTTTACAATATATCTTGTCCCTCATCTATCTATATAAAAGGTAAAATACCCCTCACGCATCATCACAAAATCTCCAGAACTGTCAAGCCTACAAACTTGAAATTTAGTCCATATATTCCTCTTGGCTTCTAGGGGCTCCCTAAGAAAGGATTTTTCCAAATGACCATCAGAGCATTTAGAGTATTTCCTATATTATTATTATTATTATTATCATCATCATCATCATCATCATCACCACCATTATTATTATTATTATTATTATTAACAACAATATGCTCTGATGTTAAGGAGTTCTACTCCCCCTCCCCACTTGAAAAGAAATCTCTTCCAAATGCAAAACACAAGCAGAGGAGAGGAGTTTCCGTTTCAGTTTCAGAGCACCAAGCAGCTTTAGTACAGAACAGTTGAGCTAATCCACACCCAGGCTCCTTGCTGTCTCCTCCTTGCTCAGACAGCAAATACTGCTTCAGTTTCCAAACAGCCCTCAACTCTCTCACACACCGACAGGATGCTAGCCAGACAAATACTGATGGATGCTGGGAGGCCGAGGCAGAATTTTTTCTCTCTCCCTGATTTTCCTCCCCAAAAACTAACCCCGACTACATAGTTTCGTAGCGAAGCACGGGCATCGAGCTAGTATTAAAAATAAAAATAAAGCTTGCCTCGGGAAGCAGAACCGAAAGGGTGTGTGCATGTGTGCATGTGTGTGTGTGAAACAATGGCTTAAACAACCGGAGGGGGGGGAAATCCATTTTTGGAGTCGATTTCAAGGAGAAAAGGGAGCTAGGGCCCTCTCGTGGAAAGAGAGGGGATGGATTGCTTTTAAAAAAAAAAAATGGAAAAAAAGTCCCACATTTTTGCAAATTTTGGAAAAGCAAGGGTGTCTTTTCCACAGGAAGATGGCTAATTCTGCCTAATCCTCGACTTAATGCCAGTTCGTTTAAGGACCGAGGTTACAACAGCACTGAGAAAATGCAACTTATGAGCGTTTTTCCCCACTTCACCGTCGTAACATCCCCCCCCCCCCCAGGATCAAAACTCAGATGGCTGGCAACTGACTCGCATTTATGACAGTTTGTGTTTGTGTGTGTGTGTGTGTGTTTGTGTGTGTGTGAGAGAGAGATGACCCCTTTTGCGACTTTCGGACGAGCAAAGTCAAGTGGGGGGGGAGAAAGAATCCAGATTCGCTTAACGACCGTGAGACTCGTTTAAGAACGGCAGCTTAACAAACGTGGTAAGACGGGGCCCAAACTCATTTCTCACCTAGCAACATCAATATTGCGCTCAACTCCCTGCGTTAACGGTTTAATAATAATAAAAGATGTTAAACGTTGTAATAATAAACATATATAAAAATAAAGGGATGTTTCATAAAAAGAGAGGTGTGGGCTTTTAAAAAAAAAAAATTAAAAAGGCCAGGAAGGAAAATCCACGCGGTCCTAAATTTTTCTGCTCTAAAGATAACAAACCTTTGCACAATATCTGTCAGCATCCAGTTGACCTAACGTTTGGGGTGGCCCCCATCCTGCCTCTTTAAAAAAAAAAAATGCCCCAAATGCCTCTTATTTATCACTAGCCCTTGACTTCTGACCCCAATTGGGACCGTCACTAAATGAGCCTTTTGCAACCTTTTAACGGCGGTCATAAGGAAATTGGGTTTCGTCCATTTCTTGGCCAAAAGGGACCGTGTGACATGCATGTAAACACGGTGCTAGTTGCCAATTCCGATTCTACAACTGGTTGCAGGCCATTTCCCCCACCACCACCACCCAACCCCGTCCTAACTCTAGGACGGCCACTAAACAAGGTCGTAAGTCAAGGACCATCTATAGGGCTTTCTGCAAAAGAGAGAGAGAGAGAGAAAGAAAAGAAGACGTACTTTTGCAGCGGGCTCCAGCAACAGTCCTTCATGATCGCGGTAGATAACTGAAAATGGTACAATCTTAGGGGACCCCAGAGGTCGTCTAGTCCAACCCCCCTCTCCAGGGCAGGGTTATTATTTAGACGCCGGATGTTTCGCACGGCTGGCTTAGCTACCTTCTCTTCCCTTTTAGGTCTGGTCCTTGGAACAGCCCGAGTGGCACTGCAAAATCGACGAAGGCTCAGCCGGGTTGGTGGCCTCGTCCTGGAGTCCCGACGGGCGTCACATTTTGAACACCACCGAGTTCCACGTGAGTGGGTGAAAACGTGGGGTCTCCTCCTCCCTCCAAGAGCTCCCGACGCTCCCGTCCGCCTCTGAGCCCCCTAAAATAGCTTTTTAAAAAAAAAGAGAGAGAGAGAGAGGAACAGCTGGCAATCTAGGATCGAGGGGGGAGTTGTAGGAAAACATTTCCCTAAAGTTAATGAAAGCAGCCAAATTTGGTCATTTAGTGACGGTGGGAACGGCATTGGGGGGGGAAAAAAAAGGAACTTAGGACCGTTTTCCACGCTTAACGACGCCCGTGGTTTGCATGATCAAAATTGAGACGCTTGGCAGTTGACTCATAATTATGATGGTCCCATGACACACACATGGTCGTACGTCGAGGGCCATCTGTATTTAGCGTGGCTGGTGGGGGAATTTAGAGGGAGGGAGGAAAGGGGAGGAAGGAAGGAAGGAAGGAAGAGAAGGGGAGGGAGGAAGGAAGAAATAATGGGGAGGAAGGAAGGAAGGAAGGAGAAAGAATGGGAGGGAGGAAAGAATAATGGGAAGGAAGGAAGGAAGGAAGGAAGGAAAAGAATAAGGAAATAGTAATAGGGAGGGAGGAAACAATAGGAATGAAGGAAGGGAGGAAAGGGAAGGAAGGAAGGAAGGAAGGAAGGAAGGAAGGAAGGAAAGGAATAAGGAAATAGTAATAGGGAGGGAGGGAGGAAACAATAGGAATGAAGGAAGGGAGGAAAGGGAAGGAAGGAAGGAAGGGAATCCAGAATAACAGAGTTGGAAGGGACCTTGGAGATCTTCTAGTCCAACTCCCAGCTCAAGCAGGAAACCCTACAGCATTTCAGACAAATGGTTGTGTAATCTCTTCTTTAAAAACCTCCAGCGATGGAGAATTCACAACTTCCGGTGGCAGGCTGTTCCACTGGTTCATTGTCCTCACTCTCAGGCAATTCCTCCTTAGTTCCATTGGTTGCTTCTCTCCTGGATTAGTTTCCATCCATCGTTTCTTGTCCTGCCCTTCAGGGGCTTTGGAGAATAGTTTGGGGCAGCCCCCCCCTGAAATATTGGAACCCCGCTGTCCTGTCCCGTCCCCCCCCGCCCTCCCTGGTCCTTCTTTCCATGAAACTCAACCTCCCCAATTCCTCCTATGTTTGACACTCCAGCCCCTTCAATCCTTTCCATGGCTCTTCTCTGCCTGCTTTCCAGGGTCTTCGGAAAGGGTTGGGGGTGGCAGATGGGGACGGGGGCGTACAGGGAAATATTTCCTCTCGGGCTGGAAGGCCCCGGCGGTGATCCCGGTGGGCTCGCCTCTAGGCAGCTGCCGTGGCCGCGTGGGTAGACTTGACTTTGGGACTGTAAACAAGGGGACTGTAATAATAACTTCGACCGACAGCTGGCTGGGATAACCCGGGATTTGAACCGGTGGCTGACGGGCATCCCGGACCCATCAGAGCCGCTGGGAGAGGATTAGAGTTTGCGGAGAAGCCCCTTAACGTCTCTCGGGCGTGCTGCAAAATAAATAAATAAATAAATAATTGTATTGATGGGGCGGCAGGTCGTCCTCCAATTATGGCCGCCATTTACGTCGGTAAGGGAGGAAGTGTGTGAAGGGAGTTTGGTCCCCGGGTTACGACTTTCCTCACCCCTTTCCTTTAAGCGAAACGTCGCCGTTCTTTAAATGCGTCGTCAAAAGCAAATTTCTCCCCCCCCCCGTTGACTTTGCTCGTCGCCAAAGGAGAATTGCGTGATGCCGTCATAAGTATGAATCCGCTGGCGGGCATCCGAATTTGGACCGTGTGACCCCGGGGATGCCTCAGCCGTCGTAAGTGTGAGAAAGGGCTTGCAAGTCACATTGTTCAGGGCCGTCGTAACTTCGAACCGTCGCTCTACAGGCAGGTAGTCCTCAACTTACAACAGTACATTCAGTGACTGTTCGAACTTACGACAGCCTTGGGAAAAAAGATGGCCCGTTGCTGTTTTTCAGGCTTAACGACTATCACAGCTTCCCCGGCGGTCACGGGATGCTTGACAACTGACTCACATTTATGACGGTCGCTGTGTCCCGAAGTCACGTGATTTCCCTTTTTTGCGACCTTCTGACAAGCAAAGTCAAGGGGGAAGCCCGATTCGCTTAACGACCGTGTGACTTAATTTAACAACCGCTGTGATCCACTGAAGAAGAGTGGCGCAGTGGCCTAGAGGTGGCGCTCTCTCCTCACAATACGGAGGCTGTGAGGTAGAGGCAGATATTTCTCTCCCTGGGCACGATGAGAATATATCTGCTGTGGGGGGAAAAAACTCCGCTCTGGCAACGGGAAGGGCATCTGGCCAGGAAAACCACTCCGCTCCATTCAGGTGCCCATTCTCCATCCCGATTATGGGGTCATTAAAAGGAGACGAACAGAAGAAACGTGGCGAGGAAAGCCGTAAAACGGGGCAAAACTCACAAATTTCCTCGCTGAGCAACATACCTTCGGGGCCGAAATGCAGTCATAAGTTGAGCACAGCTGTGTGGCTTCCATGGCACGTTTCCAGCGGCCATTTTAACTCCTCTGGCACCCATGGACAGGCCGGGGGTGGGTGGGTGGGCAGGAGCTGCAATGAGAGGCCTGAAGTAAGCCATTATGGTTTCTTATTGTGGTTTGTGGCTTAGTGGTTAGACAGAGCCACGTGGACGGAAAACAGGCGCCTCCATCTGGCTGGGAAGCCACGTGGGGTCCGTGGCGGCCTGACGGAGACATCAGATCTGCCCTCGAAGCTCCCGGATTCCAGCTTGGGTGAAAATTGATGTTTGCCACCAATCTCATCGGGGCTTGTCGTAACTCGCTGCCCTTAAATCGCATTTAAAAGGCCCTTTTTATTTTTTTTTTTTTGCAAAAGGTGTTTCGCATCCATTCAGGGCCGTGAAAGAAAGAATTAACACGTTCGTTTTAAGACTTTCTTCGGATCCTCACCCTGCTGCTTTTGGGGAGCGAAGAAAGCCGGGGTGTCTCCCAGATCGCCTCAGCCGCGATAGCCGGGTAGCCGTCGTGCGTTTTTCCAATGAATGCAAGATGGAGATAATAACTGCAAGCATCTTGGGGGAGGGGGGGGGGAGAAATGAAGGACAAAGGTTTAAAAAGGGGCAAAGATGATAGAATAATAGGGTGGGAAGGGACCTTTGGAGGTCTTCTAGTCCAGCCCTCTGCTCAAGCAGGAGAGCTGAAACCATTTCAGACAGATGGCAGTCCAGTCTCTTCTTAAAAGCTTCCAGTGATGGAGCACCACCAACTTCTGGTGGCCAGCAGTTCCACGGGTTAATTGTCCTCCCTGTCAGGAAGTTTTTCCTTCGTTCCAGGTTGCTTCTGTCCTGGATCAGTTTCCATCCGTTGCTTTTTGTCCTGCCTTCTGGGGCTTTGGAGAATAAATTGACTCCTCCCTCCCTTTTGTCTTTTTGTCCTATCTATCTATCTATCTATCAATCCCATCCATCCATCCATCCATCCATCCATCCATCCATCCATCCACCCACCCACCCACCCACCATCCATCCATCCATCCATCCATCCATCCATCCATCCATCCATCTATCTATCGCCAAGCCGGTCTGGCCTAGGGTTCTCTTAGAGTTTTAGTTTGGTTTTATCTGGTTTTTAATCTTTTTAATTCCCCTTTATATGCTTTTATTTCAGCCACTATATATTTGATTTTAATTGTTTTTTAATTTTGTATTGTGGTATTTTTAATCGGCTGTACACCGCCCTGAGTCCTGTCAGGGAAAGAGGGCGGTATATAAGTTTAATAAAATAAATAAATAAATAAATATCTATATCTACCTACCTACCCATCATCTATATCTACCTACCTATCTACCTACCTACCTACCCATCAACTATCTCTATCTATCTATCTATCTATCTATCTATCTATCTATCTATCTATCTATCCTATATCTACATATCTGTCTGTCTCCCTCCCTCTCTTTTGTCTTTTTGTCTTATTCATTCATCCATCCATCCATCCATCCATCCATCCATCTATCCATCCATCCATCTATATTTATATATATGTCGGTCATCCATCCATCCATCTAGCTATCTATTTTCATCTATCCTATCTATATCTACGTATCTGTTTGTCTATATCTATCCATCTATCTCCCACCTATCTCTCTTTCTCTGTCTGTCTGTCTATCATCTATCTATCCTATCTATATCTACATATCTATCTATCTACATCCATCCATCCATCCATCCATCCATCCATCCATCTTCTATCCAACTTCTCTATATCTACATATCTGTCTGTCTATATCTATCCATATCCATCCATCCATCCATCCTCTTCTGTTTCTGTCCAAAAATTTATCCAGTCCAAAAATCCCCCCCCGCCCCAAATTCCCCATGCTAAACAGACACAACCCCCCTTCTGGATAATTTTGATCCCATCAAGTCTGGGATTAGAGTGGAAGTCCGTCAGGAACGCCGAGGGGGGACGGGATGGGACGGTGGGAGCGTGGGGTTTTCCGTGGGACGGAGTGGGGGGGAGCCCCTCGCCACCTGCCTGGCCTTGTCAGCCCTCGCCCCCCCCCGTCTCCCCCTGCAGCAGACGCGTGTCTGAAACGCTGCTTTCTCAGCTGCTCCTGCGGTCGGTCGGCATTTCAACAACGCTGCTGGTTTTTTTTCCTCCCTTCCGAAGAGCAGCTGTGCCGGACACCGGATCACGGAGAGGTGCGAGGCTGACCGCCTGCGTGTGCGTTAAGCCAGAAATGTGGGTTTGGAAGGGGGGGGGGAAACAAGCAGGAGGATCTATTTTGGAAAAAAAAAAAATTCTGTTGAAACAGACACGAATGGAAAGTCAGTTTTTTAAAGTTTTGTCTTCAAAATAAGGGTTATTTTTTTTTTGGGTGGCTAGGAAACTTATCCCACTGCAGCCGTCATAAATGTGAACCAGTTCCCAAGTGTCCGAATTTAGGTGATGTCACCAGGATGGTGCAACGGTCGTAAGGGTGAAAAATGGTCATAAGTGCATTCCCCCCCCTTCAAGGGCTGTTGTTAATTCTTTCCACTTTGCTTCCACACCCAAAAAAAATTCCTGTTCTAAAATCGTGATGGTTTGTTTGGGTCCGTCTATTAAATAAATTGATTTTTTTTTTTTTTAAATCAAGTTATAATTAATGTAGTTAGATACAGATGAACAAGTGTTGGAAGGAGCCTTGTAGGTCATCTAGTCCAACCCCCTGCTCAAGCAAGCGACCCCAGACCATTTCAATCAATCAATCAGAATAGAGCTGGAAGGGGCCTTGTAGGTCATCTAGTCCAACCCCCTGCTCAAGCAAGCGACCCCAGACCATTTCAATCAGTCAATCAGAATAGAGCTGGAAGGGGCCTTGTAGGTCATCTAGTCCAACCCCCCGCCCAACAGGACACCCTCCACACCATTTCTGACAGATGGCAATCCAGTCTCTTCTTGGCAGCAGTCCTGGCTGAATAAAAAGTAAAAATAAATAAAAATTCTAAGTGTCAAATGGAGGTAGGGCCAGGAAGGAAAAAAAAATTCTCTAGGAAGTTTCTCTGCCTCCTCCATCGCATCCTCAAAATTAAATCTTGCCTTCTTTTAACAGCTTCGTATCACCGTCTGGTCCCTGTGTACAAAATCGGTGTCCTACATCAAATACCCCAAAGCTTGTCAGCAGGGTGAGTGAAGTGAATTTAATTCAGATATATTTTTTTTATCATCTTCCGCCTCCCTTAAACAGGTAGACCCCAATTGGAGACAAAACCGCCGTTGTTAAGAAAAGGTGGTTTTGTTTAAACAAGTCCCATCCAGTTTTGCAACCTGTGTGTCAACTCATAAAAATATTTCTAGGGTCGTTTTAGAGCAGCCAACAGAAAGGGAGAGGGGGTAGCAGTGCGGCAGCTTGGAAGTCGAAACTGCATTCCATAAATGTTTTCAAAGATAGTAACTAGGCGACTGAAGGTTCTGCCCCGCAAAATTCTAATTGGAGAACATGATCGATGACTCTGGGCTACGGATGGGTCTTGTTGGAGAATATAATTTATGACACATGCAGGTAGTCAAGAGTGATGATTAATTATATGTCTCAGAGTCGGCTCCACTCAGGCAGTGCCGGACATGTTAACTCCCAATAAATCCTTTTGAAGTTTTGGAAGTTTGACTCGAGACTCATGATTTAATTAGGGATAACTGCCAAAATCCGGACACTGTGTTTTAGTTAACGGCCGTTCAATGAATCCCCGGGGCCTTCGTCACTGAGTGGAAGGAATCTGGCTCCCCCCACTTGGGGGAAAGAAGCAAAGGCTGAGAGAAGCAATGGAAACAGGACACAGGTAGATATTCTGGACTTCAACTCCCAGAATTCTTAGCGCAGCTGGCACGGACAACATCCATGTGCCTCTCACATCTGTCTACAGATGTTTAAGGGTCTCAACACAGCATTGTGTGGCGGGTCCTGAGGTGGAAACACACATCACAGCTGTTTTCGGGCAATGCAAATGCCAGAGTTCCGTAGTAATACCAAGCCAGGGGAAGGGAGAAAAAAAGAAATATTTCATTTTACTTTGTGGCTTTATTTTATATTTTTATTTTATTTATTATTTTTTATATTTTTATTTTGTTTTGTTTTTTTATGTTTTATTTTATTTTTAAATAGTTTATATCCTTTTTATTTATTTTTATTTATTTATTTTATATTTTTTATGATTTTATTATATGTTTTATTATTTTTTATATTTTTATTTTGTTTTTTTATTATTTTATATTTTTATTATTTTATGTTTTGTTTTTATTTTATAGTTTATATCTTTATTTTTATTTTGTTTTTATATTTTGTTATTTTTTATTATTTTATATTTTATTATTTCCTATTTTATTTTGTAAAATAAGTTTATTTTATTTTATTTCCTTTCATTCTGGAGTGGTGCGGTGTCCTAGAGATAAGAGCTCTCGCCTCACAATCGCGAGGCTGTGAGTTTGATCCAAGTTAGAGACAGATTATTTCTCTCTCTGGGCCCAATGAGAAATATATTTGCTGGAAGAAAAACTCCGCCCTGGTGTCAGGAAAGGCATCCGGCCATTCAACACTCAGCTCCATTCAGTTGATTAAGGGGTCGTTAAAAGAGGATGATGATTTTATTTTTATTATTATTATTCTTATTATTTTGCAGGCCTGGCTTTCACAAAAGACGGGCGCTACCTGGCCCTAATCGAACGAAGGGACTGCAAAGATTACGTGAGCCTCTTTGTCTGCAGCGACTGGCAGCTTTTAAGGGTAGGAAATCCCATTTTCTGGACTTCCTCTTGGAGGGTGGGTTTGTGGGATTCCCAGCCTGCTTGGGGGGGCTTCTCCTTGTTCGATGTTTTTCCTCTGGGCTGGGAGGTACGTTGAGTAGAGCAAAGGACCCTGGTCCGTGTCATTGTGTTGTTTTGGTTTGTCTGCTGAGCTTCCAGAATGGTTATCACGTTACCGTAGTAACCAAGATATGAGTATCTTGTGATTTATGATTTACTGCGCATGTGTGCAGGGGAGGAGTTTTACTCTTACTTTTAGTTAGTTTTGCTTCTTAGAATGTGCTGTTTTTCTTTGGTCTTCCCAGCTATATAAAGTATACTGGCAGCAGAAAAACACCATTCATTTCCTCTAATTTAGGAAGCGGAATTTTTTTCGCTTGGACAGTCCGGTCTCACCTGAGGTGAGATTTCTCGACCTGCGTCTTCTCAGCCCCGGCATGGTTTTCCTTAGTTCCCTGTCTTTTCTGTCCCAAGCATTTTGAAATCGACACCCAGGACGCTGCGGGAATCGACTGGGCCCCAAACGGCTGCGTGTTGGCTGTGTGGGACAGCTGCCTGGAGGTGAGCAAGATCCATTCTCTTCTTTAAAAACCTCCCGTGATGGAGCACCCACAATTTCTGGTGGCAAGTTGTTCCACGGGTTAATTGTCCTCCCTGCCAGGAAATTCCTCCTTAATTCCAGGTTGCTTCTCTCCTTAGGCAGTTTCCATCCGTTGCTTCTTCTCCTGCCTTCTGGGGCTTTGGAGAATAAGTTGACCCACCTCTCTTCTTTGGGGCAGCCCCTCAAATAACTGGAAGATGCTATCATGTCACCCCAATTCTACTTTTCTCTAGATCTGGCCCGACCCAATTCCTGCAACCGTTCTTTGTAGGTCTTAGTCTCCAGGCCTTTAAACATCTCAGTTGCTTATCTTAGTTTATCATCTTAGCTTATATGGTTGCTTTGAATAGAAAAACAAAAAGAAAGAAAAGAAAATGGAATGGAACAGAATTTGAACAGAACAGAATGCAGAAAAAAATATATAGAATAGAATAGAAAATGGAATAGAATAGAATAGAAATCAGAATAGAATAGAATAAATTAATAGAATAGAATATAGAGAATGAAGAATGGAGAATGGAACAGAATATGGAATAGAATAGAGATCAGAACAGAATAGAATAAATTAATAGAATAGAATAGAATAAATGAAGAATAGAATAGAATAAATGAAGAATAGAATAGAGTATGGAGAATGGAATAGAATATGGAATAGAATAGAGATCAGAACAGAATAGAATAGAATAAATTAATAGAACAGAATAGAATAAATGAAGAATAGAATAGAGAGAATGGAGAATGGAATAGAATATGGAATAGAATAGAGATCAGAATAGAATAGAATAAATGAAAAATGAATAGAATAAATGAAGAGTAGAATAGAATAAATGAAGAACAGAATAGAATAGAATATGATAATGGAATAGAACATGAAATAGAATAGAAATAGAATAGAATAAATGAAGAAGAGCTGGAAGGGATCTTGGAGGTCTTCTAGTCCAACCCCCTGCAGGAAACCCTACCTACACCATTGTGGACAAATGGTTGTCATTCTTCCTTTTTTCAGTACAAAGTGCTGCTTTTCTCTCTGGATGGCCGTCTCCTCTCGACCTACAGCGCTTACGAATGGTCTTTGGGCGTGAAATCTCTCACTTGGAGCCCCAGCAGTCAATTCTTGGCCATCGGCAGTTACGACGGGAAGGTGAGCTTGGCCAAACCCGTGTGTCGTCCGTGTGTCCTCCCCCCCCCGCCCCTGAAAAAAAAAGGCTTCCAAATTTCCCATTGCGCAGCTGATGACCACGCAGGGTTCGACAGTTATCCGAAATGCTAGGCCACATTTAATTGATTTCCTCATCTTTTTTTTGTGTGTGTTTTTTTACCTACGGGTTAGATGTTCCCCCTCAGCCGTTGATTGACAAGTCAAAAATGTTGATGCTGTCAAGTCAGAAAGCATTTCTATGCCCGTTTTAGAGTCGCCATGAACAGAAAAAAGGCGGGGGGGAGGGATTTGAAAGAGCAGGGCAGCAGTTTGGAACCCGAAAGTGCATTCCATTCACATCTTGCAAAGATGATAACTAAGCGACTGGAATTTCTGCCTCCGCAAATCTCTAATTGGAGAATGTGATTGTGATGACCCAGGGTGGGATACAAAACAAACACAGTCACAAAAAAAGAGGTGAAGCCCCTTTTATTCCTTCACTTTGCTTCCAAGCTCCTAATATCCTTGACTGGAGACAAAAAACTCCCCCACAAACAGTTACAAGAAGGAGGAAACGCCGTTTAAATTATAAAGAGTAAAAAACAACACAAACCAGGCAAGATAAGGGCTGGAAGACGTCCACAGATATCGGAACGCACCCTGGGAAGGATGCCAAGCTCAGAGAGGAACGACAGACTAGAGATATTTCCAAGCTTTGTTTCCAGCACTGGCCCATATGCATGTCCGTCCTTTTAACCAGTTCTCACAGCTGCAGCCCATGAAGGGGATCAAGGCCCTTTCCTCCCCTGTAGACCACCCCATTCATGTTTCTCCCTTATCCTCTCCTCCCTGCATGCCCTAGGATGGAGAGGGGAAGGGCCTGGGTCTTCCTCTGACTGCCCAGCTGGCCTCCGCCCTTCCCCAGCCTCCTCCACAACCTCCGGAGTCACACTTATACTCCCTGTCGGCTGTTCCTCCTCTCCCTCAGAGTCAGTCTCCACCATGACAGTGATTGATGACTCTTAGCTATGAACGTGTTTCATTGGAGAATTATGAATTATGATACACCCAAAGGGGTGGAGGGAAAACCAGGGTCATGTAATTTAATTTAATTTAAGCAGGGAACCGTGATTTAATTAGGGCAACGGCCGGAATCCTGAGCTTTTTCCCTTTTAACCAGGTACGGATCTTAAACCACGTGACCTGGGCGAAGATCGCAGAATTTGACCATCCGGTCAACGTCACTGATCCCAAAACGGTAAGTGGCACGATTTCATTGGGGGCGGGGGGAAGGCAATAAGTGTAAGTCCTCGACTTAACGACCGCAAGGGAGCCCAGGATTTAAAAGTTGCTAAGGGAGACATTTGTTTTGTCCCCTTTTGGGGTGAGCTTTCTTGCCGCCGTTAAGCGAATCTTGGCATCCCCGTGGAAGCCCTCACCACCCCCACCCCCGGGGACACTGCGACCGTCATAAATACGAGTCAGCAGGCAAGCATCCAAATGTAACTCCCGTGACGATGGGGATGCTACTGCAAGGGTCGTAAGTGTGGAAAACGGTTATGAGTCACGCTCTTCAGTGCCATCGTAACTTCAAGCGGTCACTAAATGGAGCATTGTAAATCAAGGACTACCTATATTAGGCAGGTGATCGGGCGAATGGGAGGAAGAAGACAGAACCATGAACCAGTGGAACGGCTTGCCACCAGAAGTTTGTGGCTGCTCCATCACTGGAGGTTTTCAAGAAGAGACTGGATAAAGTCTTTTGCTTGTGCAGGGGGTTGGGCTAGAAGACCTCCAAGGCCCCTTCCAGCTGTGTCATTCTGTAAGATCCATGTTGGTTCATGCTGTGCTTTTGGGAATGACCCCAACCCAATCTGACTCCCTGTCTAGGTGGTCTACAAGGAAGTCGAGAAGACCCCAGCCGTGGACTTGGAGAAGTTGACCTTCCCCCCGAGCAAGAGAATGGCCAGCGCGCTCTTCAGCCGAAAGACCAAATGTACGTTTCAGGTAGCGTTTGGGGAGTTAAGACGGGTGGACTTCAACTCCCAGAATTCCCCCCGTCCATCCGGGGAATTCTGGGAGTTGAAGTTGGCACATCTTCCAAGTGGCTGAGTTTGAAAAACACTGAATTCAGGAAGGAGCAGTCTAAAGAAATTGGAAAGGACTATTTATTTATTTGGTTTTCATCTATCCAGCTCCGGTTAAATCAAAGTTTGCATCTGTAATGAAGGTTTCCATATCGTCTTTTCCCCGTAATGACAACCCTGTGAGGTGAGATAGGCGGAGGAAGGCGGCCCGGCCCAAAGTCACCCAGCTGGTTTGCATGCTTAAAAGAAGGACTAGAACTCACAACCTCTTGATTGCTAGTTCATGTCATGTCCCTGTCGGAATCTGATTTGGAGGGGGAGGCCAAGCAGCTGACAGGGAGTGGGAGTGTGGCTCTGTTGGCTGTGGAATTAACTGGGGAAGGGCAAAGTCCAGCTGGGCAGAGTAGGGGAGAGGTAGTACAAGGGAGAGGGAGCTCAGAGGAAGACCCAAGTGCACCCCCTCTTCATCCTAGGGCACGCAGGGAGGAACGGAGAAGGGAGCAACATGGGTTGCAGGACTTACGAGGGAGGAAAGGGCCCTGATTCCCTTCATTAGCTGCAGCTGGGAACACAGTGTATAAAAGAGGGAGCTGCGCACAGCAAGTTGTTGGAAGCAAATTGTGGATTTATCTAGTATTGTCGAGGCTTATCTGGATTCCTGGCGTCTTCCCAACTGGGTGTGTTTTGTTGGGCTTTCAAGTCTGCAATTCTTCCTCCTGCCCTGTCAAGTTAATTGCTGCAGCAAGTGGTCTGTGTGGATTTTTATTTACAGTCTGTATGTACTTTGTTTTCGGACTGAATTTCCTCCACTTAAAGACTGTTCCTGGGAGAGTTTTTCACCAGCCTGAAGGTATCCTGGACATTGGGGGCAAAGTTGGAGATAATAAAGGGACTCTTATTGCTTATTTGACTGTGGGTCGTCACAGTTCAGGAGTTAACCATTCTACAGATGGTCCTCGATTTACAACGGTTTGTTTAACGACCTTTTGAAGTTAGAACTGCACTGGGGGGGGGGAAACCTGACTTATGACCTGTTTTTCACACTTAACGACCGTTGCAGCATCCCAGTGGGTCAGGGGATCAAAATTCAGGCCCTTGTCAACTCAGATTTACGACAGTCGTAGCGTCCCGGGATCACATGATCTCTTTTTGCGACCCTCTGACAAGTCAGTTGGGGAGCCAGATTCGCTTAACGAGCGTGTTACTAACCACTGCAGTGTCAAGAAAGATCCTAAATTGGGGACAAACGTCTCACTTAGCAACAGGCTCAGATGTGGTCATAAGTCAAGGATCAGTTGCAAGAAACTGGTTTCCTAGTTTGGTCTGGTTAAAAAGGGGGCTGAAAGGAGCGGGGTCAGGAAGTAAACCTTGTTTTTTTTTGGTTTCAATTCCAAGATGAAGTTTTCCAAGCTCCTGTTTCTTTGCACCACGTCAAACCTCCCACGGACAGGGCCAATCCCAGGATCGGTGTGGCGATGTTAGCCTTCAGTTCGGACAACAGCTTCCTGGCCACGAAAAACGGTGAGTGGTTTGGAGACAAGCTAAGTAAACCGACTTTCCCTTCGTGTCCCAACCGACGAAACGAGCCTTTTGGGACAAAGGAGAGTGAAAAAATTGAGCCTTCCTTTCCACCGTCTGCTATGAGAGTTTTAAAATATATATATATATATATTAAGTTTTTGAGCTGATAAATAATTAAACAAGGGAGACTAGGATAGATCTATTTCAAGTTACTGGGATTCGAACCAGGGAAGTATTACATGTGAGGCAGTTGTAATTGCCACTAGACCACTGGTTCTCATCCAGATCAGCTGAGACAGGGGAATGAGTGTATATTCTTGTGTTACAACACCCTGGTAAGCCCCAATCAAGGGAGGAAGCATCCTGCTGTCCTTTTCTGTCTTTCGGCTCATCACCAGAGACCATCCAGACAGAAATATATATTTATATATATATATATATATATACACATACATACCTACATACATATATATAAAGTTTTTTTTATTTTAATAACAAACATTAACAACATGAAACATCAACTAAAACCATTTTTCCATTTTACAGTGTGTCGGTTAGTATATATCTTTTGTGCACAAAACAGTCTTCCCTTCTACCTTTAAATTACAATTCATATTTTATATATATCAGCTATACACATTGTTAACTCCTTATTAGGCTTTAATGATAAATTCATGTGTAATATTTTATTGAACAAAACCATTAAAAACATTGAACATAGTGAAGTTGATTTGACATAACCTTTTGGTCAGTATCGCATAGATATATATTTTCCTATATACAGTTATTCAAATATATACATTTGTTCGCTCCTATATTACATTTCCCAACCTCATTGGTCCTATTTTCATCTCATCCATTCATCTACCCTCCCAGCAGCTTCCTTTCTGCTCCCGCCAGTGATAGAATCGATCCCAAATTGCATAATATGCCGACTTGCCTTTATTTTTCATCTCCAAAGTCAGCTTGTCCATTTCAGCGCATATCGAGATTTTGTTCATTACTTCGTCTTCGCTTGGCATGTCTCTTTCCAGTTTTGGTCAATGTTGTGGTTAGCCGGCCGCAGGTGCGGACGGCTGAGGAGAGCGAGGACTCAGATGAGGGATCAGGACCATTAGGGAGGGGGCTGCTGTCTTCCGAGATTGTGGGGGCTGGCAGCAGCGATGAGGAGGTTCCCGAGGAGCCTGTGCAGGGCTGCTCACAGGAAAGAACAGCTACAGCAGCACGGGTGACTCGGGAGTAAGACTGCAAGGTAATGGCCCCTTCTTCAAGAAGACAAAAGCCAGCTGTGAAGCGAACGTTCCTTGCAGGAAGCAAAGACTTTTTGAAACTCCAGCCTCGTGGACATTGCAGTATCTTAAGTTGGTATTTGAAGACTCTTGTGTTGTGAAATCTTTCTTAGCTGTGATTCTTGGCAGTCTCACATAGTTTTGCCAAGATTGTGCTTATCAAAGTTAATTAGTTTGCAGCTAACCGGGGATTCGTAAGACTCATTAAAAAGTTTCTGTTCCCTTTGGTTCGTGTTTGTCTTATTGGACAAGGGTTTGGATCAGAACAGGCAAAGACTATCCTTGCCACAGTAATAATATGTATAATCATATATAGCTCATCCTTATTGTATTTTTTTGGACATGATTTCTAACAGAGAGCCTTGGCTAATGTTTCTGAAAGTTGGATGGTAAACAGCAGTTGGAATGGGCTCCTTTCCCACTTCACATTATACAGTTCAGCGGTTCACACCGGTTTGGCTGAACTGGTAGTAAAATTCACTAAAAGCTTCCCACAATCAGCTGAGAGGATAAAAGACCAAAAAGCCCATGGGAGGGTGTGAGGATCGTTCCTAGCTTTTCATTTCTTCATCCTCGCAGCTGATTGGCTTGTTAGGGGCGCCTGCACATTAGGGGCATGCACGCACAATCACCCACAGAACCAGTAGCGACGAAGGTAGGATCCCACTACGGATACAGCTGCGTTCATCCTCCATGGCGCACATTTTAAGTTCTGTTTGCAACGCTGTTGTAATTTCAGTCGCTGATCTGTCCCAGGCTTCGTAAACCGTAATTGCTCACACGCTTATTTTAAAAACAAGTCTTATTTTATTGCAACACTGGGAATCGTTTTCATTCCCAGCCAGAATTAATCTCAAACAGTCCCCTGAGATAAGCACCCACCTTTCAGGTTCTGTGAAGTGCCGCCAAAAACGGAAGTATCCAATGAACTTGAAAAGAAACCAACCGAAGTACAACGAGCTACAAGAATGACTCTGAACCGATCGAACCTCCTGCAAAGGTTTCGTCGTTTAGGTCTGACTTTTATCCCCTGTGGGAGGGGCAATCACCTCCCAGCCTTACTCCCGAGTTGCCCCTTTTGTCTCGGCTGCTCTTGCCTTCTAGCAGCTCTGCTCACACGCGCATTGGGAACAGGCTCCCGTTGTTCTTCTGCCTCGCATGCACAATCGCCCGCTAAACTGATAGCAACTAAGGTAGGAATCCCACTATGGATACAGTTGCATTCATCCTTATGTGGCACACATGTTATTTTCTGTTTGCAATGCTGTTGTAACTTCAGTCACTAAGCAAACTGTTCTAGTTACTGTCCTGCATTTTTTAAACTGTCCTGCATTTTTTAAACCCCCGCTTAACATCCTGCCGGATTATGAACGCCGTTAATAAGTTTGGCTGCGTTTCTTGAATGGCTCGGTGTGTGTTTTAAAACAGACAGCCTCCCGAACACCGTCTGGATCTGGGACGTCCAAAAGATGAAAATTTATGGAGTCCTGGAGCATTTGGGTCCCATTCAGCATTTCCACTGGGACCCCAAACAACCTCGGCTCGCTCTGTGTACCGGCAACACCAAAGTGTATCTCTGGTCTTCCGCAGGATGTGCCTCCGTGCAGATACCGATGGAAGGTAAAAATAGTAACAACTAGCTCGATGCCCGTGCTTCGCTACGAAACTGTGTGGTCAGGCTTAGTTTTTTGGGAGAAAAATAAGGGGGAAATAAATTCTGCCTCTGCCTACCAGCATCCATCGGTATTCATCTGGCTAGCGTCCTGTCAACATGTGAGAGAGTTGAGGGCTGTTTGGAAACTGAAATGGTATTTGCTGTGTGAGCAAGGAGCCTGGGCATGGCTTAGCTGAACTGTTCTGTACTAAAGCTGGTTGCTGTTCTGAAAATGAAACTCCTCTGCTTTTGTTTTGCATTTGGAAGAGATTTCTTTCCAGGTGGGGAGGGGGAGTAGAACTTCTTAGCATCAGAGCGTGTTAATAATAATAATGGAAATATTCTAAATGCTCTGATGGTCATTTGGAAAAACCCTTTCTTAGTGAGCCCTTAGAAGCCAAGAGGAAACTACAGGCCAAGTTTCAAGTTTGTAAGCTTTACGATTCTGAAGATTTTGTGATGATGCATGAGCGGTATTTCGCTTTTATATATATATATATATAAAATTCTAGTGCAAAATAAATTTCACAGAATTTCACAACGTATGCCTTATAGATAGGTAGATAGGTAGGTAGATAGAGGTAAGTAGGTAGGTAGATAGGTACATAAGATAGGTAGGTAGGTAAGATAGATAATATAGAGGTAGGTAGGTAGATAAGATATAGGTAGGTAGGTAGGTAGATAGATAGATAGATAGATAGATAGATAGATAGATAGATAGATAGATAGATAGAGTGATGTATGATAGAGACATATATATAGATGGTAGATAGATGAGATAGACAGACAGACAGATAGAGATGTACGATAGAGACATACATATAGATGGTAGATAGATAAGATAGATAGATAGATAGATAGATAGATAGATAGATAGATAGATAGATAGATAGATAGATAGATAGATAGATAGATAGATAGAGGCATACATTGTGAAATTCTGGCATTTATTTTGCACTGGAATTTAAACTGAAAAAGTTGGAGACACCCCACTGTGGTTCGGTAGTACTTTTTCCGGCTGCCAGATACGGTTTATTATTATTTATTATTATTTTTCCCTCTGTTTCAAAGGATGTACCTGAAAGGCTAGAAATTGTCACAAAAGTAAAAAAAAGAAAGAATTAATTTTTTAAAAAAAAATACTTTTTGTGTGTGTGCAGGTGAGTTCAAGGTGACTTCGTTCTGCTGGCATCCCAGTGGGGACTCCCTGATTCTTCTCAGCAAGGACAATTTCTGCTTGTGTTACTTAGAAGTAGAAGCTACAAAGCAACTGGACCAGAAACGAAGCTGAGTGAAGGAAACAAAAAACAAACAAAAGGAATCGTCCCTTGTTTTTAAAACTCTTCACGCCTCCAAATTCAGGAGAAAAACGTAAGCGAGCCTGTCTCAATTTGCTCCTTCTTGTCTTGGTTTTTTAGGCACACACGTGTAATTTAAATCTGTACATAAAACTCAAAACAGGCCAGAGACCTGGTTTTGAATTTCCTTTCCAGGAAAGGTTGAAGCTGTCTGGCGAGCGCACCAGCAGTAGGAAACCTCCAAAGGATGTAGATTTTATAGTGTGCGGGCCTTGCGCTGTTGTTTCCTCTGATTTTCAATAAACGTGTTTGCTATGAAAAGGCCGGTCGAAATGAAAAGGGAAGCAATTTTGCATTCTGTGTGGAGGATAAAGCAGAAAAATAGGGAAAGGGGGAGAAATGGAAGGGAAGAAGGAAGGAGAAATAGGGAGGCAAAAGAGGGAGATGAGGAGGAAAAGGAGGGAAGGGAAGAGATGGGAGGGAGGATGAATGGATGGATGAATGGAAAAGTGAAAGGGAGGGAAGGAAAAGATGATGGAAAGAAAGAAGGAAGGAAGGAAGAGAAAAAAGAGGTAAACAGGAAAAAACAGGGAAAATGTTCCTTCTATTGGCCTTTCGCCTTTCCCCCTCCTCATCCTCCTTTTGAGAAAAATCCTGGAGAATTCATGCACTCATCTATCTACAGTTGTCCTCGCTAGTATGGAAGAGGCTCGCTAAAGCTGTAGGATTTCCAAGTGGTCTCCCATCCCCATCCTAAATGGCTCTAACACCCTCTTAGTGCTAAGCCCCACTCGTTAAACCTCCCAGAACACTAAACCTTGAATCGTGGCTTGTAAATCACAGCTTAAAGGATGCCTCGATAACCCTCTCTAGTCTTTTTTAAAGCCTATTAAAGAAAATGCCAAACGAGGAGAAACTCAGCTCACTGCAAAGCATTTGCCTTGAAAGGAGTGCCTCCGGCGTTACCGGGAAGCCAAATAACCCGGGAAAGGGCAACCATTTTGTGAGTGCGCCCACCAATGGCCAGCAAAACTCACACGCACACCCCTGACCCTGATCTCCGAGGAGGATAAAAACACTTCGTGGACCCCTGTGAAACAAACACAGGCCGAAAGGAATTGTGGGTTAACGCTTCTGCAATTCAGGTGGACTTCAGTTTTTATTAAGCTTCAGTATACACAACTTATAACACAAACAAGGATATATATCTGGCGTCATCCCAGCAACCACCTTTTTGTGCGTTGTGAACAGAGACAACGCCAAATTACAAAGCGGTATCAAGAGGACCAGAGTATGGGAAACAGAATTTCAGTTCTGGGTAGTTTTTAAGGCAATATTTCTCAAACTGGGCCATTTTAAGACGTCTGGACTTCAACTCCCAGGGTTCCTGTCAGCCATGTTGGCTGGGGAATCCTGGGAGTTGAAGTCCAGGTGTCTTAAGTCCCCGTTTGAGAAACACCAGTTTAAGGAATGGAGAAATTAAAACTGGAAAACATCGAAAAATGAAACTCATGCTTCGAAAATGATTTGTTCCCCATGTGGCAGTAGATTTTCCTCCAATATTCTCTCTCTCTCTTCCAAAGATTTTTCTTTTTTTTGAGCCTGGATGAAACAATACTTTTAATTGTCCCACCTTTTTTGAGTTTCCGAGAGAGAAAATTGGGACAATTCAAACTAAAACAACACGTTCTTGCTTTCAACATCCATGCTTTGGTAGATTTTTTTTTTTTTTTTTAGTACCCTGCTTTGGACTGAAATGCCGTCTTTTCTTTCAAGCGGATCGAAAATTCCCCTTTTTTTAAAAAACCCCTGCTCGATGCAGAAAAAAATGTGATTCTGCGTAGCGCGGAATCCCGCAGGAAACAAGCACCATTGTGTGGAATTTCACAGCGTGAGAAGTGGTTCTTTGCGCAACTTTTTTATTTTGGCTACGGAAAAGTTCTCTATAAACACCTGGCACACAACACAGAACCAGCCACGACAACTCGTCCGGTGTGCTGACTCGCTGGAACAAGGGAAGAATGAGTTGCAACGCAAAAGAGACTTACAAGCCGCCCGAAATTGAAATTAAGGGGGAGGAAAAAATGAGCGATTCTCAACGATTATCCCTTGAAATCATGGGAAAGAATTAGCCACCCCACCTGAAGGAAACCCAAGTTACATGTCAACACGGGAAGGGGAAAAGTCATGCGTGAAAAACAATGATCTCATCCAAGACACACGGAAAGGAATGGATTGTCGTTTTCTGGTGTGATGGTGAACGGCGCTCTACGGCTGCCTCTCGTTCCGAGGGATCAGCGAGATTTTTGACGAGCTGGGGGCGACGGTGACCTCTGCTTGTTTTTCAGAATCCGATTTTCCCTCTGGTCATGGAATAACCCAGCTTGGCTTCATTGTTGATGAAGGACATGAGCCCCACATAGGTTTCGATCAGGAGCGGTCGCTCGAGGAGCAGGACGCCGTTAGCCCGGCCTGGGAGAGGACACTCCCTGTGGGCTTTCTTGACGGCCTGGACTAGCTGGGTTTGGAAGTTGTCCAGCTGCAGAAGGAAAGGGGGAAAAAAAGGCGGGGGGGGAGCATGTTGAAAGGTTGTGGGGTCATCCCCGCGGAACCTTGGAAATCGGTGAGGGAAGCGATGGACTTCCGGCCACGGATGTCCGACTGCACCGTTTGTGGATTGAAGCCCGGCTTGGTGGGCTGGCAGTGGATTGGGGAACTGGTTTTGCACAAGCAGGAGGAAGTCCGCCATTTGGGGAGAAACTACCCCGTTGTATTTTGATCCCCCCCCCAAAGGGAGGGGTGTCGAAACTCAATTTCATGGAGGGCCGCATCACGGCTGCGGTTGGACTAGAGGGCCAGGTGTGTGGCCAAAAGGATAGGCGTGACCAGCTTGATGCCATTCAGTGGGCGTGGCCAGAAAACACGACCTACCCTGAAAGTAAGTCCTAGCTGGATTTTTACACATGCGCCCAAAATAAGCCCTAATTAAGATCCCGCCCACCCCGGAGTAGACGGGTAAAAATTAAGCTAGGGTGGGGATGGGGGTTAAGTGGAGCTGCCCTACTACTTACCTTTGGACAGGTGTAGCCAGGCCTCACAGACCCCCAATTTCTTCTGCAGCCGGCAAGGCTTTCCTGAAGGCCTCTGGAGCTGGTAAGAAAGCTCTGGATCGATCCTATCGGCCGCAGAGGCCTTCAGGAAACCCTGGCCATCGCAAAAGAAGAAGTTCCTGAAGGCCTCGGACAGCCCAAAAGGAAGCCAGGGACAACGTGCACAAGTGGAAGTTAGTCCGTGGATGACATCCCCCCCAAAATAAGACCTGGTGCCTTTTTATTTTGGCAGGGGGAAAAAAAATTATAAGACAGGGTCTTATTTTCAGGGAAACACGGTCAATTTCTTGAACGAAGATGGTATAACATCTGAACCTGACAGAGAGATGCAATCTTCTCGTCGGCGTCAGCCATGGGGTGTTGGGTGAAGGTGGCGTACGGCACATTGCTGGACCACGGGTTCCATCGGTTGATGAACGAAGCCCGGCTCTGTTTATCCCACTGGATTCGAATCCCGATGCCTTCCCGCCTGGGGGATGGAGAGAAGCGCACCGTTGCTCGGGCGACCATTTCAGGCCGACCACGAGCAATTTGTCGGGGAACGGGTTTAATTTCTAATTAATTACTAAAAAAACTTAGTAGCAAGTCGTTAAAACTCTTTTTAAAAATTTTTTTGTTAAGATAAAATGTTAGGCGGAGGGGGGATCATCGTCAGAATGGGAGGAACGAAACCAAACAATCGGGAGAACGGATTGCTTCCAGAAGGCGTGAGTTCTCTCAACGCTGGAGGTCTTTCAAGAAGAGATTGGAGAGAGACTGGTCTGAAATGGGATAGGGTCTCCTGTCTGAGGGAGGGGGTTGGACTAGAAGACCTCCAAGGTCCCTTCCAGCTCTATTCTGATTGACTGAAATGATCTAGGGTCTCGTGCTCGAGCAGAGGGTTGGACTAGAAGACCTCCAGGGCCCCTTCCGACTCTGTTCGAACGTACTTGTTGAGCGACTTGGGAGGAAATTCAAACTGGCCCGTGGAAATGGTATCGACAGCATTGAGTGAGATCCTGGTCACTTGCAGGCACTGAAGGCTGATAAAGTCGTATTTACAGATCAGGAGGGAGCGGTCGGTAATCAGAACGAGGCGCTCCTTTTCGTTGTTCCAGTGGTCGATTCTGGGGAGGAAAAGCAAAGGCGCCAGCGTGGCTAAACATTTGGGGAACTGTTGTTTTTTTAATGCTAATCTGCAAAGGAGGCCTTGGGGCCCTGTGACTTACTCCGTCAGCAACCAGACGCTCTGGACCTCCCCGTCCTCCACGGGCATCACAACCACCCGGATCTCATTGACCGCCTGTTCAATGGTGCCCGGCTGAGTGAGGAGAGAGAAGAGTTAGCCATCTTTAACCACTCGCTTTTTTCTGTCTCTTCCTTTCCTTTCCTTTCCTTCCTCTCTCTTTCTCTCCATCCTTTCCTTCCTTCCTGTCTCTCTCTGTCTCTCTCTCGCTCTCTGTGTAATCTTCATAAGATATGCAGACACACAGTATATACATTTCTTTTACTAAGATGATACTGTAAAACACTATGGAGCAGTATATAAATGCTGTTGCTATGACACCATATTTCTATGGTACTTACATACAAACATATTCAAACATACATGCACCCATAAACATACATACTATACCCTTGAGTTTAGATCCTGTTTTGCGAGACAGGTGCCCATATAAATACAATTCCATATAACATACATATAGATAGGTAGGTAGGTAGATATAGATATGAGAGTCAAGAGCATATATATTATAGATATATAATTATATTGAGTCTATTATAGTTATATACAGTTTACATTAATATATATATATTTATTTTATTTGGTTTGTCAATTGCTTACAAGATAAATAGGTATAAGTAAAAACAGAAAAATGTGTGATATTAAAATATATTAAATATACTACAGATATAGCTAACCTTTGTGAGATGCATATATAAATACAATTTAGAGACTATAAGAGAAGTATATTAAATATAAATATATATTAATATATACTACATAGATTTTGTGAAATAGGTGTGTGTATATACTAGATATATGCAATTATTAACATATATTAAATATGCATAATATATATAGATATGATTACATAGACTTTACATGCACTTTATGCAGGGAGATATTTAAATTTCCCGCTTTCTTCCCCCGTAGAGCCTCCAGAGGCCGAGGCAGTCTCCCCGGGGGGGCGTGGCCTCCTCCCCCTCCTTTAACCCGCTCCGCGCATGCGCGCCTTGCACCCACCCGGAAGACGAAGTACTCCTTCAGGCGGCCCCCCCGGGTGGGGTTGCGGACGGTGAGCGGGCGCAGCGTCTGCCGGGGCGCCGCCAGCGAGGCCTCCAGGTCTCCCGGCGGCGTGAAGGGCACATCGGCCTCGGCCGCCGGCACCAGTAGAGCCGGCCCGGCGCCCTCTTCCGAGTCCCGCAGCTGCAGCATCGCCGGCGGCCGGCCGCGGCCTCCCTCTCTCTGCCTGTCCCTCTTGTCCTGGCCTGGGCTGTGCCTTTCTGCGCAGGCGCTGAGCCGCAACCGACGCCCGCGGAGGAGTGTCCCTCATAGACTCACGCGAGCTGTATAGAGGCGACCTCCTATGCGGAGGGCGCCGCGCTGGCGGGTTCAGTGCGCAGGCGCCGCGCCTTCCGCTGTTTTCCTCTCGATCGCTTTTGGCGGGGAGAGCGGCACCTGCGAAGCCGCACATGATGTATTTATAAGTTGCCTTCATGAAAAGGGTGCACGTTGCATTCATGGAAAGGGTGAAAGTGGAAACGGATCAAGGAGAGATTCAGTCTGAAAGTAAGGAGAAATTTTCTGACAACAATCAACCCATGGAACAGAAGTTGTGGGAGCTTCATCCCTGGAGGCTTTCAAGAAGAGACTGGACTGCCATCTGTCAGGAATGGTATAGGATCTCCAGCTTGGGCAGGGTGTGGACTAGATGATCTACAAGGTCCCTTCCAATTGTGTTATAAGTTGCATTCATGGAAGAGTGCAGGTTGCATTTATGCAAAGGGACAGTGTGCAAATAAACACGTGGGAGGGAAACGATGAACAGTGACCTGAAGGATGGATGACAAATAAGGGACAACGAAAGAAAGGGAGGGAAGGAAGGATGGAAAAAAGGGAGGGAGGAAAAAGAGAAGGGAGGAAAAATGAAAAAGTAGGAAGAGATGGATGGATGGATGAAGGATATAGTAGACGGAAAAGGAGGAAGGGAAGGAAAAATAATGGAAAGAAGGATATTGTAAGATGGGAAATGAAAAAAAGGAAGGAAAGTGGGAAGGAGAAGGGTGGATAGAAGGATATTTTGAAAAGAAGAAAGAAAAAAAGGAGGGATGGAAGGGAAGGAAGGAGGGAGAGAAAGAAAAAAAGAAAGGAAGGAAGGAAGGAAGGACTTTTGTAGCTTTGACAAAGAGGGAATCCCAGCTCCTGGGGGCACATTTCACCCCTCCTGCCCATCAAGAGCTAGCCATAGAATGCAATTTGCCAACACAAAAATCACCTGTAAGAGAAACTGGTTCGTTACAGCTCAGCTGGGTGGTTGGGTGGGGCCAGAATGATGCTCCGGGGTGGGCCCTTGCGGCCGGTGGACTCTATGGTCAGGAGCTGGACATAAGCGGCAATGGTTCTCCTTTGCACCCAGTTCCTCAGGTAAGGGAAGACCCCCCCCCTCTCTACCTGCTACTGCTGCACCCCCAAATCCTGGGGCCACTTGAAACCTCCCCCAAAGGTGTGAAGCAAATGGGCCTCCCTTTTTCTAAGCCAGAAGTGGGGTTTTCGTTTTTTCACCCCTTTTGGGAAACTGAGGTGAGGTGTGTGGTTTGTGTGTGCGCCAGGCCAAAGGTATCTGTGTGTGTGTGCACACAGCCAAAGACTGGAAAGGAAATTTCCTGCTTTTCCAACAATATTGAAAGAAAAACACTCTGAAAAAGCAAATAAACCTATACAGGTAAATCTTTGACTTAACGACCATCATGGAAACCAACAATTCGGTTGCTAAGTGAAATACGACGGCCTGGTTTTGAAACCCAGCGGTGTTGGCCTGCAACTCGGGGGGGTGGGCGGGTGGGGACCTGTTCATAAAACTCACCTTTACGGTCGACCGCCAGGAGAAAAAAAAACCGTGTAATTCCCTTCCTTCCAAATGCCCGCACCCTTTAAAATACATATTTATCTCGATTTTAGAGGAAGACAAAACGGCTCTTTTTCTCTTTAAGGAATGTATTGTTCCTTTGCCTGGGATGCAGGTTGAGACCTGTTGTACGAAGGGAAGTTTGGAAAGGGAAAAAAAGGAGATTTCAAAGAAAAGAGGCTGAATTAATGAATATTGATAAAAGCAAGGAATCAAAACAAAAGAAAACGCTTCCACGTGGATCAGAATAAAGCTGGAAGGGACCTTGGAGGTCTTCTAGTCCAACTCCCTGCTCAAAGCGGGCAACCCTACACCAGGGTTAGGGAACCTTGGCTCTTTTATCACTGATGGACTTCAACTCCCAGAATTCCTGAGTGAGCCATAAAAGGTTCCCCATCCCTGGCCTACTGGTTTTTCAGTTGTGGGGGAAATCAATTTTTGACTAGAATGGGACTGTTTAATATACAAATGTAGGACATATTCTTTATATATTCTTTATATGTCCTACATTTGTATATCAAACAATCCCATTCCAGTCAAAAATTGATTTCCCCCACAACTGAAAAACCAGTAGGCCAGGGATGGGGAACCTTTTATGGCTCACTCAGGAATTCTGGGAGTTGAAGTCCATAAGTGATAAAAGAGCCAAGGTTCCCAACCCCTGCCCTAGACCATTTCAATCAAGCAATCAATCAGAATAGAGCTGAGAGGGACCTCGGAGGTCTACTAGTCTGACCCCTTGCTCAAGCACGAGCCCCTCAGCTATTTCAAACAATCCGAATAGAGCTGGAAGGGACCTGGGAGGTCTTCTAGTCCAGCCCCCTGCTAAGTTGAGTTTTGCCCCATTTTACGACTCTTCTTGCTGCTGCCGTTAGGTTAATCCCTGCCGTTGTTCAATGAGTCACCCAGTTGTTAAGCGAATCCTTCTTCCCCCTTGGTTTCGCTCGTCAGGAGGTCGCCAAAGGGCAGAATCACATCGACCCCCCCCCCGGGGGGGCACCGCCACTGTCGTAAATACGAGTCGGTTGCCGAGCGTCCAAAAGTAAATCCTGCGGCGATGGTCGTAATTGCGAAAACCGAGCCCGAGTCCCTTTTTGAAGGGCCATCAGGACTTTGGAATGCGTTACTAAGTGAGCTGTTCTAAACCGAGGAGTCTTCATAGCGTAAACAAATCAGAGGGGGGGAAAGGTGTTTAAACTCACTTTTTTAATTTTAAATTTCATTTAAAGTACATACAGTTCACCTTCCATTTAACGGTATGTCGTCTGGGTACAATTATTTTGTGCAATAACAATTTAAAATTTACATCCATGTTCATTACTTTGGTATTCTCTGTTCTTATTCTTATCTTGTTGATATACATCATATCTCTTATCGTTAACTCTCCTCTTCCTAACATGTTTAATTCTATAAACCTCTTTTCTGTATTTCATGAATTTGTTAGCTATTTCTAGCTCTCCTATTTTTTCCTCTGGCCATCGATAAAGTAGTTCGTATATCTGTAACTTTGTCGCTTTTATCCTTACGATTTATATTGACTGTTTCCTAGTATGATTTTTGATGGCTTATTGTACCCTATGACTATATTCTATATACTATATAACCCTCTGACTATCATTAAGTGTTGTATGTTATGATTCTTGATTCTTAACGAATGTATCTTTTATGTATACTGAGAGTATTTATACTAAGACCAATTCCTTGTGTGTCCGATCACACTTGGCCAATAAAGAATTCTATTCTATTCTTCATTTATTCTGTTCTGTTCTATTCTATTCTATTCTTCTCTACTCTATTCTATTTTTTCTTTTCTATTCATTTATTCTATTCTATTCTTCATCTATTCTATTCATTTATTCTATTCTTCATTTATTCTATTCATCTATTCTATTCATTTATTCTATTCTATTCTTCATTTATTCTATTCATTCTATTCTTCATTTCTTCTATTCATTTCTTCTATTCTACTCTTCATCTATTCTATTCTATCTTATTCAGTTTGTTCCTTCTCTTTCATTGCAAGTGTTAATCTATTCGTTTCTGCACATTCCAGTATTTTTCTGATTACATTTTCATCAGTAGGAAACTTGCTGCTTTCTGTTCTGATGCTCCCTTTTGCAAAGTTCAGAGAAACGCTTATCAGATCCTGGGTGGTGGTGGTATTATTATTATTATTATTATTCCCCTTTTTTCCACTCACCTTTGACATCTCCAAAAACGCCACTCAATGGCCTTTTGTTTGATTGCCTGCCTCCTTTTTTGGTGGGGGGGGGGGACGACACAGACGAGAGGAAAATACGCCAGGGGTGGGTGGGAAACTCCTATTTATAGCTTTAAAAACCGGTGGCTTTTCTTTCTTGTGGGAATGTGAGACCTCTCTAAAAATACAGAGCCAGATGTGGCTCATCTTTTCAGCATCAAAAAACGCACCCTTGTTGGAGGAGAGCGTTTTCAGATGCTTCCCTAGGCAAAGCGGGGGAAGCTTATGCTCTTTTTTTTAAAAACAAAAAAAAGGAAAAGAAGAAGAAGAATTAAATGTTTTTCAGAACGGGAGAAAAAAGGGGGAAGGAGGAGGCTGGATAAAGGGAGGAAACGGCAACACTGGGGAAAAATAATGTGCCGATGGAATATTCGGTGTTTCGGTCGCTTTGAAAGTTGTTCAGAGTTATCCAAAGTTCATTCAAAGTTATTGAAGTTATGGTTTTAAATGCAGTTTGAAATTATTTTCCCCCTCCCAGTTTTGACTATGTAGGTTTTGAAATTTTAAGTTTTAAAGGTTTTGTTGTTGTTCTAAGGTTGTTGTTTTTTTTAAAGAAATAACTCGTTCAAATTCAGTAAAGATCGTCTGTTTCTCCTCTCCTCTTTCTCTTCCTCCTCCTTTTTCTCCCTCCCTTCCCCTGTCTTCCTTTCCTCCCTCCCTCCTTTCCTTCTCTCTTCTCTAATCTTCCCTTTTCTCCTTTCCTTCCTTCCTCTCTTCTTTCCTTCTCTGTTCTCTAATCTTTCCTTCCTTCCTTTTCTTTCCTTCTCTTCCCTAATCTTACTTTCCTTCCTCCCTCCCTTCTTTTTTCTTCCTTTCTCCCCCTCTTTTTTCTTCCTTTTCTCTTCCCTAATCTTCCCTTTTCTCCTTCTTTCCTTCTCTGTTTTCTAATCTTTCGTCCCTCCCTTCCTCTGTTCCTCCATCCCTTCTTCCTTTTTCTTCTTTCTTCCCTAATCTTTTCTTCCTTCTTTCCTTTCCTTCTCTGTTCTCTAATCTTTCCTCCCTCTCCCCATCCCTCCCTCCCTTCTTCCTTTTCTTTCTTTCTTCCCTAATCTTTCCTTCCTTCTTCCTTCTTCCCTTCCTTCCTCCGCCCCTAATAATAATAATAATATCATCATCATCATGATACTTGTGATACATTTTTAAATGTTCAGTTGACTGAGTTTCATGTTTAATGAATGAAAGAGATGATGATAATCATAATAATAATCATAATAAAATAAATCTAGATTGCTTACTTATCCACACAACAAGTTGAGTTGAGTTTCTAAAAGTTGGCTTGGCCTGAGACTTGATTTTTTTTTTTTTGGGGGGGAGCATGGAAGTATTTGTGGGAAAGCAGGAGATCTTTTGAGGAGTTAGCGAATTCCAAGCCTTTTTTGGGGGGATGGGGGGAATCCCAAGTTAAAACAATTGGAACCTCACTCTATGAATTTATTGGCTTTCATTTGCTCTCTGCAGATTTAATATTTGCTGATAATCCATCATGCATTGGAAGGGGGGAGTATCTTTTTGGGGCAAGATACTCTCAACTTACCGGGGAGGGGAGGAGAAATCTGGATGGAGAGCAAGAAAGACCTCCGAATTCCTTTTGTTGAATGAAAAACAGCGATAGGATGGGGGCATTTGTCGCTCAGCCAAGAGACACACATCTGTGTCCAGAAGACCCCAGGACCTACCAGTTCCTCCAAAAGTTTGTTTTCCAGGGAAACAAACCAGATTTGTTTGAGCCTGGTCCGCCTCAGCCATGGGGGTGGAGAATCCAACCACGTTCCGGGGAGAGCTAAGGTCCAGCTAAGAGGGTGTTGAGTTGACTCCAGAACGGTCCATATACTGCAGCCCCCTGAAGCCCACAAATGGGAGGAGTGCCTCTGTTGGACTGGCCATCACTTAATTTCTAGTTTTTTCCTACTCTTTCCCCCACACCCCAAAAGGGGCTTTCCCCTCTGGTTTCTGAACATGGATGGAGTCCCGGAATGTAGAAAACCCAACGGGCAGGCGGGTTTTTGCAAAATGGTCAATGTAACCAGCTATGATGGTTGGTGTAGGTTCAAATTAGCCTTCGACTGATTTTTGATGGAATCACGAGAGATGATGGAGGGGGGGCGGTAGATGATAGATATCAGTAGATAGATGATAGATGTAGATGATAGATAGATATAGATAGATATAGATAGCTAGATAGATAATCGGTAGATTGATAGATGATAGATTCTATAGATAGATGAGAGAGAGATATTGGTAGATAATAGATAGATAGATAGATAGATAGATAGATAGATAGATAGATAGATTATAGATAGATATCGGTAGATGATAGAGATAGATAGATGATAGACAGAGGAGAGAGAGATAGAAACAGGCAGATGGACAGAGATTGAAACGGATGGATGGATGGATCTAAATAGGTAGACAAAGACAAAGCAATAAACACAATAGAGAGATTAGATAGATTTAGATAGATGATAGACAGGCAGACACTGGTAAACACAATAGAGATAGGTAGGTATAGATAGCGGTAAACACAATATAGATAGATAGATAGATAGATAGATAGATAGATAGATAGATAGATAGATAGATAGATAGATAGATAGATAGATGTAAACACAATAGAGATAGATTAGATTAGATAGATAGATAGATAGATAGATAGATGTAAACAATAGAGATAGATAGATAGATAGATAGATAGATAGATAGATAGATAGATAAATAGATAGATAGAGGTAAACACAATAGAGATAGATAGATAGATAGATAGATAGATAGATAGATAGATAGATAAATAGATAGATAGAGGTAAACACAATAGAGATAGATTAGATAGATGTAAACACAATAGAGATAGATTAGATAGATAGATAGATAGATAGATAGATAGATAGATAGATAGATAGATAGATAGATGTAAACATAATAGAGATAGATAAATAGACAGGCAGGCAGGGGAGGTAGAGAGAAACGGATATAAAGAGATTGAAACATGGATTGATGGATGGATATAGATAGATGATAGACAAAACAATAAACACAATAGTGATTAGATAGATATAGATAGATGATGGATGGGTGGGTGCATGGATGGATGGACAGGTAGGTAGGTAGAGGTAGAAACAGATGGATGGATAGAGATTGAAAAGGATGGAGATAGATAGATAGATAGATAGATAGATAGATAGATAGATAGATAGATAGATAGATAGATAATAGACATAGAACAGAAGATAGATTAGATAGGAAATAGGTAGAGATAAATAACAATAGATAGAAAAATAAATACAATAGATAACAGTTATAGTTAAATGCAATATAAACAGGTAAATACTATACATAGATAACATAGACATAGATATTTAATAGCACCAATAGTGAAATACTCTAAATACAACAGAAAGATAAATTCAATAGATAGAGATAAATACAGTAAAATAGACAACAGGTAGGTAGGTAGGTAAATACTGTAGGTAGGTAGCTAGATAGATATTAATAGATAGATATGGATAGATAGGTAGATAGAAAGAAAGAGAAAGAAAGGAAAGAAAGAAAGAAAAAGAAAGGAGAATGAGAGATGGAGGGATGATGGATAAAGATAAATAAAAGTTCACCTAGGGAAAAAAAAGAGATGCTCCATTAAGAGCGCATTCTGAGGTTTGCAAATTCTCTTCCCAGTCTGGATTCATTTAAGGGTCCCACATAAACCGTGGCAAGTTGTACATCACCCGCTTTCCAAAGCACACATCAGTCGTAATCGGGAACTTCGGCTGCCTGCGTTTGTTTTAAAAACCCTCAAAACCCATGGAACCATCTCCCATTCTTTTTGCTCTTCCCAGCTGCCATTTTGCAGAACTGTGTGGTTTTGGGTTTTTTTTTACGGTTGCGGTGTGTGTATCTGTGCATGCCATTCGCTTCTGGAAATGAGGAGAGGGTCTCTCCCCCCCCCCCCATCTTCGAGAGGATTAAATCTTATACAGCTTTGGCTATAAACTCTGAGCTGGCACGGTTCAGAGATGCCGGTTTCTGAAAGGTCGCAGATTTGAATGCAAACGGGCTCCGAGTTCGAGGTGCCGCGGGCCTCCGGCTTTAAAATTTAGGAGCTGGCTGAAAAAGAGAATATGAAACAACCGCCCCCTTTGTAGTTTTCCCCTGTCCTTTTTATGCCAGCCAGGGTGGATGGGTAGCTGGCACGGATGCGCTGCTTAGGGAACCACAATGTTTTTTAAAATTTCCTGCCAAGATAATTTGGAGATAAAATTGAATTATTATTTTTTTTTTCCTCTTTCCAGAGGGACCTAGGAATCAAAATTTCAAAATTCCATATAGCCCAGACGTCTGTAATTCCTAATGCAAATTTAGATTTACAACCCTAACGGAGACCCCCCCCCAGTTTTTAGTCGCTAAGCGAGACAGCTCTCGAGTGAGTTTCACCTCATTTTACGACCTTTCTTGCCACTTTTGTTAAGCGAACCACTGCAGTTGTTCGGTCGTTAAATGAGTCTGGCTCCCCCCTCTGTGGATTTGACTTGCTGGAAGGCAGCCAAAGGGATGGCGGGCGACCGTCATAAATATGGACCAGTTGAATTTTGATCCTGTGATCTGGGGGGGAGGGACGACGACTCTGGTACGACGGTCATTAAGTGTGGCAAAAAAAGGGTTCTTCAGCAACGTCACTAAAGTAAGTCGAGGATCACCTGCCTTTCTCCCCACAAACCAGGAGGTCCTATGGCTTGGTAAAATTAACAACACCGACCGTCTTCTGGATTTATAATATTTGGGGATGTTTTCTCTCCGCCGTTCGCTGTGGTTGGACTTTCCAAAATGTGGATTTAATTTAAGCCCCCTCCTCCCCCCCCTCCTCCCCCCCTCTACTCACTCCCCCCCCCCACACACCCCTGTTTCCATCCCCCTTTGATTGTTGACACGGCCAAGTTGCAAGAATCCAGATTGGACGCCGGCCAGGAATGCGTAAAAAGAACCCCTCCACGTCGAGTCCCATCAGCCAACAAAAAATTCCTGCGCACGGATGGGGTTGTCCTGTGTTTTGTGTGTGTGCGGTGCACGCAACCGAAAATATGTGTGAGGTGAGGAGAGGATGAGGAGGGGAGGCTCGTGTGTGTGTGTGAGAGAGAGAGAGAGAGAAGAGTTAAATCTTTTTATAAATTTTATTTAACCTGCAAAAGGAGCCCGAGGGACGTCCAAAATTTGCAAAACTGGGAAATTTGACATGGGTGGGTGGGTTTTTTGGGGGGGCTGGATGTGTGGGTGGGGGAGTGAGGAGGCATGCAGTGAAGGCGAGAGGATGAACTTCTCACTCGCTCTTTGAAGAGTTTTTTTTTTTGCGAAGCTGCAAGGATAAGACCCGGCGGGTGTTTTGCTTTTTTGCAAGATGCGAGGAGGAACGGAGAGGTGGCTTTGCGCGTTGGTGTTTTGGTGCCTGGCGGTGGTCTGGATTGGGGGACCCCCGGCTTCCGCGCTGCACTATCGGTACCTCCGGAGGAACTGCGTCCCCTGCTACGGGGGGCAGGCTGGGGACGGCGGGGGACGCTCGGACAGCAGGCCAGGTGAGTCAGCTCCTGCCCAAACAAAGCGGGGGATAGGTCCACCGAGGGGCCGGGCTTTGATTCCTCTCCTCGGCTTACAGAAGAAGAGTGGGAAGGGGCCCTCAGAGGTCTTGTAGTCCAACCCCCAGCTCAAGAAGGCAAACTGAGACCTTTTCAGAGAAACGGTTGTCTAGTCTCTTCTTAAAAAACCCTCCAGCGTTAAAGCACTCACAACTCCTGGAGGCCAGGCTGGACCAGACCGGCCCAGAGCATTTGCACCAAGACAAATTCCTTGTGAGTCCAATCACACTTGGCCAATAAAGAATTCTCTTCTCTTCTCTCCTCTTCTACTCTATTCTATTCTATGTATACTGAGAGTATTTGCACCAATCGCACTTGGCCAATAAAGAATTCTATTCCTATTCTATTCTATTCTATTCTATTCTATTCTATTCTATTCTATTCTTTTGAATTATATTCTTTTGTATTTTTTTCTATTCTATTTTCTATTCTATTTTCTATTCTATTCTATTTTCTATTTTATTTTATTTTATTTTCTATTCTATTCTATTCTATTTTCTATTCTATTCTATTTTCTATTCTATTCTATTTTCTATTCTATTCTTCTGTACACGCATTGGAGGTCACTTTGGCCCTGGGTTCCAGTTCTGGGCCCCATAATTCAAGGGTTTAATTTGAGGGGGGTGTAAAAAAAATGTTATGAGATCTGGGAATCAAACCCACCGAAGACCTGGAGATGTTTAGCCTTCGTCTTCCTTCACCAGGGGCCTTCAAACAGAGGCTCGGATCATGGTCACCTGCCCGAGGGGGTTGGACTAGATTCCCTGGGGGGGGGTCCCTTCCGGTCATTGGTAAAGCTCCAAAGAGAAAGAAGGGAAAGAGGGAAGAGGAGGAAAAAAAAAAACCCCAACAACCCAGAATCTCTTTGTTCACAAACTTCCCTGCCTGCTAAACTCAAAAGTCTCCACATTCTCCCTCTAAAAAAACAGCTTTTTAAAAGCAGGATCGCCTTCCAAAAACTTTCTTTAAGAGAGACGAATGCAAATATTTCCCTGCAGGACACAAACCCCATTTTTGGTGGACTGGAACGTCTTCCTTGATTTGGGTTTGGAAAAGAGACGTTTGGCAAAAGACAAGAGGGCAGCCAGCCAGATATTCAATTCCAGAGCCGAGACGGTGAGGGGCAGCAGCGTGGGGAGATAAAGAAAACAGAAAGGAGGAAAAACGCACAGACACACACACACACACAGAGAGAGAGAGAGAGAGAGAGAGAGAGAGAGTTTGCTCTCTTAACTAGATGTCGGGCGCAGAAACAAAGAGGGGAAAAATTCATCAGCTAAAGAATATTTTTGCACTCTTTCTTCTTTTTAAAAAAACAATCCATCTCAGGATGCTCAGTTCCCTTTTCTTTAATAAGTGATCCTAATTTTTTTAAGGAAGCAATGGGGAAGGGACAGGAGAAGGAGGGAAGAAAGGATGAAAGAGGAGGAAGTGAGGAAAGAAGGAAGAAAAGGGGGAAAGTAGAAGGAAGGGATGGAAGATGGGAAGGAAGGGAGAAGGGGAAAGTAAGAGAAGGAAAGAAGATGAAAAGAAAGGAGGGAGGAGAAGTGGGAGAAGGAAGAGAAGGAGAGAAGGAAGGAAGGAAAAGGAGAGTAGGAGAAGGAAAGAAGATGAAAAGGAAGGAAGAAGGGGAAAGTGGGAGAAGGAAGAGAAGGAGAGAAGGAAGGAAAAGGAGAGTAGGAGAAGGAAGGAAGATGAAAAGGAAGGAAGAAGGGGAAAGTGGGAGAAGGAAGGGAAGGATGATCGAAAGGAAGGAAGGAAGATGAAAAGGAAGGAAGAAGGAAAATAGGAGAAGAAGGAAAGGGAAGGAAGGGGAAAGTAAGATAAGGAAGAAGGGAAGGGAGATGGAAAGGGAAAGAAGGAAGGAAGGTAGAAACAAAAGGCAATGAGAGAGGAACAAGGGAAGGAAGGAGAGGGAGGGAAAAAGGAAGGAAAGAGGGAGGAAGGAAGGGAGAGCAATGGATTAAAGAAAGGAAGAGGGAAAGGAAAGAAAATAAAGGAATGGCTTCCAGTCTTCTTAACAACAATGCCATTTATTATATTTCCTTTTTTCCCCATAGTCTACCCTGCTTAAGCCTCAAAGCCATACATACATCCTAAATTCATTTCCCCCTTCAGCAGAAAAACTCCACAAGGGGCTTCCAGTCACTCATAAATGTAATTATTGTTCTTTCTTTAATCAAGCAAATCCAGTTTGCCATCCTTAATAACGCTGTCATCTTCCTTGCCCATTTCTCCACAGACTTGAGTTGGAAGCTGTGCGTTCCCTTTTTTTTGCCCTTCGTTTCTCCACATTTGCCAATTTTCCTCAGTGCCAAAAGCCAAATTAATAGATTTATATGAGGGTTGCAAAAAATAATAATAATAATAATGTACCAAAACGAGACCGGGTTTAATGTAGTGCAAGCCGTACTTCTAAACCCTGAATATGTTCACAATCTATAATTCATCTGTTTGGCCTCCGCAACGAACCAACATGAATAAGTGTGACTTTAAAAACCGCAATAGATAATTTGTTACGTTTTTCTGATTGTTTTCTGTTTGTTTACCCCTTCTAGAAATACGTTTGCTATATTGTTGTTAGCTTTCTTTTTTTAAACTTAACAAAGATATATATTTTTTTATTCCTTGTAGCTAATCTACGGGAAAAAAGGAGTTAAAAAAAAAAAATGCCCAGGAGAGTTGACAACATCGTAAAAATTTGGAATGTACCCAAAGTTGAGGTGGGGGAGAAAAAATAGACTTGAAAATTTATTTTATGGACGGGGCTCAAAATTAATCCAGACTGTTTCCCCAAGCTCGTTTTATTTCATAGAAGGCCAAGTTTTTTTTAAAAATGCAAATAATTTTTGGCTACACACCCTCTTGCTTGAAATTGGCTGCGCTCCTAGATCTGGACGGACATTATCGGTGGCGAGTTTGCAGTAGCAAAAAAAAAAATCAAAAATCTGGTAGCATTTTTTCTCCCAACTGAGAAATCAATCAATCAATCAATCAGAACAGAGCTGGAAGGGCCCTTAGAGGTCTTCTAGTCCAACCCCCTGCTCAAGCAGGAGACCTATACCATTTCAGACCAATCTTTTCTTAAAAACTTCCAGTGATGGAGCACCCACAATTTCTGGTGGCAAGCAGTTCCACGGGTTAATTGTTCTCATTGTTAGGAAGTTTTTCCTTAATTCCAGGTTGCTTCTCTCCTTGATGAGTTTCCATCTGTTGCTCTTTGTCCTGCCTTCTGGGGCTTTGGAGAATAGCTTGACTCCCTCTTCTTTGGGTCAGCCCCTCAAATACTTTAATAATGCTATCATGCCTCCCTATGTCCTTCTTTTCTCTAGAATAGACTGGAATAGAATAGAATTCTTTATTGGCCAAATGTGGTTGGACACACAAGGAATTTGTCTTTGGTGCAAATGCTCTCAGTGTACATAAAAGAAAATATACATTCATCAAGAGTCAAGAATCATCAAGTGCAACACTTAATAATAGTCATAGGGTATAATAAGCCATCAAATCAGATAGAATAGAATTGAATTGAATTGAATTGAATTGAATTCATTATTGGCCAAGTGTGATTGGACACACAAGCAATTTGTCTTTGGTGCAAATGCTCTCAGTGTACATAAAAGAAAAGGTACATTCATCAAGAGCCAAGAATCATCAAGTGCAACACTTAATAATAGTCATAGGGCAGAATAAGCCATCAAATCATACTAGCAAACAGTCCATATAAATCGTAAGGATGCAAGCGTCAAAGTTACAGTCATACAGTCACAAGAGGATGGGTCATGAAATGTCTGCAAGAAAACTACTAACCTCAGAGAGCACCAAGGATCCCACAGTCCTTCTCCTCCTCCTCTCCACAAACCCCTCTCCCTTCTAGCACTGATAATGTTACCTAGTTGGAGTGATGAAAAGTTTAATAGTAATAGTAGTGCAGACTTTGTAAATAGTTGGACAGTGTTGAGGAAATTAGTTGTTCAGCAGAGTGATGGCATTCAGGGGGGGGAAAGCTGTCCTTGTGTCTAGTTGTTCTGGTGTGCAGTGCTCTGTAGCGATAAGACTAGCCGTATCCAAATCCTGCAACCATTCTTCCTATATTTATATATATCCAATACTCGAATACAGCTCATTAGTCTGGAACCCACATTACGTATCTGACATTAATACAGTTGAGAAAGTCCAGAAATATTTCACAAGAAGAGTTCTCCACTCCTCTACTCGTTGCAGAATACCTTATGCCACCAGACTCGAAATTCTAGACCTAGAAAATCTAGAACTACACCGCCTTCGGTCCGATCTAAGTATAGTGTATAAAATCATACATTGCAATGTCCTACCTGTCAATGAATACTTCAGCTTCAACCATAACAACACAAGAGCACACAATAGATACAAACCCAAGGTTAACCGCACCAAACTTGATTGCAGGAAATACGACTTCAGCAACAGAGTGGTCAATGTCTGGAATACTCTACCTGACTCTGTGGTTTCTTCCCCAAACCCCAAAAACTTTAACCTTAGACTGTCTACTGTTGACCTCACCCCTTTCCTAAGAGGTCTGTAAGGAACGTGCCTATCGCCCCTGTCCTATTGTTTCTTTTTATTTTTCTTATATGTATCCACGTATTCATAACTATGTTTTTACTTATACCTATTATCTTGTAAGCAATTGACAAAATAAATTAAATATTTTAGCCTCCAGGTCTTTTAAATCCTCTTCTCTGCCCTTTTTCCAAAGTCTCAACCTCTTGTTTTGTAACGCGGGGACCAAAACTGGACGCGGCATCCCTTATTCAAAAATGGAGGCATTTTAAGAGCTCTTTTATGTGAGTTTGGCTTTATAACCAGCCTCTGGTTTTGACGATTGTCTGCCGAGCTGCTGCGTCTTGTCCCACTGCCATCTTGTTTCCTTTCCAGAGGTTGACGAGTGCCAAACTCACAACGGAGGCTGCCAGCACAGATGTGTCAACACCCCGGGGAGCTATCACTGCGAGTGCAAGCCAAGCTTTCGTCTGCATGCGGACGGCAAGACATGTCTCCGTAAGTCTGGCAGGGTTTGGAGCATCCTTTGCAAGGCATGATGGGAAAATCCCCGGGGAGGGAGGGATTGGGGCTGCTTCGTTGCGTATGGAAATGTCTTCATTCTCTTTTAAATTCCCCCATGTTTTTTTATGTTTTTATTTTTTACAAACATAGCAATGCGTGAACAGTGTCATATCTTTTAATGCAAATAGAATATTATTAATCGTATTTATTACATTTAGTAAGCATTTATAATCTAATAATACACATTTTTATTAAATTATCATCTTTCATTATTTAGTTATTCAATATTTCAATGTGTCATTTTTATGCCAATCACCCTATTCTAAGTGCCATACCTTTCAATACAATATAATATTATTAATCGTATTTATTACATTTAGCAAGCTTTTATAATTCTAATAATACACATATTTTTATTAAGTTATCATCTTTCGTTATTTAGTTATTCAATATTTCAACGTGTCATTTTTATGCCAAACCCTAATCTAAGTGCCATACCTTTTAATACAATTTTATTTATTACATTTTGCAAGCTTATATGATTCTAATAATAACACCAACATTTATGTTAAATTAAAATCTTCCATTGTTTGCTTGTTCAACTTATAATCCTTCATTATTTGGTTGTTCAATATTTCAATATGTTATTTTTATGCCGATCGCCACATTCTGCATGCCTTGCATTTTAATACAATAAAGTATTTTTAATCATATTCGTTACATTTAACTGGCATGCACATATTCATACAGAATTATAATCATTATTTATTTAATCAATAAGTAATAATAATAATACATTGATTATTTTTATGCCAGTCACCACCTTGTGTCTTCATTGCTGTGTGTACATGGGAGAGTACAAACCATGGTTAGAAGGCATGGTTAGAAGGGGGACGTGGAAAGGAGGGAGGGAGGGAATGAGGAAGGAAGGATGAGAGATAGGAGGAAAGAGAAAAGGAAAAGAGAGAGGAAGGAGAGAAGAGAAAAAAAGGAAGGGATAGATGGAGGAAAGAGAGGAAAGGGGAGAGGAAAGAGAGAAGGATGGAGGGAGGGAGGGAAGGAGGGAGGAGATGAAGGGAAGGAGGGAAGAATGGAGCGAGGAAACAGAAGAGAGAAAAAGGGAGGGAGGGATAAAAGAGGAAAGAAAAGGAGAGAGGAAAGAGGGAAGGATGAAGGAAGGAAGGGAGGAAAGAAGAAAGGGAGGGAGGGACAGAGGGAGGAAAGGGAGAAAAGGCAACGAGGGAGGGAAGAAGGGAAGGAAGGAAGAAAAGAAGGAAGGATAAAAGGAAAAGATAAAAGGAAAGGAAAGTTTTTGTGGCAGAGAGGAGATTTAAAACAAAGGAAGAAATTTGAATGGATGTGGGTTTTTTCCTCCTATCTTTACCTGAATTTTGGCTAAAAGCTACAGTCCCAAATTAAGGTATTAAATGTAGATCAGCGAGACAGGATCTTTTTTTTTTAAAAAAATAGCCATTTTAAAACATCGGTTCAGGAGTGGAAAGTTTGCTGCTCTTTTTTCCTGCCATTTTGGGGAGTCCCCGTTTAAAGCATCGCCTTTTTGGGGTGCCCAGTAAATCCTGATTTTTTTTTCTGCCCTCCCTCCAGAGCTTTTCGGCTTCAATTCTCAAAAGTCTGTCTGGTTTTGTTAATCTCTTGCCAAGACAGAACTTCTGGTCCTCATTATCTGTCCCAGGCTGGAATTTCCTTAGCAGTGTGGTCAATGCAAACAAAATGCAAATGTTTTGGCCGACGTAGTTTGGAAAAAAACGTTGAGGTTCAGATGGGGTGAGCATTTCTTTTTTCTTTTTTTGCTGGTGGTGGCAGGGAGAAATTATTCACTTGGAAAGCTGCAAAATTTCAGGAGGTGCCCAGAAAAAAAACAAAAAAAACTAGAAACGCAAAAGTCTAAATTTAAGACGAAAAAGTACCAAAAACATCTATGCAAAATGTTCTGAACTTCAACTGTTTTTAATTTCTTCGATGGCCCCGCATGATTTTCATTGATGTAAAATAATCTCTTTTCTTTCTTTTTGGACCCTTCAATGGAAGAACAGCTAATCCAACGGTGGGAACACTTCCGTGTTTTGAATAACTCGATATCTTTTTTAAAAAACAAAACCCCACATGAAATTCAATTCAGACCGGGGGGGATTTAAAAAAAAAAAACAACCTTTTCCTAGCTGCAATTTAATATATGGATTTGTCTAAAATTTGAGTTTTTCTACTTACAGAAGGGGCATTTTGCTTTTGCAAGCAGTCAAAAACAAAGAGGAATTTTGCTAGCGTAGATTGAATTGATTATCATCTTATTCTGCGGTTTGTAGTGAGTTGAGCAGAGGTTTTGGTGTTCATTCTTAGCTGGGAGTTTAGCAGAAGTTTTTTTTTGTCTGTCACAACAAGGATCTTAGAAATATATGACACACAAAAACACAAGGTTGTGTGATAATGTCTGTGTTGGTGGCTCAAAAAATCAGTGGCAAAGAATTGGGCTAGAAATGCTTCTATTATGCGTGATTCGAATTTGGCTTTTGGGCACATCTCAACATTTTCCTTCCCCTGAAGAGAGAGAGAGAAAGAGAATGAATGAATGAATGAAAGAAAGAAAAAGAAAGAAAAAAAAAGAAAAGAGAGAGAGGGAGGGAGGGGGGAAGGAAGGAAGGGAGAGAAGGAAGAAAAGAAGAAAAGGAAGGAGGTAAGGGAGAAGGCAGAATAAGAAAAATGGAAGGGAAGGGAAGGAGAGAGGGAAGGAAGGAGGGACAAAAGGAAAAAGGGAAAGGAGGGAGGGAGGAAAGGAAGGAAGGTAAAGAAGGAAGGAAGGAAAGAAAAAAGGAAGGAGGTAAAGAAGAAAGAATAGGAAAAAGGGAAAGGAAGGGAAGGGAAGGGAAGGGAAGGAGAGAGTGAGAGAAGGAAGGAAGAAGGGACAAAAGAAAAAGGAAAGAGAAGGAGGAGGGAGGGAAGGAAGGAAGATAACTTTAAGGTAGGTAGATCAACTCCCAGAATTCCCGGCTAAGTTAGGCTTGGCTGGGGAATTCTGGGTGTTGAAGTCCACCCAGTTTTGAAAAACTCCGCTATGGACTTTCCACACAATTTTTCTAGGGTTACAATTGTTTTAATAAGTAATAGATTTGGCTGCCTTGTTACATGAATTTAAAGAAAAGCAGAAGCTCTTGGCTTTTGCATGGATGCACCAGTTGGACTCCCACCTGGTGTGTGTGTGCGTGTGCACCTGTTGGACTTCTACCTGTCTGACAATTCTCCACCCCACCCGCCAGCTGGCAACCCTTGCGCCACCAACAACGGAGGGTGTGAACACAACTGCGTGCAGCTGAGCTTCTCGGACCACCGATGCCAATGCCGCCCGAATTTCCAGCTGAAAGAAGATGGCAAACACTGCGTAGGTGAGTTTCCCCCCCCCCTCCCCTCCCACAAATTCTGGAATCACCCCCAGAAACCTAAAAATAATAATGAAATGAATAAAACGATACACGTGTCCATTTTACGCGGCAGCTTCATTTCATTCTTTTTAGATTTACGGTCGTTCCTTCTCTTTAATTTTAAGCATTAATCTCTCCATTTCTGCACCTTCTAGTATCTTTTCATTGTTATGATTACATTTTCCTCTTCGTTTTTTCCCCCGTTGTGCAAATACAGTTCTAGCTGCGGTTAACACCGTCTAGAATTATAATATGTGTGTTCCCTTAATGGTAAGGAATAAATTTCTTGAGGTTTTTTTTTTTTCCACCTCCGAAGTTCCTTGCGAGGAAAGCTACACAAGCAGGGATGGGTTTCTACCGGTTCTGTCCACCTCTGTAGAACCAGTAGCTCTGAAGAGCAGCAGACATAGAACCGGTTCTATGTCTGCTGATGTTTTTGCCACCCGCCCTCCTGGGCTCTTACCTGATCTTTATGTCCTGATTTTTCAACTTCAGCTGCCGAACGAGGCACAGCTGCAGTTAAAAAA